>JAVSCE010021422.1:0-142371 GCA_032199065.1 Smutsia gigantea | reverse complement strand
GATTCAAATGAAGAGATGAGACTTGCCGCCATGGGACTGGCATCTGAGTCACAGTAAGTCAGCAGCTCATGCAGAGTCACTCCAAAAGACCAGACATCAGAGGCGATATAAAACTTACACTGAATTAAACACTCTGGGGCATACCTGAAAGAAAGTAGACATGAAACTTCATTTCCTGGGAAGGGGACTCCAACAGACATTACAGAGTAACTCAGAAAATCTATCACCTCTTTATTCTCCCATGGAATTTACCATTCTATGACATATAAGCATGACTTATGGATTAATCACATATGCTGCTGCAGTGCACATCTGACATCAAGAACAACAACCTTTATAAGCTTCCAGCAGTATATATTTCTCCAAAATATCAGTAAGACAAGTTTGTGGTCTTCGTTTCACAGAGCACATACTGTCCAGCACAGGGGCCGGCAGCGTATGATGACGCCCCAGGTTTTATGTGCCTGCAGGTTCAGTCAGCAGTGACCTCACTGCCCAAGCCAGAAATGGAGGCATCCCCACGTCCAGTTTCCTAAATCCTTCTCAAACCTACTCTTAAACCACACTGTCACACCCTGATCACTGTCCTCATTCACTCCACTGCTGCCTCTGGCCCAGTCAGACCCCCTGGCTCCAGTCTTGCTTCCCGGAGCATCCCACAGTGATCGCTTTAAAAGTCCCTATCCTCAGGCCATCGAGTGGCAGCCCAAAGCCCTGGGGATGGAGTACCAGCTGTCACTCGGCTTCCGGCGCTCAGCCTCGGCAATACCCTGATACCTCCCACTTCATGAACCCGCCACACTGAGCCGTTTCCATTCCCAGGGTCGTCAGCTGCTCTGGTCTCATTCTTGTTAACTCACAGATGCCGTCTCCCAACCATCTTTACAGACCCTCATGAATCTAAAATCTTAACAGGACTTGCAGAAAACCAAGCCTTTTATGCTTATGTATCACAAAATTGGCTTCTTTCCCATTAGATCCTAAACTCAGTCTGCTTGTTCACCATCATCTCTCTATTGAGTGCCTGGAACCAAGTAGGACCTTGACATATATTTGTTTAATGAATGAATGAAGGTTTAGGTTCCACGGGTGGAGAGATCTGTGTGTCTACACAGGGTGCACTTGGAGGTGTTAGCAGGTTCACAGGAGTGGGTGGAGTGGAGAGTTAAGCAGCGTCTCTCCTGAATAGTGTTTTAGGCTGAGGAGTCAAAGTCAGGCTGTGGCCCTCTAACCAGGCTACTCCTAGTGATTCTGAGAAGACGGCCAAGTTTCCTGTGTACTTTGCTCTGCCCAAGATCTCCCTGAATGTGTCAGTGCCTGCCCTGGCCTCATTCCTGCGCCCTCCTCCTCCCTGCCCTCCAGGCTTCCTCTGCCCAGTGTGGGGTGACTACTGCAGCTGCTAACAGTTCTGGGAACCGCGTCAGACGAGTGCCCTCTCCTGGAAGCTGGAGACGCTGAGCTGGCAGCTAGATCTCTCGGTTCCCGGGAAGGTGGTGTATGAAGTGCAGGCAGCTCTGTGTGGGTTGCTTTCAGGGAACAGCCTAAACGGTGTTTCTTGAAGGCAAAGATCAATCGATTCCAAATGTTCTATGACCTTTCTACCCTTGATTCAGACAGAAGGAATGAGACATTAACACAGCTAGAAAGGGCTTATCAAAACAGTGGAAACCGAATGACCCATTGATGAAATGTTTGACTCAGTTACCAAAACACAGGGCTGTCCCGGTCATCCTTGACTGTGTAGTACTCCTTATCGGTTTCAATTGCTTTGGTTAAACCAAAGTCTCCAATTTTCACTTGGTGTTCACTCTCAACTAGGACATTTCTCGCTGCTAAGTCCCGGTGAACATATTGCCGAGAACCCAAATAGTCCATCCCCTGAGGGAGAGAAGTAAAGGTAGGACACATTGCTGGAGGTCAGTTCAGATGGTATTTTACATCTATCACTTCTTAACAAAAAACTACAGATCTCATTTCATTCATATGTCACTGTTGTTTTGCTGTTTTTACTTTTATGCATGAATAGTAAAACCAACCTCATTAAAAGAAATACACATTAAATTAGCCATACTAACAAATTAGTTTACTTTCCTAGTAGAGGCTAATTTTTCACCCAAATCATGCACAGCAAAATAAACTCAGAACAATTATTGGGAAGTTTCCCACTTGCAGTCTAATTACAAACGAATTACACAGGACAGGGTGCCTGATTTCTTAATCTGTAATACACTATCTTTTTTTTTTACCTTACAAATCTGAACAGCATATTTCAACTGCTGTTTGAGGTTTATCTTGTTCTTATTCTTTGGAAGATACTCTTTAAGGCTTCCTGAAGGCAGAAATTCCATGATGAGCTTAATGCCATTTCCTCCTGTTCAGAAAAAGCACCCATCAGTACAAGGTTGCCAAATGAAGGAACGGGGGAAAAGTACGGGGCACAGGATTCGCAGGCAGAGGACCCGAACTGATTCACCGTCACTCGACATCACAGGCAAGTTACCCAAGCCCGAGAGCCTCGGGAGACTAAGCAGCAGTGAACGGGGATCGCGGCCTTGGGGACATGGTCCCGAGTCATCAGCACTCCCTGAGGTAACAGAGAGCTCTGCAGACCGTGGCGGATGCCCGATGTGTTAAAGATACGAGCCAGATCATTTCACTATCAATACAATATGTACGTAAGGTCCTGGCTTGTAAAAAAGATACACTTACTGGGAAATACTACTTGCCATCCTGATTTAGACAACTAGAAAACAAAATATCCTGGCTAGTGCTGGGCCGAATAGGGAAAGGGGAGAAGTGGATATCAGGTTTACATGACCTTCAGGCCCTAAGTGGGAGAATTAGGATGGATAAAGTCCAGTCTCCAGGATGAATACGTGAACAGCCCAGAGAGCATCTGGCATCATACTGGCTGCAGGGGAAGCTGGGAGCCTTCCTTGGGAGCTCCACAGCTGCTGAGGGGTTTGGCAGTGCATATGACTTCAAGGCCAAGAGCCCAGGGGCCATCAGTGAGCATATGCAGGTGGCCTAGATATGGCCAAGGACACCACCTATTCAGCACTGGCCTTATAATTCCAGGTGGTCACTTAGTTTTTAACCAACCCCACTTTGCTCAACATACCGTCTTCCGTACAGATGCCTTTGTACTTCACAATGTTCTCGTGATAGAGGTTCCTTAAGATTTCTATTTCCTTCTTCAGATCAGCTATGTGGTTACCACCACTCTCTGGCTTCAGGGATTTGACAGCTACCTGCTCCCCCGTATTGTCCCCCTCAGGGTCATACCTGCAGAGCTCAACCTTCCCAAAGTGGCCCTGGAGGGAAAGATGCATGTGCTTGATCAGAAAAACCCCAGCCGGGGCCAGAGGAGCCCTTGGAGGCGGAGGCTTGCTCCTCGTGCTGTTCCCTCCAAGGCCAGGGCGCACAGCACAGCCCGACCCTGCAAGCAGCCAGCTCCCACCGGGCCGCTTCCCACTCACCACGGCGCCTTCCTATCTTGGCCTCACATGCTATCCCCTCCATCACTGAGCCAGGTGACTGGTGAGCCAACGCATCAATCCCAGTTTCCATGAAAATGTAACTCAAAAGGAAATGAAGGTTATTTCTGGACCTTTCGGACAACTATGGATTTTTCTTTTTTTTTCAGCCCTGAGCCCTCTACAGGAGAGGCACCACAAAAGAGCTTAAAGAGCACTGCATGAGGAGGAGTCTTTAGAAGAGGTGGGACCAGATCCCAGCGAAGCCATCTGACGGTGATGATGGCCCCGTGGCCCCGTCACCCATCGTCTGAGCTGGCTCCAGAGGTGCTCGGTGCACAGTAGCACTCCACCCTCGGGGGCGCTGTGAGGGTCTAAGGACACTGCGCCTGTAACAAGCCTGGCACTCGGCAGAGACTCAACACAGGACAGTCTCTGTTTCCATAACTGAACTACAGAAAATCTGTATAAAGATGCAAATCCCAGTAGCTTTTCTAGTCACATTAACGGTTAAAAAACTCCCATTCGAGGTCCAAGGGAAAAGCTGACATTCAGTTCTGGCCTGCTGTGTAGTAAATTCATCCCTCATTTAAGTAACCTCACAGGATATATACGCCCAGGAAAGTCAGAGACAGGGATTTTTTTATTTCCACCATATCTATACCTATTTCCTGTATCTCTCCCTTTCCATTCTCTTCCATCCCTGAAAGAAGGATCAGATCTTTAGGCAGCAGACCAATACACTGTGTGCAAACACAGCCACATACATGCACAAGTATATGTAAGCTGTCACTGTGTGAGTGTCAAATGGGGAAAGACACTGCCCCCTGTGATTCAAGTGGCCCAAAGAAAATGCAGTTAAGATGCTTTCCATTATCAATCTTGAGCCAAAATGCGAGAATGGAGAGTGGCTTTAGATGTAAAGACAGGTGATGTGAGTCAACGCATCAATCCCAGTTTCCATGAAAATGTAACTCAAAAGGAAATGACAGGTCAATGGGGGATGTGAGTATAACTTGCCTCTCCCAAGTCACGGATCCTCTTTAAGAACCGCTTTTCAAAATGTGTGGGATCCACTTCAGTTTGTGGCTTTTTCTCTGAAACAATGTCTGGATCTAACAGGAGAGAGAACAACACATGTTAATAAGGAGTGACTGCCACTCACACTCCTTGTTACTCCCCCACTCCCTGAGGCATCGGCTGGTCTCTGTTACACAGCACAAGACAGTGTCGTACTCTGCTCTTCCAGCTTATTGATGTCTCTCATGATGGCTCGGAAGAAAGGTCTCTGATTGGGGTCATAGTTCATGCAGCGGGTCATAAGGTCAGCCAGCTCCTTACAAGATGGTGTCACTGGTCTGCATCGGCTTTCATAGAATCTCTCTTTCTGTAAAGAGGACCACATGTAAGAAACCAAAGGAACCACCCACAAACCTTTTAGCCCCAGCTCAGAAGGCGTTGCTAATCTCTAATTTAATTCCCAAGAGCCCTGATTAAAGGTAGATTTCACAAACTTATGTTACTGTTGCCTTATTTCAGCTTGGAGAAATCTTATCTTGATACTAAAATAATCCATAGTCAGGATACAATAAAAACTGAATAAATATCTGTGTTAATTTTACTGAATAATAAGCACTTAAAAATCTCAGATAAACAACACTATAATGATCTGTTGAGCACATACTGCATGCCTGGCACTCTGCACATTCTTTACTTATTTCCACAACAACCCCAGCAAAGTAGGTTATTATTTCTCTCCATTTTAAGATGATGAAACAAGCTCAAGGAAGCTACATCTTCAAGGTCACACAGCCGGTAAACCTGTGGAGGAGATTCAAACCCGCGCCCATCTCTTCCCACACTATGAGACTGCCTGGTAACCCCTGAGATGCCCATGAGTGTCTAAGGTGTTCTTGCTCAGCTCACACCCTGGAAAGCAGCTGCTCACCTCGATCAGTGTCTTGTCTTTCAGGGGGATCTCGCCATTGTAGCAGATTTCCCAGAGTGTGGTTCCAAAGCTCCATTTGTCTGCAGCCACGCTCAGGTTCTTGCAGTCTTCCACACACTCAGGAGCAATCCACGGGATTCGTTCTATGCACTCTGGAAAAAGACAACAGATATTTATAGATCAGTTTCTGGAATCAGGTGGGACGTAAATCACTGTCATTGCAGTAAGAGCCATGAGCTACTGAAGAAACTATTTCAAACAGTGTTTCCCAAAAAAGGACCATGGTTACGCTGGTCCCATGGGCAGCTCGTTAAAGGTGTGGTTTTCCAGGCCCCTGACCTGGGGCACTTCAGCTGCATTAGTCTGAGGTAGGGGCAGCAGGAAGATCATCTGCAACCAATCTTCTGAAGCCCTGGCCTCAGAAATAGCAAAGCACCCCAGGGTGGATGCTGGGCAAGGAGCAGGGGTTGTATGGACAGAGGCTTAATAAAGGAAAGGCAGGGGAGGACAAGAGGCCAACATATGCCAAGGAGGCAAGGGCTAATCTCAGCTACTCTGCACAATCGCCCTGCAATGTGTATTTGTTTAATGTGGGTTTTCTTTCATTTGGAAAAGAACAAGGGAAGGAAAGACTGTGGTAAAGTCATCACTTCTTAGGTGAGGTGCCCATCTCTTCCTCCAATACAAGACTTCCTGGTAACTCCCGAGGCTACCTCTGTAGACCCTGTTCTGGCTTCTAACGAAGACCAGGAATCTCAGGAGACACCCCAGCTGCATCCATGGAAGTGGTGAGCTGTGTCTCGCCTACCGCACAGTCAGCACTTGAGGGCAGAGACCGCCCCCGTCCCCCACTGCTCCTTATCTCTCTTGGCCCCCAGGGCACCCTAGGAGCACCAGACGCCCAATTGCTGAAGCGCCCCTTCTAAGAGGAGACAGACCCCAACGCCGGCCCCCTGCCTCAGGGGGAGTAGGGTGGGTGGGAGGTGAGGGCTGGGGACGGGGTGTATGGGCAGGGGAGACACACCTTGCCTGGACAACACAGTGATGGGGATGCCGGGGTCACTGAGCTTGATGAACGGGCCACACTCGCTGTCAATACCCTCGCGGGCCAGGAGGAGGTTTTTGGTGCACACATTTCCGTGGACCAGGTCCTTATCCTCCTGCAGAGAGAAAAGGGTGAGCCCAGCAAAGCTGCCCATCGGCTGCCTGTCTTCCCTCCTTCCCACATGTCCTCTGTTTCCAACACTGGCCCCTCAGATCAGTTCTTCACATTCCCCAGCTACAACGAGACCCAGGCAGTCTAGTTCTCCCACTGATTATCTGTGTGGTTTGGGCACATTATACAATGTCCCTCTGTCCCAGTTTCCTCATCAGTGACACAGGGTAATAGTGAAGCATGCCTC
The DNA here is from genome assembly GCA_032199065.1 of Smutsia gigantea. Classification (NCBI taxonomy): domain Eukaryota; kingdom Metazoa; phylum Chordata; class Mammalia; order Pholidota; family Manidae; genus Smutsia; species Smutsia gigantea. The sequence goes on along the minus strand of JAVSCE010021422.1, from coordinate 135,544 downwards.
TCAGGGCTTCTGTATAAAATGAACAGCTTTTTTCTATAAAACAAATGAGCCATGGTCAGCACCCAGTCATGTCAGCTACTACTCATGCTAGTAGTTTCACTCATTCCCTCAACAAGCGCTACACTACTTCTACGCTTACCATACACTGCAGTACAGAAGCCAGTCCGCTGATGTGGTAAAATTTCCCTCTCAACAAGATTCATGTGCAAGCGTCCACAACAGCCTGACATGGCTGTTCGCTGAGCGCCAGGCGCAGCTGTGTTTGACCTCAGAGCCCAGCCCCTCCTTCCCACCATTCCCCAACTCTAGAGTATTCTGGGTCCTTGTGGGGACCACCTTGGACATGAGAACACACTTACCAAGTAACTCAGGGCGCTAGCCAGCTGCTTCGCTACTTTAAACTTCCATGGTGTGGTGAGGACATCACTTTTCCGATGCATGAAGAGATCCAGGGGCCCCCCCTCCACAAACTCTTCCACCATGATATCTACAAACACAAACACACACACATCTGAACCTCTGTCTGGGAGCATTTTCTCTCTCATTCCCTGCCAGAGTCCCTGTTAGCGGCTGGTACTGGGAAAGGGAGGACCCAGACCTCCCTGAGAGGTGCAAATGGCAGAGTACTTTGAGCTGGACAGACAGCCTCTGTCCTTCTAGAGCACCTTCTATGCTGGCTCCAGGGCAGTGGACTCGGCTCACTCCAAGTGCCCGGGTCTAGCACAATGCGGGACCACAGCTGGCAAGAAGTAAATGTTCAAGAAATGAGTGAAAAATCAGTGGGATTTGGTTCCATGTCCACTATCACCTTAAGCAAGTGACCTGCTCAGTACCTCAAATTCCTTGACTGCAACAAGAGCGGCAAGGAGCCCGGGCAACGTGAAGGCGGCCCCAGCCCCAGCTGTCTCCACAGCACCTGTTGCCCGACCAGGGCCGACCACCCGTCCCAAAAAGAATACACTTACTCTCCACGTCTCGGACACAGACGCCATAGAGGTACACGATGTGTTTGTGGGAGACCTGTCTCATCATGCTGGCTGCCTCAAAGAAAGCCTGTGGGGAAACAGGACAAGGGAACAGCAAGGGTCAGTCTCCACTGGTCCGATTCCAAGGGGCTTTCTGAGAGGAAAACTCACCGCTGTCAGCGTTCCAGGCCCTGAAACTATTCCCCTGGCTTTGCCTTCCCAGAGGGCTTGCCAGACCTTCATCCCAGGGCCAGTCTGGCTGTGATATAGGATTTATTTAGAAAACCTCATAGGATGCAAAGCTAGGCTGGTGTGATAGGCTAGCTGACAATTTCCCCACTGGATACTCATGACCACCACTTTCTCTCTTTTTTTTAACCGTGGGAGGTAACAGTGTTTGACACTGTATTAGAATAAAAGGCAAACCATGGCGGCTCACTCCCAACACAGCTTTATCATGCTCTAATAGTTTGTGAGATCCTGGGTAAGTCATTTTACTCCTCTGGACTTTGATTTTCTAGTGTTGCTGTGAAGTGGCAGCCCTGGACTATATATAAGGGACTTTGAGAACATTTAGCCGGGGTCCTGGGGCTCCACAGCACCACCACCAGGACCTCTGGGCAGGACGTGGGAGGAGAAGGAAGGGACAGGTCAAGTGGGAGGGGCTGCTCATCCCACTTCACTTTCAATCTTCCCTCACTTATTACATGGACCGGGTTTACCTAAGGTATTTGAAGAAAGGAATCCTGACTAGAAGGCAAGTCTGGAAAGCACTAGGTCAAACTAAGGGTGAAGGTCCTTCCCAGGTCACTGTGCCCCACCTGCTCCGGAGATGGGGGAGGAGAAACGGTGGGTTATGCAGATGACACTTGCCAGAGAAATGTCCCTGTGGCTGGGGTCTAAGACTTTGAGGATCACTTTGATTCTCTTCTCTTCAGAAGCTCCTTCATCATCCTTGAAATCCACCAAGGTCCCAGAGTAGATGTGTGTCCGTGTGCCTCTCCCAAGGTGCTCGCCCTGAAGGAGGAAGCGGAGGCTGGGGTGACCTTTCTCTGGGGCTGCAGTGATGCCAGAGTCTGGCACTGAGGCCCTATGGGAACACAGAACACCAGCAGGGGCGGGACAAAGGCAAAAGGGCCCCAGCAGCTCATAGCCTGCCCAGTGCCTTGTCCTGGTCAGACCTCCAGAGACGACTCAGAGAGGACACCACTGAGGACCCCTCCACTCACAGGCTGGGTACAAAGAGAAGAGGCTTGTTAGCCCTGGTTCTACCATTTGCTGGCCATTTAACTTAGAGACCTTCTTTCACCATGCTCAAGTTCTGCCCACTTTCTGTAAACAGGGATAATAATGGTGCCTACCTCATAGGGCTGTGGTTAAGAATCAAGTGAGGAAATAGGTATGAAAGCTCCTGGTACAGACCTTAGGACATAGTAGGTAGAATCCAATCTGTTGGGCTGAGGTGTTTTGTTTGATTGCCCCCTGGAGCAGGTACACACTATTTCTCCTTCTCACATTCAAACTGTTCATTTTTCATGTTGTGAACTCTGATTTCCTCAAAATCCTACCCAACAATTTCAGGGATTAACTTTAAAAAAAAGTTAACAAACTACTCCCCATGCTTACTGCTCTCCACCAGCCTCCTTAATAGCAGTGAGACCAAGATTCACTCCAGAGCATCCAGATGTGTGCATGAGTACATGCATGCTAAGCTTTAAAACTAGTGAGGCAATTTAAAAATGGACTTGCCCCAGCAAGAAGAGAGGAAGAAGTGATTTGAAGACAGAGGCAGAGACTGAAGGGGACCTCCATTTCCCCACATACAGAAAGGGATAATATCCCCAAGAAAGTGGCATGAGGACTATATGAGATCATCTGTCCAAGCCCCAGCACATAATGATCTGTCCCTAAGGACTCTTGCAGTTCAAGCTTTAAAAATTTGATTTAAACATTCTTGATATTTGGAAATCAAAATGTGATTCATAAAGCTCAGTCACTGTCAAGCAACTGGCATTAACCCCATAAACTCGTAAATTGAAGTTCTGTTATTCTATTATCCTAGAATCCTCTGTAAATACAGAACATGGACTGTCCTCCACAGGACTGTATACAATTGTTAACTGAGTATATTAATTTGCACAAATGCCACCATTTGTCATCTGTCATAGCAGAATGATAATACATCTGCCCTGTCTCCCTTATACTGACAAAGTCCTGTGATTTTTCATTAAATCTGCATCTGTCATGAAGCAATTCATTAAGGTTATGGGAAGCTGTGTTCCCAGATCATCCCGTAAAAGCCATATGCTTTCAGAATAATTATTTTTCCCCAGAAGGTTAGCTTATTCCAAGGCCAAGTCTGGGCACCAGGATTCTGCAGCAACCCACAGAGGCCTCCGCCATGTCCCCCCACCCCCGGTCTCCTTCCATGCGGCTCCCTCTGTCTTTGCTTAGCACTTGGTGTTCATCCCCTGGGACTCTGCTTTGATGCCACTTTCCCCAGGAAGCCATCTCTGTCCTCCCAAGGCCAGGCGGGAGGCTAGGATGGTCGTCTCTGAGAGTCCCACATCCTGCTGTACTTCTCTACTTAGGACTTTTATCTTGATAATGTAATTATCTACTTCAGACAAGAGTCTGCCTCCTCCACCAGACTGAGCCTGCCAAGGACCATGATCATGCCTGGCACGTGGAAGTGCGCAATCACTGTTAGCTAAATGAATGCGTGATGGAGGCATGGACGATAGCCATCACCTGCCCAGGGCCTCAAGGGTAAGAAAGGTGTAAGGCCCCAAGTACAGAGTCAGGCTCTAGACCAAGAATCAGATTCTACTGATTCAAACAGCAAACTGAACATATTATAAAAATATGCCAGGCCAGGGTCAGTACAGGGTTAATGGAATTTATAATCCACGAAGTCAAATTCTAGACCTCTAGCAGTAGTACTGCTGCTCTGGTGATTCTAGTCTCTGAACACAGCTCTGACACCACCAGGGAGACACAGAAAGACTGGCCCTCAGCGAAGAATTCACCATAAGGCAAGTGCTGTGGACTTCTATGCCCTCAAAATCGTACCCAACAATTTCAGGGATTAACTGAAAAAAAGCTAATAAACTACTCCCCACGCTTGCTACACTCCACCAAGCTCAACGGCAGCGAGTCCAAGATTTGCTCCAAAGCTCCAAAGCATCTGTCATGCTGTCTTCTTAGCCCCCGCTGGTGTATGACTCTGTGTGAGGAGTCTGGGGGCAGGGGTCTGTGACACAACAGAAAGGCAGATCCTCCCTGGGCCTCACAGCCCTAGCCAAAGCCCAAGCACAGCCCAAACGGGGCCTGCTTAAGGCTGCAGACTCTGGGCAAAAGGCCTCCCAGGGCTGGGACACTGGTCTGAGGGATGTTTCTCAAGACAGTTCTCCTTCAGGCCTAAGTTCCTTGCTATGTTCTGGTTCCCCATAGCTTTGCTCCTTCTGGACGCATCATCAGAAAACCCAGGACTGAACTTTAGGAGTGATCTGTCTCACAGCATGTCGTGGGCTAATGAGGGTTGTCAGTCCACACTCCCTACGGAGCTCTGACCCTTGCTGCCCTGTCAGCATTCCCAGCAGGCTCTCCACTCCTCCGGTCTGCAGAAGACCCACAACAGAAGGTTCCTGTAGCCCTGGATGAGCCCACAAAGCCTGATGAAACTACTGCCTTCACAGAGACAGTGTCTCCAGGGAGCATCAGCACGGCTGGGCAGGATGGCAGAGCACTGGCTAAACAGATTTGACTATGAAAGCAAAGTTTCCTTGTTCTTTATCCGTTAGGATTTCCTCAAACCAGGAGCCTCAGCAATGACTCACTTGCACAATATCTTTCTTGAGGATCCGATCGAAACTCAGCTGGCTCATGGGGTAGACAGGCTGCCACTCCTGAGCTTTCTTAGTAGCCACCAGCAGATTGGAGATTTCTGTGGAAGACAGCAGATAATTCTGAGCAGGGGAGCAAAGGTGTAAGATCCCGGTCAGCGAATGTCTGCCAAGCCACTTGGGGCTTGCTGAGCGTGCATTCACGTTCTTGTTGGTTCAGTCGCCCAACAACTATCCACTGGGTCCTTGATTCCTGCCCTCAGGAGCTCACACAGGCGGAGAACAAAGCCCAAATCAATCTAATGACCTCAAAGGGAAAGCTACCATCTGTGCAGCTTCGGCCCAGGCCAGGCTCAGGTGCTCTGGGGTTGACACAGCAGGATCTGTTCTGGTAAGGAGAGGTCGGGGAAGGTTTCCCTAAGGAAACAAAACTTTAAAATCTGAGAATAGAAACTCTTAAGAAGGCAAGGACTGTGTCTTATCTCCTATCCTACCTCCATAGCTGGGTATATAGTAGGTACACAATAAGCATTTGCTAGATATGTGAATGAATGATCAGGGTAGGAGCCAAAGGGTGAAAGCCGAGGGGGAGGAAGCAGCGGTGCCTTGGGTAGGGAGCGACAGGGACAAAGCAGGAGAGTGACAAACACTGGTTTTGTGCAGAACATGGCAGGTGACCCACGGAAAGGCTCTGCCTGAACCTCCCAGGCTCCCAGCAGGGCTTGACACTACACGCTTGCTGAATGTCCAGATTATGAGCAGACCTCATCCCTCAAATTCTATTAATTCAAATAGCAAACTGAACACATCATAAAATCTGCTGGGCCAGGGTCAGCACAGGGTAAATTGAATTTATAATCCATGGAAGCTGCCTTCCCACCACGGAGCCACAATGACCCACAAGGTTATTGCTGTGCAGAACACCTTCCAGATTTGGACAGTAGTGAGAGCATTCTAGGAACCCCTGAAGAACCCCGTCAATCAGCTGCTGAGCCCCAGGCTGGCATAGTGGGCCAACCGACTCAAATGAGGTCTTTCAAAACCTCACTTCCCTTACAAGGTAGAGTTTGTTTTCTCCAGCTCACATTTTTCTGACTGCTTTCCCTGTGCCAGCCACCGTCCTAAGAGCTTACACACATTAACCTCTTTGTCCTCATGACAATCCTGAGGTATATGGTATTATCATCTCCCTTTCATCTTTTAGGGCAGAGACAGATTTAGAGTACACAATTTGATCAAGGTTAGGCAGCTAACCTTGACAGCAAGCCCCAGACTTAGGATTCCCACTGAAGCCAGGGATGGCTCCAGTTTCTTACCTTCCCAGAGCACACCTGGCCCTGGCGGGAGCCAAAAACTGGGTTCAGGTACAGGCTCCCCTTGTTATCATACCCTGGGTACTCTTTCCAGAGTCTGCTCTCTTCCATTCTGTTATCCTGACTCCACCCTGATACCCAGGTAACATCAGAATCACTCAGGCAAGAGGACTGCCCTGGTGGAGGAAGGACATCTAGAAAGGGACCAGGGAACTGCCGAGGCAAGAGCAGTTTGGCGAACCAGAGAGGAGGACGGAAGCAGGGGCCACTTATGGACTGACTGTCCACATGGCTGTTTCAGAGAACACGGCACTAGGGCCAACTGCAGGGAGTGGGCAAAACTGCTAAACCTCCATGAACCTGTTTTCTTACTAGAAGAATGGGGGACACAGTCATGCCCCGCATTAGGCTGCTGTGAGGGGTAAATGAGATAATGCACACAAGGGGCTTACACTTCAGGGCCTGGTGTGTTGTGAGTGCTCTAAACTGATGGCCATCATGGTTATGACCAGTTTTATATCTTAGCACCTTCACCCTTGTAGAGCTGGTTGGCACTAGTTTGCAGAAGTCCTCAGTGTCAGAGCTGAAGCATGTAGAAATAAAGCACCAAGCCCAACTCACAGATGAGGATGTGAGAGGATCGGTGGTGAGCGGGTCGGTGAATCCTGCGGGGCCTTCCCTTGTAAGATGGTGGCCCTCAGACACGGAGAGGAGTGGTGGGGCTGACAATGCACAAGGAATGCGGACTTACTTTACTGTCACACCCACTCTGAGCACCAGCCTGCTTTCTGTTTATTCCATGAGTGCTTTGTTGGCTGCATCTCCAAGTGAGAAACCCAGGCTGGAGTCTGGCCACCAGCACCTTGCAGTTAAGAGGGCAGAGGCACTGAGGAACCCCAAATGACATTCCCTTTAATTCTCATGATTTCACCACTTCTGTATTTGCAGAGGGAAGGTGAGGGCTTCTGAGGACCTGCATAAGAGAGCCTCACACACAGGGCTTGTTCTTACCTTCTCACTCCCAGTCCTGCCCCTCTCCTTAGCTCCCCTCCCCTGCCCTCGCCAGTGCTCTTTCTCACAGGTCAGGCTGCCTGCCCCAGAGTCCTAGGCTAATGGCTGCACCTGCACCTTCAAAAAGAGTGCGATGCAGGGGAAAGACCACTGGAGCTGGACTCAGAAGACATGAGTTCAAATTCCACTCCTTTACCTACATAAATGATCCTAGGCAGGTATAATGGGGATAACAACATACTCTGGGTTGTTCTGAAGATTAAATGACTTAAACTATGAATGACCCTCAAACAGTGCCTGGCAAACTGTAAACATTATTGATGTGGTGGTAGCCATTATCATCATTATTTGTCACTACTATTATTATAACTACTACTGATACCACTAGCTGTGTGGCCTGAAGCAAGTCACTGAACATCTCTGACCCTCACTTTCCTCACCTTTATTCACCTTTATAATAGCTATAAAGAGATACTGTATGGATAAAAGAAATGCAAATATGCATGTAAACGGCTTGGGACTAATAGCTACCCACCAATATGGTAGCTACAGCTGTAATTATTCACTTGACAAACTTTCGTGAAGGCGGAATCAGAATGTTAAGTGAGACTCCGATCCTGTGTTAAGAGCTCATAATCAGTGTGAGAGACAGGCACTAAATACATCCAGGGCAGAGTCCCTGCGGCCTCCACGGCAGCCATGAGAGAGGGGTTCATTTCTACCCCTAGGCTTCTCCCGCCGCAGCTCCTGGCTCCCAGGTCTGGGTGCGTACAGTGCTGTCTACTCCAGAGAGCTCCCCAGATGACCTCTGCAAAGAAACCGCGGCCAGTCACCGCCTGCCCTCAGCTCTCACATCCTGTGGCTGCTGCTCTCCATTTCCCTGGCCTCACACAGAGACCAGTAATCCCTATGAGAGTAAAGACCGCTTCTAAATATCTAGAAGGATGGAGTACATGAGTAAATAGTGTTGTTGGGCTTTAAGGTTTTACCTCACTCTGAGGTCTCACAGCCAAGTACAGATGTGTTTTTACCTTTGTGGAACATCTTCAAGCACAGAAACACAGGCTGCAGTTACCCCCGAGGGTGGCAGGAAACCCTATCTGATCAACCAGAACACACGTCCTTCCTCTCTCACCAAGTTCAGTGGCAGTCCCTGCTAGGACACCAGAAAGTGATTGGTCAGGAGCCCAGGCTCCCTTGTCCTGGGGCTGCTTCCTCTGCCCACTCCTTCAGAAAGACTCAGACATAGTCCCTTAAAAGAACAAGATGTGTTTCACACAGAGACTTCTCAGAGTATCGTGGCCACATGTTTTGGGGCCTCAGGAACAACTGTGCTGTGCTTTCTGAGGCCCGAGCTCCTGTAAGAGATGGGTCTGACAGACGCAGGGTAGCACCTTGTGGAGGGAGAGCATCAAAAAACCAGTACTCTAGGGATCTGGCATTTTGGGTAGACCTGGCACTCAAACACTTTTTTGACCTTGAACTTTAATGAGACCCACTTCACTTCTCTAGGTCTCAATTTTATCATATATAAAACAGGACCCTTGAGCAGGTAACCCCCAATGTGTCCTTCCAGTTCTCACATTCTCAGAGTGATGAACCTACCTGCAGGGGATTAGTGACACTATTCATGGGGCTTAAAAAAGAGCAGCAGCTGAGTTCCTTGCCCCTCCTATCCATGTTACTCCCTCATCCTCCCAGGGCTTCCCACTGCCTGCAGGGTTATGTCCCGGCTCTTTGGCATGGCATCCAAGGCCTCTTCTGACCCAAAATCTCTCCCCTCCCAACCTCCTCTCTCCCCTCATTTTAACTTTACGGAACACATTAGCCTCCCAGAACCTTTCTGCAGCCTGTTTTTGCCTGCCACTTCACCAGTACACTTGCTCTGTGGAAATGCCCTTATTTAACTGGGAAGCTCCTGCTCATTGTCCAACACTTGACTCAAGATCCACTTCCTCCATGCAGCTTCCATACCATGCAACTCAAGGATTTTGACCACCTGCTTCTTTGCAAGCCCAGGTCTGCGGCAGCCTCATATACCTGCAACATTTTTCTGCATTACTCTGGAAACCCTCAGAGTGCAGAGACTGGGTGTTTAGGCATTTATGATTCTTTGCATTTATCATAGTTCTTGGCCCACAAAAGATGTGCTAGAAACTTTTCTCAGATAAATAAACTACTAAAAGGGGAACATCTAGAGACATTTTATCTTTAAGAAGAAAGAGGTTTCTGCTTATAATCCTGAATGTGCCTTTTTCTTGCAACCTAACTGAGATGCTAAGAAAAGGTTAGGTCTTTTCTATAGAAAATGCTGACATAAGGAATGAGATTTGAGCTGGGGACAGACTTGTAACAAAACTCAATGAAAAACACCTAGAAACTGTGGGAAGGGGCCACTTCTTCACACCAGCCAGCATCTTTTGGTTGATCTGGGTCTTGGGGCGTCACCAGGGTACAAAGGGTAGCACTGATGGACACACCTAGCCATGGCCCAGGGAGACCAACCTCGGGGCTTGGGCTGGCAACAGCGCTTTAGCACGAAGCTGATGTTGTCCGTGCGCAGAATCTGCTTCTTGAGGTGGCTCATGAGGTCTCCCAGACTAGGGAAGTTGCGGTCTGAGCCATGCAGGCTGTAGCGGCCCTTCTGCACCTCAATCTGAAAGTTCTTGAACTGTTTCTGGCCACCAAGCATCTGCCATTCAGGAAAATAACAAAAAAACAATTTGTTTTAAAAAGGTCAGGCAAATGTACCCATGGGTTTGTAAGATGTTAACAACAAGGGAAGCTGGGTGATGGGTATATACAAACTCTGTATTGTCTTTGTAACATTTCTGTAAATCTAAAATTATTCAAAAATAAAAAGTTTATTATAAACAAGTAAACAATAAATAAATAAATAGTAAAAGGGGGTCCAGAACGCACTGGTAAAAGGGAGCTAACACTAGGGAGAAAGCATAACAGAGCAGTGATCTTCATACCATCACTGTTTCAGACCTGTAAGATGTTCATACAAGTGACTGTTGCTATGATTACATGACATAACATGTAAAGAAACTTATTAAGCACTTTATAAAGGTCAGCAAATATTATTGTGCATGAAATAGTAATTACTAGCAAAACTGACACAGGAATGCCCTGAAACAGCCCTTCCAGACCATGGGTCTATTCGAAGAGAACCGTCCTGGGAGGTGGTGGTCAGTGATCTGATCCGTTCAGCGCTCCATGGTGCAGAGGACGTATAGACAGATTTTTTTACTTCATGGACACTTTTTGTACAAAGGAAACTATTTTAGTGGTTAAGAACAGGGCTAGAAAGATCTACTTATGGTGTAAACTAGGACAAGATATACATAATCTTGATGCCTCAGTTTCTTCACCTGTACAACATGGATAACAACCTGTACACCTGTACCACCTATCTCACAGGGCTAGTCTAAGGCTTAAATGAAAATGCATAAAGAGTTCAGCACAGTGTATGGTGGTATATGATTCTTGTTTTCCCCAGGCAATCCGATGCCAAGAAGACCATGTTACTGAATCACTGACATTTTTGGTAGAGCAAAGGTCAACTCCACCTGAGAAGGTTGGGCTATCTCATGCACCCACATCCATGTTAAAAATATTAAACTTCCTCCAAAGACTGATGAATATAGCAGACAGGCATCCTGCCAAGCTACAAACCTGATAAGTTCTGAGCCACTGTGCCCATATCAGCCATGCAGACTTGCTATACAGAACACCCCAGGCAGGCAGTGGCACCTAGAGACTTTGCTCAGGACACTTGGCAGCACTAGGTTCCTTCTGCCATCTCCTCTTCCCACTCTTGACTGAGTCCAGTCCCTGGGGGTTCTCTAGGACTTTTCCTTCTGGTGTCTGAGGTCTACAGTATGCTAACATGCTAACTTCCATCTTGCATACCCACCCCTGCCCAGTTCTCCCCATTCACGTTAACCCAATCAACCCTTGTGTATTTATATGGACTAATTCTGTAAAACTCATTGTCTTTTAAAGTATTCCCATTTGGGGGGAAAAAGGTGGCAGAGTAGGAAGACAAGGCAGAAACCTCCTCCCACACATAGACCAAGGAAGCCACTCAAGCAAATACAACTAACCCTGAAAACAACCTGAAGAGTGCAGAACAGACCACCTACACCTGGGGAAGAAGAGAAGACCACACAGAGAAGAGTAAGTGGCAGAGCCACAGGTGACTGGGCCCCGAGCCCCCCCCCATCCCTGTGCACAAGCGGGAGGGAGAGGGACAGGGCGGGGAGGGCGCAGCACTCAGGAACTCTGCACACTTGGCCTTGGGAATCTGCTCTGGGAACGTAAGTCCGCATTGCAGTGGACACCACAGAGTTGGAATACTATGGGAGGCTGAGACTCCTGCCTCTTTTGGAGGACAGGCATGCTCCATTAGTCCCGCTGAGACCCAACATAGAGGCAGCACTTTGAAGATTCACAAGTAGTGGGAAGAGTACCAGAGGGGTGAGGGTTGGACAGAGCCCTCTCCACAGAAGAAAAGGCAGGTGGATGACACTTCCCTAACCCTCCCTCAGCTGAACTGGTCAGGAGCTCATGGGAGCCCCAAACGCTCCATGCCCCTTGCTGGTAGCTCAGCCCCAAGGCACATCTCTGCACACCTGCCTGCCTGCCCGGCAGCAGAGGCAGACTATCCCATGTTTCTTGCCCCTCTCTCAGCCCAACTGGGGAGGCATCAGCAGATGCCAGATCTGAGATATCCTTCCTCCTTGCAGGTGCCCAACACCCCCCCACCCCCACATCCCGCCTACCCCATCAGCCCAGCAGCACTGTCATTGCTGCAGGGCAGGCAGAGGGTGGCCCCACTCACAATGGTCCCAGCAGAAGCCACATGCTGGGATCACAAAGGGCCAGCCAAGGCAAACCACCCTCCACAGTGGACTGTGATAGGTCACTGCTGGCAGAAAGAAAGGCAGCCCCGCCATAGCCCAACAAAAGCAACTGGTGCTTTACCACAAAGAAGAACCAGACACTGGAGAGGAAAGAGTCTTGAGCTTCTGGGCACCACGGGATGCCTTCTTCATAAAGCCATTCCTCTCCAGACCAGGAAACATAGCAGATCTATCTGATACGAAGAAAGAAACACAGAAACCCGGACAAAATGAGGAGATAGAGGAAATATGTTTCAAAAAAGGGTAAGACACCAGAAAGAGGACTAAGTGAAATGGAGATCATCAATCTTCTTGATAAAGATTTCAAAGTAACAGTCATAAATATGTTCACTGATCTGTGGAAAAGTACTGATGATCTCATGGAGGACTTCAACAAAAGAGAAGAGTTGAAAAAGAGCCACTCAAGAGCTGAAGAATATAGTAATTGAAATGAAAAGTACAATGGAAGGAATGAATAATAGACTGCTGCAGGTAGAGGTGACAATCAAGGAGCTGGAAATTAGAGAACAGGAAAACAATGAGGCCGAGGAACAGAGAGATAAAAGAATCTCTAGAAATGGGAGGATGCTAAGAGAGCTGTGTGATAACTCCAAATGAAACAATATTCATACAATAGGGTTACCAGAAGGAGAATAGAGACACAAAGAGGTAGACAGTCTTTTTGAAGAAATAATAGCTGAAAACTTCACCAATCTGGGGAAGGAAATAGACACCTAAATCTTGGAAATGCAGAAAGTCCCTAACAAAAAGAACCCCAGGAAGACAATACCAATACAAATAACAATTAAAATGAGAAAGATTAAGGATAAAGAGTGGGTAACTGAAAGCAACTAGTAAGAGAAAAAAGATTACTTGTAAGGGAAACCCCATGAAGAAATTGGCAGATTTCTCAGCAGAAACTTTAAAGGTGAGAAGGGAGTGGCATGAAATATTTAATGTATGAAAACAGAAGGATCATCAAGCAAGAATCGTCCACCCAGCAAGATTATCATTCAATACTGAAGGAGAGATAAAAAATTTCCCAGATAAATGAATACTGAAGGAAATCACCACCACCAAACTGGCATTACAGCATATGTTAAAGGGATTTTCTGTAGAAGGAAATGTTCTTAAACGTAAATAGTTTTTACAAGTGAAAATCAACCAACAGTAAAGGTAGTAGGCCACTTACCAAGAAAGTATGAAATTAAAAGAAGTAAAGCCAACTATACACAAACTCAGTTAAGGGACACACAAAAAATGCAGATTATGACATCTACTACATAAAGAAATGGGAAAGGAAATCACAATGAATACCATAGAAAAACAAAGAATTATTAGAGAATTTATGAAAAATTATATGCCAATAAATTGGGCAACCTAGAGAAATGGAAAAATTCCTAGAAAAATACAACCTTCCAAGTAAGGTTGTATTTCTGACCCAGGAAGAAACAGAAAATCTGAACAGACCAATTACCAGTAATGAAATTGAGCTGGTAGTCAAAAAATTCCAGGTCCAGATGGCTTCACAACTGAATTCTACCAAACATGTGAAGAACAGCTAATAGGCATCCTTTTTAAAGTATTCCAAAAAGTAGAAGAGGGAATATTTCCAGACTCATTCTATGAGGCCAACATCACTCTAATACCAAAACAAAGACACTACAAAAAAAGAACTATACACAAATATTCCTGATGAACAGCTACAAAAATCCTCAACAAAATATTAGCAAGCCAAATTAAAAAATACATCAAAAGGATCATCTATCACGACCTAAGTAGGATTGATTCCAGGGATGCAAGGATGGTACAATATTCATAAATCAATGTGATACATGCACATTAACAAAAAGGATAAAAACCACATGATTATCTCAATAGATACTGAAAAGGCACTTGACAAATTCAACATCAATTCATGATAAAAACTCTCAACCAAATGGGTACAGAGGGTATGACCTCAACATAATAAAGGCCATATATGACAAACCCACAGCTAACATACTCAATGGCAAAAAGCTGAAAGCTTTCCTCTAAGACCTGGAACATGACAAGGATGTCCACTTGTATCACTTTTATTCAACACAGTACTGTTGGTCCTAGCCACTGCAATCAGACAAAACAAAGAGAATAAAAGCATCCAAATTGGTAAGGAAGAAGTTAAACTATCACTATTTGTAGATGGCTTGATATTATAAACAGAAACCCATAAAGACTACCAAAAACGATTATAACTACTACCTGGATTCAGCAAAGTTGCAGGATTCACAATTAATACACAGATATCTGTTGCATTCTTGTGTATTAACAATGAACTAGGAGAAAGAGCAATCAGGAAAACAATTCCATTTACACTTGTATCAAAAACCATGAAATACCTAGGAATAAAACTAATCAAGCAGGTGAAAGACGTGTCCTCTGGAAACTATAAGACACTCATGAGAGAAACTGAGTGAGAAAGACACAAATAAACGGAAACCTATCATGCTCATTGATAGGAAGAATTAATATTGCCAAAATGACCATCCTGCCCAAAGCAATTTAGAGATTCGATGCGATCCCTATCAAAATACCAACAACATTTTTCAATGAACTACAGCAAATAATCCTAAAATTCATATGGAATCACAAAAGACCCAAATAGCCAAAGCAATCCTGAGAAAGAACAAAATGGGGGATATTACACAACCTGACTTCAAGCTATCCTACAAAGCTACAACAATCAAAATAGTATGGTACTGGAGGGGGATTCAAGATGGTGGCCTGAGAGGTGAGACAGAGAATTCCTCTCAAAACCACATGTAGTGTGAAAATATAGTTAATACAAATAGACCTAAAACAGCAACAAGAAAGAAGGCTGCACCAGACTGCATACAGACCTCATGAACAGAGCAGACGTCATGAAACAGGGTAACGTACGAAAGTTTTGATCGGGCGAGAACCAAGCCCTTCCCCCACCTCAGCTCTCGGCGGGAGGAAGAGAAAAGGAGCGGGGTGGGGGTGAAAGCCTAAGACTGCTGAACACCCAGCCCTGGAGGTCTGCTTTGAACCACAAACCTACATTGTGTGGTGCTCTGGAGGTTGGTGGGATTGGGGAGCGGGGACAGGCAGAGTGCCTGAGAGACTGAAGTTCCGGCTGTTTGTGGAGGATGGGGATCCATATCGGGCCACTCTGGGACAAAGGAAAGGCGGGTGATCTGTCAGGCTTCCTAGCAGCGAGAGGGCTGCTGAACAGTGGGGTTTGCACGGAGCTTAGTAAGCGGGACAAGGGATAGGTGGACAAGGTTGTCTGAGTGCACTCTGCCAAGCAGGGTGGGAACTTTGAGGAGCTTCAGGTTCTCCATCCCCCTGGCTGCCTACTCAGCTCTGAGGGCCCCCACTGTGACATGCAGTCTGCTGCACCTTCCTCCTGGCCTGCCAGCACCTCCTCGCAAACCGGCAGTCACTGCGCTGGCATCAGGCCAGTCAGAGGGAGGCCCCGCCAAGCACAGAGGCTTACACGCTGTGTGCTCAGCCCACTGGCTCTGATACGGGAGACAGGTACTGCAGCCGGGAATCAGGGAACAGTTCTTTCTGCCCCCGAGGCACCAGCGCCACTACCCTATGACCCCCAACCTCATTCTAGGAGCTGAGCAGCTCCAGAGACTAGAGCTTCTGGGCACTAGAGGGCACCACATAGAATTATGAAACATCAAAGGAACCTGGTTCAGACCAAAATCTCACAAACCCCAGAAAAAGGGCTGAATGAAACTGAACTCACCAATCTTCCTGAAAGAGTTTAAAATAAAATTCAACATGCTCATGAAGGTACTAAAATATTCAAGAACTCAGGGAAGAATTTAAGATGGAGATTCAATCATTACGAAATTCCTTATCTGAAATGAAAAATACAATGGAGGGATTTAAAAGCTGATTAGATGTAGAAGAGATGGTATATGGAATAGAAATTAGAGAAGAGACTACAAAGAAGCTGAGGCACAGAGAAAAAAAATTATCTCTAAGAATGAAAGAATATTGAGAAAACTGTGTGACCAATCCAAAAGGAGCAATATTCACGTTATAGGGGTACGAGAAGAAGAAGAAGAGAGAAAAAGGGGTAGAAAGTGTTATTGAGGAGGTAACTGCTGAAAACTTCCCCAGTCTGGGGAAGGAGATAGTCTCCTAAGCCATGGAGGTGCACAGATCTCCCAACACAAGGGACCGAAGGAAGACAATATCAAAACATATAATAATTAAGATGACAAAGATCGAGGATAAAGACAGACTGTTAAAGGAGCTAGAGAGAAAAAAGATCACATACAAAGGAAAACCCATCAGGCTATCATCAGATTTCTCAACAGAAACCTTACAGGCAAGAAGGGAGTGGCATGATATATTTATTGCAATGAAGCAGAAGGACCTCAAACAAAGAATACTCTATCTGGCAAGGTTATCACTTAAATTTGAAGGAGGGATTAAACAATTTTCAGATAAGCAAAAGCTGAGAGAATTTACCTCCCACAAACCACCTCACAGTGTATTTTGGAGGGACTGCTGTAGGTGGAAGTATTCCTAAGGCTAAATAGATGTCGCCAGGGGAAATAAAACAACAGCAAAGTAGAACAATTAATTACTAAGCAGATGCAAATCATATCAACTACCCCCAAAGTCAATCAAGGGATAGAAAAAGAGTACAGAATATGATACCTATAAAGAATGGAGGAGGAAAAAAGGAACCTTTAGGTTGTGTTTGTAACAGCATACAAAGTGAGTTAAATTAGACTGTTAGATAGTAAGGGAATTACCCTTGAACCTTTTGTAACCATGAATCTAAAGCCTGCAATAGCAATAAGTACATACCTATCGATAATCATCCTAAATGTAAAAGGTATGAATGCACGAACCAAAAGACACAGAGTTACTGAATGGATAAAAAAACAAGACCCATCTGTATGCTGCCTACAAGAGACTCACTTCCCAAAGACATACACAGACTGAAAGTAAAAGGATGGAAAAAGATATTTCATGCAACTAACAGTTAGAAAAAAGGAGGAGTTGCAGTACTTGTATCAGACAAAATAGACTTCAAAACAAAGTCACAAGAGACAAAGAAGGACATTAGATAATGATAAAGGGGTCAGTCCAACAAGAGGATATAACTATTATAAATATCGATGCACCCAACATAGGATCACCTACATATGTGAAACAAATACTAACAGAATTAAAGGGGGAAATAGAATGCAATGCATTCATTTTAGGAGACGTCAACACACCATTCACTCCAAAGAACAGATCAACCAGGCAGAAAATAAGTAAAGAGACAGAGGCACTGAACAAAGTATTAGAAGAGATGGACCTAATGGACATCTACAGAACACTTCATCCAAAAGCAACAGGATACATATTCTTCTCATGTGCACACAGAACATTTTCAATAATAGATCATATACTAAGCCACAAAAGGAACCTCAGTAAATTCAAAGAGATTGAAATTGTACCAACCAGGTTCTCAGATCACAAAGGTATGAAACTAGAAATATATTACACAAAGAAAACGAAAAAGCCCACAAATACATGCAGGCTTAATAACATGCTCCTAAATAATCAATGGATCAATGACCAAATAAAAACAGAGATCCAGCAATATATGGACTCAAATGACAACAATATTTCAGCATCACAATATCTGTGGGACTCAGCAAAGGCCGTGCTAAGAGGGAAGTATATTGCAATACAGGCCTACCTCAGAAAAGAAGAACAATCCCATATGAACAGTGTAAACTCACAATTAACAAAACTAGAAAAGGAAGAACAAATGAGGCCCAAAGTCAGTAGAAGGAGGGACATAATAAAGGTTACAGCAGAAATAAATGAAATCGAGAAGAATAAAACAATAGAAAGAATCAATGAAAGCAGGAGCTGTTTCTTTGAGAAAATAAACAAAATAGATAAACCCATAGCCAGACTTTTCAAGAAAAAAAGGGAGTCTACACACATAAAACAAATCACAAATGAGAAAGGAAAAATCACTACAGACACCACAGAAACACAAAGATTATGAGAGAATACTATGAAAAATTATATGGTAACAAACTGGATAACCTAGAAGAAATGGACAACTTTCTAGAAAAATACAACCTTCCAAGGCTGACCCAGGAAGAAACAGAAAATCTGAATAATTCAATTACCAGCAAGGAAACTGAATTGGTAATCAAAAAACTACCTGAGAACAAAACTCCTGGACTGGATGGCTTCACTGCTGAATTTTATCAAACATTTAGTGAAGACCTAATACCCTTCCTCCTTAAAGTTTTCCAAAGATTAGAAGAGGGGGGAATACTCCCAAACTCATTTTACGAGGCCAACATCACTCTAATACCAAAACCAGGCAACGACACCTAAAAAAAGAAAATTACAGACCAATATCCCTGATGAACATAGATGCAAAAATACTCAACAAAATATTAGCAAACCAAATTCAAAAATACATCGAAAAGGTCATCCATCATCATCAAGTGGGATTCAACCCAGGGATGCAAGGATGGTACAACATTAGAAAATTCATCAACATCATCCACCACATCAACAAAGAGAATGAGAAAAACCACATGATTATCTCCATAGATGCTGAAAAAGCATTCAACAAAATTCAACATCCATTCATGATAAAAAACTCTCAACAAAATGGGTATACAGGGCAAGTACCTCAACATAATAAAGGCCAAATATGACAAACCCACAGCCAACATTATACTTAACAGAGAGAAGCTGAAAGCTTTTCCTTTAAGATCGGGAACAAGACAAAGATGCCCACTCTCCCCACTTTCATTCAACATAGTTCTGGAGGTCCTAGCCATGGCAATCAGACAACACAAAGAAATAAAAGACATCCTGATTGGAAGGAAGAAGTCAAACTGTCCCTGTTTGCAGATGACATGATATTGTACATAAAAAACTCTAAAGAATCCACTCCAAAACTACTTTATCTAATATCTGAATTCAGCAAAGTTGTGGGATACAAAATTAATACACAGAAATCTGCTGCATTCCTATACACTAACGGTGAATTAGCAGAAAGAGAAATCAGGAAAACAATCCCATTCACAATTGCATCAAAAAGAATAAAATACTTAGAAATAAACCTAACCAAGGAAGTGAAAGACCTATACTCTGAAACCTACAAGACACTCATGAGAGACATTAAAGAAGATAGCAAAAAATGGAAACACATCCCATGCTCCTGGATAGGAAGAATTAAAATTGTCAAAATGGCCATCCTGCCTAAAGCAATCTGCAGATTCAATGCAATCCCTATGAAAATACCAACAGCATTCGTCAATGAACTAGAGAAAATAGTTCTAAAATTCATATGGAACCAAAAAAGACCCAGAATAGCCAAAGCAATCCTGAGAAGAAATACTAAAGTAGGGGGAATTATGCTCTCTGACTTCAAGCTCTACTACAAAGCCACAGTAATCAAGACAATTTGGTACTGGCACAAGAACAGACTCATACACCAAAGGAACAGACTAGAAAGCCCAGATATAAACCCAACCATATATGGTCAATTAATATATGATAAAGGAGCCATGGATATACAATGGGGAAGTGACAGCCTCTTCAACAGCTGGTGCTGGAAAAACTGGACAGCTATATGTAAGAGAATGAAACTGGATTATTGTCTAACCCCACACCCAAAATGGATCAAAGACCTGAATGTAAGTCATGAAACCATAAAACTCTTTGAAAAAAATATAGGCAAAAATCTCTTGGACATAAACATGAGCAACTTCTTCATGAACATATCTCCCTGGGCAAGGGAAACAAAAGCAAAAATGAACAAGTGGGACTATATCAAACTAAAAAGCTTCTGTACAGCATAGGACACCATCAGAAGAAAAGACATCCTACAGTATGGGTGAATATATTCATAAATGACATATCTGATAAGAGGTTGATCCAAATTATATAAAGAGCTCACACACGTCAACAAACAAAAAGCAAATAAGCCAATTAAAAAATGGACAGAGAACATGAATAGACACTTCTCCAAAGAAATTCAGACGGCCAACAGGCACATGAAAAGATGCTCTACATCCCTAATCAACAGAGAAATGCAAATTAAAACCACAATGAGATATCACCTCATACCAATTAGGATGGCCACCATCCAAAAGACAAACAAATGTTGGCGAGAATGTGGAGAAAGGGGAACGCTCCTACACTTCTGGTGGGAATGAAAAATAGTTCAACCATTGTGGAAAGCAGTGTGGAGGTTCCTCAAAAAACTCAAAATAGAAATACCATTTGACCCAGGAATTCCACTCCTAGGAATTTACCCAAAGAATGCAGGAACCCAGTTAGGAAAAGACATATGCACCCCTATGTCTATCACAGCACTATTTACAATAGCCAAAAAAAATGGAAGCAACCTAAGTGTCCATAGTAGATAAAGAAGATGTGGTAGGTATACATAATGGAATATTATTTAGCTATAAGAAGAAAACAGATCCTATCATTTCCAACAACGTGGATGGAGCTAGAGGGTATTATGCTCAGTGAAATAAGCCAGGCGGAGAAAGTACCAAATGATTTCACTCATCTGTGGAGTGTAAGAATAAAGAAAACACTGAAGGACCAAAACAGCAGCAGACTCACAGAACCAAAGAATGGATTAACAGTTATGAAAGAGAAAGGGATTGGAGAGGATAGGTGGGAAGAGAGGGATAAAGGGGAAATGGGGGCATTACAATTAGTATGTATAATATGTCTGGGGAGGGGGACACAGGGAAGGAGGCAGTATAACACAAAGAAGACAAGTAGTGATTCTATAGCATGTTACTATGCTGATAGACTGTGACTGTAATGGGGTATGTGGTGGGGAATTGATAATAGAGGGAGTCTAGTGACCATAATGATGTTCATGTAATTGTACATTAATGATAGCAGAAAAAAAAAATAGTATGGTATTGGCACCAGATGGACCCATAGATCAATGAACAGAATAGAGTGCCCAGATATAAACCCACACATATTCAGTCAATTAATATATGATAAAGGAGCCATGAATATACAAGGGGTAAAGACAGTCTCTTCAATAACTGGTATTGGAAAACTGGACAACTACATGCACAAGAATGAAACTAGATTACTGTCTAACTCCATACACAAAAGTAAATTCAAAATGGATTAAAGACCTAAATTTAAGACATGAAACTATAACACTCTTAGAATAAAACACAGGCAAAAATCTCTTGAACATAATCATGAGCAATTTTTTACTGGACACATCTCCTCAGGCAAGGAAAACAAAATAAAAAATGAACAAGTGGAACTACATTAAACTAAAAAGCTTCTGTACAACAAAGCACACCATGAACAGATCAAAAAGGCAACGTACAGTATGGGAGAATATATTCATAAATGATTTATCTGATAAGAGGTTAACATCCAGAATATATAAAGAACTCATATGCCTTAACACCAAAAAAGCAAATAACCAAATTAAAAAAATGGGCAGAGGACCTGAAAAGATATTTTTCCAAAGAAGAAATACATATCACCAACAGGGACATGAAAAGATGCTCCACATCACTCATCATCAGGGAAATGCAAATCAAAACCACAATGAGATATCACCGCACACCAGTTAGAATGGTCACTATCCAAAAGACAAGAAATAACAAGTGCTAGTGAGGATCTGGAGGAAAGGGAGCCCTCCTACACTGTTGATGGGAATGTAAATTGGTGCAGCCACTGTGGAAGCAGTATAGAGGTTCCTCAGAAGACTAAAAATAGAAATACCATGACCCAGTAATTCCACTTGTAGCAATTTACCTGAAGAAAACAAAATCCCTAATTCAAAAAATATATGCACCTCTATGTTTCCTGTCACATTATTTACAATAGCCAAGTAACGGAAGCAACCTAAGCATCCATCAATAGATGAATGGATAAACAACACGTGGTATATATACATAATGGAGTATTATTCAGCCTTAAAAAAAGAAATCCTGCTATTTGCAACAACATGGATGGACCTAGAGGATACCATGCTAAGTGGTATAAGCCAGGTGGAGAAAAACAAATACCATATTATTTCACTTATTTGTGGAATTTAAAAAAGAAAACAAAACAGCAGTAGACTCACAAACACTGTGAAGTGGCTAAGTGATTATCATTGGGGAAGGGTTGGTGTGGGTGGGTGGGGAGGAGGAGGGTGATGAAGGGGCACAAAAATTCTCAGTCATAATATAAGTTGGTTACAGGGATGGTAGTACATTATGGAGAATATAGCCAATGATTTTGTAACATCTTCCTATGTTGACAGATAGTAACTGCCCTGGAGGGGGTGAGGATTTAATAATACGGGTAAATGTTGAACCACTGTGCTGTATATTTGAAACCCATATAAGATTGTTTATCAATGATACTTCAATTAAAAAAATGAAAAAAATCATTTCGTTGTATTTAAACATATTACACGAATAACAAAGGCATTGTGGCCTAGTGAGGTGAAGTGAACAAGTCTGACTTCTGTCTCAGTCCTCAGGCTATCTCTTACATCACTTCTGGCTTACATCTACGACCTAAGTCACTAATGGACATCTCCACTTGTCAAAACATGGGACAACAATTTGTCTGTTAAAATGTCCAAAGCTACCATCTGGAGAAAACCGTGTTAGGCCAGGTTGCCAAGCCAGCCTTCTTGGCACTGATTTGTACCAGTAAATGCCACAAACTGCCATGGCTCTTGGTTTGTGATGTCCTTGGCACTGAGTATAAAATTAACCACTCTAAATAATAACTCTAAATTTTCCAAGTGTGTGGTCTGAGCTGGTTTTCTGGTTCTGTTCCGCCTTCCAGAGCCATAGTGGACCCCTGCCACAGGACTCCTGGAAGAAAGAAAGGGCCACAAAGAGGAAAGGTCACTGTGTCTGGATGCCTGGAAGCAGTCTCCTTTTGGAGAGCACGTTGTCCCTTTCAGAACTCCCAGGGATTTTCTCAGAAACTCAGGCTTTTCTATTCCCATTCCCCAAGCTGGCCCTCTCTACAGCAGTTACTGGACTGGTTGCACTGGACACCCTGTGGCCACATGGCTTAGCCCAAGCCAGGGTCCTGACTGACCTCAGACTTTTCAAAGCAGGTGACGGTCATGAGAATGTTGTCAAAGTCAGTGCAGCTCCACCTCAGCACGTACATCCCCTCTTCACCTCCTTCTTGCCGCAGTTTATTGATGGCATATTCTGTGCTGGAGGGAGAAAGAGGCAAAGGGAGAAAGAGCTCACACCAACAGGAGCACTCTAAACCCCATGCAAAATCCACTTCCCTGAGCAGCCTCAAGTCTTATGGTCCCGTCACATTACCTGTCCTGGGTCCACACGTCTCTGATATGCTACATGAATGAGGCAAGCGAGATGCTGAGGAGCCCTGCGATGGCCAAGTCTTCAGGGTCTAGAAGAGGACTCTGCCTGCTACCTAAGCTGACAGTCCTGTTCATCCTCGATTTCCCCATGCATCTTTTTCCAGGTCTGATCAGAAGAGCTCCCCAACAGCCAGTGATAGAGTTTCCCATGACACAGTAGTAGGGGTCTCTCCACACCATCCCCAGGCAGCAAACTAGAACCTGAGCCCCAGGAAGGCATGAATTTGGGGTTGTCCTGTTCACTGCTGTATTCCCAGTAATCAGAGCATGGCTGGCTGGCTCACAGGAGCTGGTCAATAAATAAGTGAATAGTTGACTAATAATAAACACTGAATAAAGAAACCAATGAGGATTAGAATGATGTCAGTAGGGAATATCTATCTTACATTCCTTTGTATCCCTGGACCAATCAGTCCTGGCACACAGAGCAAAGTAAACTGCTAAATAAATCCATGCATGAGGTCACTATGCCTAGTGAATAGTGCTAAGTGTTGGTGAAAGAGGGCTGATGTGGTCCACATGTGTTAGAAAGGCAGAGACCAACTGCTCCATGGTCTTTGACACAGTCATGGTTTTGCATATGGTGACCCCTTGCCTGGAATACCCTTTCCCCTCTTTAAGACCTGGTAAACCATCACTGATTCTTCAAATTTACTCTGATGTTAATGTTGCCCACTCTAAGATGGCACCTTAGGGCAATGAGTGCTACCTTCCACAGAAAAGAAAATTCATTCATTCAACAAATACTTATTGAGTGCCAGGCCCAGCTATGAGTGCTGAGGAAAAGCAGTGAGCAAAGTAGATTGCCCCTGCCTTTATGGGGCTCATAATATGGGCAGTGAGGGTTGGCAGACAAAAAGCAAATGGACACAAAAATAAACATAGTATGTCAGAAAGTAATAAATGCCACTGAAGAAAAATAAAGCAGAACGAAGGAGCTTTGGAGTGGGGGTGTGGAGGGGGAAAATTGTGGCTATTTTATAGAAGGTGGTCAGGGAAGATTTCACCAATAAGATATCTGAGTGACACCTGAAGGTGACTGTGGCTGTTAAGATCTGGAGGAAGGGCATTCAAGGCCAAGGGAAAAGCAAGTGCTGTGGCCTTGAAGCCTAACTGTGGTTGGGATATTTGAGGGCCATTATTATAATGCTCAACCCTTTGCTCTTCAATTCTTTGTGTGTCAGTCTCTCCATGAGCTGTGAGCCTCTCCAAGTCAGGGATCACACCACTAACAAACTACCTGTCCACAGGTAAGCGGGACAGGAATGAAGGTGGGAACCGTGTCATGGGGAAGGCAGCTGAAGAGATGTTCTCCCAGATACATACAGTCTGGGAAGAGAGACTCAGAAGAAACAGCTGCTATGGTCTTGTAAGAGGAAGCAAACTGAACCCATGTTGCTTCAAAGAGCAGAACTCAAATGGCAGAAAGTAACAGGAAAGCAAATTCCAACTCCGTATGAGGAAGGAATGCAAATCTGTAATTGCTACAGCTGTAATCTACTGGCTGCCTCATGAAGTACTGAGCACCCCATCACCAGAGGTATTTGAGCCCAGGCTACTAGTTCTGAGATGCAGGTGTAATGAGACATCCAGTAAAGCCTCTTCCAGATCTAAGACTTGGTCAGTCTCACTACCATTTATCTGGTACTTTAGGGCAAGCTGACTCAGGATTCCCTTACTTACTGGACTTCCTCATGTTGAGACCTGTGTTCTATCTTCCTCTGTGATTGGCACACCAAGGGGTTAGGAAATGCAGCACTTTGTGGTCAGCTATGGAGAAATGAGGGAGCTAAACTATGAGGAGAACCAAGTAAGAGAGAAGACATGAGGCTCTGCTGCAAGGACCTAGTTAAGAGATGACATGAAGGCCTGACCAACGGACAGCAGGCCTGGAAAAGATGGCACCAAGTAAGTACTAAACATGCTAAACTGGCCCCAACCTGAATAATAGATGACACCTGTGTCTAAGGAGGCTACACTCCCCATCAGTGACATATGGATTCTTCTCACACCAAAGGCAACTGATAAGGTTTTAGAACCAACCAGATTGGACCATGACAACCATTCTGTATGTTGTGGACGATCAACGGGGGAGCCACATCGGTGCAAAGGTAATGATGGGCGTCTGCTGTAAGCCGGAAGTAGCCATCTACCAGGGACACAAAGGACAAGGCCTCCTCGTGGGAAGACAGCTTCAGTTCCTGGTGAGAGAGAAGAAATTCCCATGGTCACATCATGTGCCTACTACCTTAAGCAGCTGACTCTAGGGGGAGGTGCAGAGCGCGAAGATATTTAAAGCAGTGGAGAATGCATGACCCCAAAAGGAAACACTTTTTGTTGACAGTAACTGTACCCTTGCATTTATACAGGATTCTGACTGTTCATCACACTTCCTCACCTATTATCTTCAAACTACCAGAGAAGGTACAGAGCTTTGTGTGTGATGAGGGGTGGAACAGGCAGCTGTAGCAGGCAGGGGCCTGTGGAGAACCTGCCACCTGCGTCCAGACAGGAGGCGAGCCTGAATCAAGGAGGCAGAGGTATACAAGTGGAGGTGGGGGGAGAACATTATGAGCAAGTGGTATCCTGGTCTCAGCACTAAGCAATGGCCAACTCAGTCAGCATTATTCCCATTTTGTATAAAAGGAAACGCAAGCATAGGTGCATCATGTCATACACAGCTGGTTTAGAAGGTAGAACTCCTGGATTTTAATCCAGGAATGGTCCCAGACAACAATGAGGTTGCTAGATTAAGTCCAGGGACCTCTGAGGGTCTGGAGGAAGTGGAGGACCTTACTCAAAGTGCAAGAGGCAAAGGCAAAAGTGAAGAAGGGGGGAATTCCATGGAAGGAAGCTTTTCAGGAAAATGCTTAAAGGTGAAGACAGGTGAATTTTTCTGTCTGCATCATATAGATCTGAGCAGAGACTGCCCATTTGAATGGAGTCATGGGCTCAACCAGAATATCTCCCAGTCAAGGAAGATGATGTTAAGCCATGATTTAGAGCTTTGACTTGCAAAAATATCAAAAAAACACCTGAACCTTCAGAGAGCAAAATGACACTGAGAATAAGACCTTTGCCATACACTGGAGAAAGGAGAGGCTGGCAGCAGAGAAAAACAGAGACAAGATCAGTAAAGAGACGGTTGGATATAAGCAACTAGACAGGATGGATGTAACAGGGCCTAGTGATAGCTATGATGCCAACAGAAGGGGCGGCCCTAGAGTTGTGAGCCAAGGAGGCCAAGGCCAAGCCACCACGGATGGCAATTCAGGAAGGAGACTCTGTGCTAAGTGTGCTTCCTTTCATATGTTACCTGGCAGCCACCTGCAGATCCCCGAAGAGCAAATTCAAGATGGTCTGGCCATCTTCACCCAGTCACATATAAACAAGACCATGTAAGCACTTAAGTTCCCTGAGAGCATAAGTCTGAATGGAAATGGGAGACCTCAAGGAGATGCAAAGAGAAGAGATAAATCAAGATATAATTTGATAACATGCTAGTATCATGCTTTCCTGAAAGACCAGCAGCCAAAGTACTGCCTGATCAAAAGGCTTGGAAATCCCATGGCTGGGAAGGGAACAGGGAACAAGATAAAGAAATCATCACAAAGTGATAACCCACAGGTTCCAGTGCCAGTTTATCTGGATTCAAATCTATGTTTAAACATACGTAATAGTCATTTTTATAGGTTAAAAATTGTCATATATTGGCAATTTTAAATAGTTTAACCTAAGAGCTGTATATCTTGGGCAAGTTGCATAACCTTTTTGTGCCTCAGTTTCCTCCTCTGTAAAGTAAGAATAATCATATACCCACCTTGTAGGGTAAATATGAAAATGAAAAGAATTGTTATTTGTAAAGTATTTAGAATAAGAAGAACTGGGCACATAGTAAGAGCTAGTGTTTGTAAATGAAAATAAAGTAAAAAGCAGACCAAGTGTTTATGTCTTCCCGCCTTCCCCCTGCTCCCTGCACAGCGCTGTAGCCTGGCACAGAGTCACTGGCCCATGTGGTCAGAGTGAGCTCTGACTTAGAGGACAGGTGAACCAACTGGATGCCTGGCTTGACTCTGTCAGCCAGGACAGGATAGGGGCTGGCTCACAAAAACTGTACAGCTGGCTGCAGCTTCTCCTCCTCTGCTCTGTGCCTCAGCGTTTGGCCACATTCACAAATGTGCCAGATCACAAATGTGCCAACCTCTCCCTCACTACGGTTTCTGGGGAAGAGAATGCCTTGGGCTGGAACTGCCACTTTCTCACTTTGTGACCCGTACAGGTTTCTGCACCTCTCCATGAGTCCCAGATTCCTCTACTGGAAATGGAACCAAAATCTCCGTATCTAAGGTTCTCATAAGGACTAAGTAAGACAATGTAGATGCAGCATATAACATGGTCTAATATCAATAATATGCTGGATAAATAGCACTTATTTTTATTTTCTCCCTTCCTCCATTTTCCATCTTCCCACTAACATCTCTCCAGGTTTTTCTACTATATTATTTTTTACTACAGTTTCCTGATGAAATTAATGTTTAGTGTTTTTAAAAGGGGGGTGAGAAAAAAATTACTCATAATTCTACTATAAGTAATAGCTGTTATATTTGATTATTTTTCTAAGAGCATATGTATATGCATAACTTAAAAATTTTTTTTTAACAAAACTGGTACCATTATATAATGTTATATTGTTTTTTTCCTATTTACAAAGCATCTTTTCGGATTATTTAAAAATCTAGCAAGTTTTTTAATATAATATTCTACTATTCATGAATAGTGATTTATTCTCCCATTCTATTATTTTATATTTAGGTATTTCAGTATTTTGACCCTGCAAATACTTTTGGGTTAAACATTTTCATTCATTAGACCACTGCCTGCATCTCTTGTTTCTAGAAGACAGATCCCTATTTCCTGAATGGAGAAATATATAAATATTTTCAAGGCTTTTAATAAATGTTGCGAAACTTCTTTCAAAAAGGTATAACAAAAGACAAGTTACTATAGATGTAAAGTGTGACCATCTGTCCTAAACCGTATCATCATCAGATTCTTTCCCAGCACTGAGGGTTGGCTGCCCTTTGGACACAGTATTTGCCAAATTTTAGGCAAAGCCTGGTGTTTCCCTGGTTTTGACTGCCTTCACTTTGTGAGAGTGCCCTGCCTCACCAACCTGTCCTCTCCATGTGCTGTCAGCCATGACTTCCCTGACACAAGTATGTTTCTTTTGGCAGGTTCCCACTTCCCTGGCCAAAACTGGCCTGCCTGTCTAGATTATGTCCTCAAGTGATACCAAAAAAGAGGAAGTGAGACTGAACACCCCTTCCTCCGTCCGAGAGTCACTGGGTGTGCCTAACACCATAACAAGGGTGCCCCTGTGGCCACAGCCGCCAGCCTGACAGTCTGCTGAGTGCAAAGTGGGGCTTCCCACCAACCTCATCCCAGATGACCCAACTCAGCAGAAAGGCTATGTAGGAGCCCTTGGGAGAAAACGCTGACATTTTCTTCAAATCTAGTAACCTTTCTGAATTAAACATTGATACTGAAATGTCTTTGGAGAGCAGCAAACCCTAAATCAGATACACATTTGCAAGACCAAAGAAAGGCCCTGGAATGTGCCCGTGTAACTTAAAAATTGACATTGATAATGTCAGTGTCAGCAATAGGGACTTTTTGGCTTAAGTAAGACAGTCATCAGATTTTCTTTGGGACAGGAACTCTGAAAAACATGTGCTGTACAACTGTATTCAGAAAAGCCTCCCTCTCATCACCAGATCCAGACTGAATCACTTCTGGAGCAAACTTACCATTTTTTTGTTGTCCTGCTTATTAATGCTGACCACACACTCCTTTATTACAATGTGAGTGATTTCAGGGAAGTAAGAAAAATTGTTCCACTCTTCCTGGATTTTGTTTTTCTCTTCATCCTTCTTGTGTTTATTTTCCAGTTTTTTCCGTTTCAGTTTATTTTTTTCCTTTTCAACAATTATAACCTGATAATATGCATAAAAGTCAAAAAGTTAAGTTGTCTCATTTTCTACTGGTAAAAGGTCAGTGCTTGTGGCAAACCAATGCAGGGCCTACATCTGAGGAAGAGAAAGCCAGTGTGCCCGGTTTTACACAGGAATTGGAAGAGATGGCCCCATGGGTTTTGGATCACAGTTTTCAGTCCTATCTTGGGATTTTACACCTAGAAGAGACCTTTTGAGCACAATGATTAAACTCTTATAATCTACAAAGTACAAGTAAACTCAGAAAGGGAAATAACTGACCACTAGATATGCACCTCTACTCAGGTCCCCTTACTTCTGGAGACTGATGGTTGGTTATGTTTGAACACATGCAGAGAACAAGTTCTTCCCAAAAATGACTGGACAGAACATGGGCTTTCTCCTTTTAGATTCGATCACTGATTGTCTTGACTTTATAATAACATTCGAGTCAGAATTTTCAAGAGAAGGTGTGCTTGAATAATAATCCCATGCTTGAATAATCTAGTGAATCATATATGCCCACACAAGTTTAAATATTTTGTCTTGCAGACTAGAGATCTGGGGTAAGATCCTGCCTCTGCCAGTTACTTAACTAGTTAGGTCATCTCTTTGAGCCTCCATTTCCCCATTCATAAGGCATACATCTTACATCTTCACAAGGTTCTTTGAGGGTTAGGCAAGTTCTTATTATCAGAAATCCTACCATACAGAAAATACTTGATAAGTGTTAGGCATTGTTATTTT
This sequence comes from Smutsia gigantea, assembly GCA_032199065.1. Taxonomy (NCBI): domain Eukaryota; kingdom Metazoa; phylum Chordata; class Mammalia; order Pholidota; family Manidae; genus Smutsia; species Smutsia gigantea. The sequence continues at coordinate 105,356 of JAVSCE010021422.1, read as the reverse complement.
AGCAAGTGAATAAAACAGGAGGAGAAAATGAATCTCACCTCTACTTTACTATTATTTATAGTAATAACAATAAAATAATCTATAATAATTTATGACAGACTGTGCTAAGTGACATTTGGTTCCCTCAACAACCATATGAGGTAGATATAGTAAGTTATCTCCATTTTACAGATGACTAATATGTGGCTGATATAGGTGAAGTAACCCTCCCAAGGCTATATAACCATAAATAGTGGAGCTAAGATTTGAACCAGGTCTATTTAGGTTTAAAACCCATGCTTTTAAACCACTCTGCTCTATTGCCTCATCCAACAAAACAATTGAAAAAGAAGCTTCAAATTGCAAAGTTAATTACTCCATTTCATTGAGCCAGACACCTAAGTTCAATTCTTGGCAATTGCTTATTAGTTAGTTATAACCTTGGGCAAGTTTCTTAACTTCTCTGTACCTCTTTGTGTTCATCTATAAAATAGAAATAATGATAGTATTCCCCCCAAAGATTTTTTTTAAGTAATATATGAGTTAGTATGTGTAAAATGCTTAGAAAAGTACTTGGTACATCGTAAGCACTCAGTAAATGCCTGCTATTATCAAATTATTATACATTATATATTCTGTGATTGTATTTCTCTATTTCCCTACAGAAAACTCAATAAATATTTAGATCTACTACTGCACAGACACAATGAAAGATGAATGATACATGGTCTCTAGCCTAAATAGACTCAGCTGACGGGGGTAATGAACACGCAAACAGGTAATTTCAACAGGATAAACAGAATACACCATGTGACACAGGATGTTCTATTTTGATCAAACAACTATTACCACTCACATTTGGTTTCTGCCTCCACTGAATTCCAAGATTTCCAGTTACCATCACTTCATAGTAGAGAATGTTTCCACTGTCATTCGGATGAAATCGATTCATCTCATTTTCTGATGAAATCACCAACATAGAAGTCTCAAATATTTCAGCACCATAATGTTTTGTCAAAGTTTCCAAGGTAGCCAGGTATTTCACCTTCAGGTCATGTGTGGACACACTGCTGTCACAAATAGTCTTGTTGTTAAATTCCTTTAGGAAATCTTTGAAAACATTATTTATCCGCATCCTGGTAAGAAGGTTCCTCTGTCTGATGGACTTATTCAATGTTTCTGGAATATATCGCTTGTAGCTAAAAGTAAACAGGAAAAGATAGCTCTTATTCATGTACAGGTTAGCAGAGAAGAGTTTAGAGGCAGCCTAAGTCTATAAAATTTCCTTCCATGTGTTGCCAAATGAGAAAGAAGGATATACTCCCAGAGGGTCTTGGATGAAGTAAGCACTGAGGATGATTAGGAGATGGAGGTCGATAGGGATTGAGAGAGAACAGAACAGCAGATGTTCTACAGATTTTACTGAAACGGGAATTCCTATAGGTATCATCAAATTTTCTGGGTTACAAAGATAGGCAGCAAAATTGACTTATTTATGTTTTTGCTTGCTAGTGTCACTGCTTCTGTGCATATTAGTACTCACATAGATACACACTGCTATTAAGATTTGATATCGGAGCACAGTCTGAACAGTGTCAAGAGAGATTTTAGATGCCTGTGTATTTTACTTTTGTCTGTTTTGTAATTTCTCTATAAAGATCACATAATGTTTTTAAAAGAAATAGGAAAAACACATAAAAGCTAATTAAATACAAAAGACTTAGTGTCTGCCATGTGAAAATGTCCCAGGTATATTAAATGGATCACCAAGTAAACTGAAAGATTAGTTACCCACCCAGCTGCTTATGAGAGAGTATCTATCACTAACAGAATTTCAACAAACGGATACACTGCTAGAGCAGGAGCCAGTTTTAAGCAGCTATGAATAATCATGAAAGAAATAACGAGGGGGCCAAGCAAGTGCAGACACCCATTTGCCTTTTACTCTCAGCTGTCTTGAGACAGCATCTGGCACAGGGTAATCCCTACTGCATGAAGAGTTTCCTGATAGTGGGAAATTGTGAAGTTGGGAATTTGTCCCTAACAAATATTGTAACTTTCTAAGATTAATGTACATCAGAGAACAGTTGTTATTTTTTACTTTAGCCTCATGAAAAAAATAAAGAGGAGGCAACCAGAGCAAAAGCCTCAGAAAAAAGAGAAAGTAGCAGCCCAGCATATATTTAATCAGTCCCTGCATTACTGAGGAGCAACTCTGGATCTGCTCCAGACTCTGGCCAAGGGCAAGGAGATACAAGAATAACCTTATAAAAAGATGCATGTTGCCTATCACAAATAATACAGCTATAAATAACTTCCTATTCAAAATGAGGCTCTCTTCATTTATGACAATCACAATAGCTCACTGGAAAAAAAATTTATTATGTATCATAGATGGGTGGAAATTATGCAGGTTGAGTATTCCTTCACAAAAACTTGATTGCAAATGATATTTTTAAGTAAATGCAATTTTCTTAAGGTAATAGTTGATTATTCTTTGTACCAGGATTAACAGCTCTCTACTGAACTCTAGTTCAGGATGTGGATGGTAGCACCTGCCTGTAGAGCTATACTGAGAAGGGTTTTAAGATGAGCTCAGTACAAAAGGAAAATATGCAGTGATAGCAATATCTAGTTACCATGGGCAGAGAGGGAAGGGAGGGAGTGTGGGCCACTAATTTGACTGGCATTTTCAGCCCAGAACTTTCAACCTAGCACAAATTTCTGAGGTTATCAGCTAACATTCAAAATTAGGACACAATTACAATTGTGCTACCTTTAATAAATATTCTAAAAAAAAATACAGACTCTGTAGAGAGCAGGGTCAGCCAAAAACTGGCTGTGGTTAAACTGAGATGTAGGAGAACATACAGAAATATCACCATCCTCACAGTGAATTCTCCAGCCAGCAGGAAGGCTTACCTGATGTCCTTGGGCAGTTCTGGCAACTGCATCTTCTTCATCATGGCATAGTGGGAGATGGCCAGGACGGCCATTCCCAGACACTCATTCTCGATGTCGTGCCCGTCCTGCTCGGTCCTGGGGTCTCGAATGGGTGCCAGGCATTTGACCAAATCATACTGCCCCTTTGGAGCAGAGGTGAAAAGAAATGAACCACCACTTAAATGACAAGAGTCCACCCATGTTTTTGATCTTAAGAGGAAGGTTCCCCACACAGAGGGGTGCTACCCAGAAAAGCAGTACAGCAATGAGACTAACAAGATTTATAGTTTCTCTGACACCAAAGTTCTTTCTCAACAGCTGGGCACAAGGGGGTCTGGGAAATGTTCTCTCCAGGTGAATTCATTTATTTAACAAATATTTATTAAACTCTATGCTGGATAGTAGTGAACAACACAAATACATGAAGCCCCTTCCCAGGGCTTACCATATAAATGGTGGCAAAGAGTGGCTTGTACTAGGCTTGGACTGCACCAGGGCAAGGGAAGGTGACAGCTGGCTGGGGTTTGATCATTTATTAATTCCACAAATATACCGTAAGATATCTTAGTCTGGGTGTATAACTCACAGGGCACCACATCCCATTCTGATGTGGATTTAGAGAAAGGGGAAGGAATGTACATTATACAGTGCATCACTACCACACATTAAGTTTTTCCAACATCCCTTGTTCCAATAGTGAAATGAACTACCAAAATATAACCCCTAACTGTTGGAAGTACACAGATTTCTAAGAGTCAGTGAGGGCTTCAGAAGCAAAAAATAAAAGTTAAAAGCAGTACCCACACCACCGGCCTTATACAGAGTAATGACGATAATGTCAATGCTAGCTCCCCTTTATTAGACCCTACCCTTGTGATAGATGTTGTGCTGGGTTCATTTTATTTACTATTTCCTTTAACCTTCACAACAGCCCTATGAGTTGGATGCTAGCATTACAATCTTTATCTAAGGCACCAGCAGGTTAAATAACTTCATTCACTCACTTGGTAATTATTGATTCCTGGGAACCAATTATGGGCCAGATGCTATCCTAGGAGCTTGGAGATACAGCAGTAAACCAAACCACATCCCTGACCTCACAGAGATTCCATTCTAAGAAGAAAGAATAAACAAACAGAAATACACAACATCTGACAATTACAAACATCAAAATCAAAAGGAGAACATGGCTGGAGAAGCCAGGGACCTAGTGAGCAGAAGGGTAGACAGTCCACCCTAGATGTGACTCTAGGGCTATGGTTTGTCAACCTGGGGCTACAGCCACACTCAGTATTTACTAACTTAAAGTGTATGGAAGTCTAAGGACTGTGAGTTCTTCAGCCTGTCTCTGGCTTGAACAGGGGTGGCTATGACATCCGGAGGTGGTGTTCCTACAGAAGTAAGACACTCCCTTTCCCTGAAGGGATTTCAGTGCTTTTGGATGGGGGGTCCTCACCACTGAAGTTCCCCTTCTTTCCAAGATAGGGCTTCCTGTTTCTCTCAGGTAATAAAAGAACCCTGTCCACTTCCACAAACTACTGAGGACTAACAACAATCAACTCTGTCATCAATGTGTAAAGAGCAGAACAAAATCTGAAACTACTTTGTTTGGCTGTGACTTTCTGTAAATGTCACTGTACAACTCAGTATATTACACTATAGCCAAGTCATTCCTGAACCTCTGAAAGGCCACACTCTAGTGAGATACTTATTTATTCTTGAAGAATGGCCTACTTTTCCCTTACATATCCTCTCCCCAAGAATGGAAAAGAATAAATCTGAGATATGAATATATAAAATTGAGAGGTTGAATTAAAGAAGATCAATCTGAAAATGGACGATTCATTTTATTTTCTTCAACAGTATCTGCCCAGGGCTATGCATTTCTCTGCTGTCTCTAAGGCCAGTTCTAAAGTATGTATGGAACAGGGATAATACACAATCAGTATCTAAAGCTCTACAATGAAATATAACTGTGACACAGAAATCACATGTGGCAAAGTATAGCCTAAGGAAATAATAAATAGAATGCATAAGTAAACATGTACATGTAAGGTTGTTCACAACAGCCTGTAACACTGACAGCATAAAGGAAACTTTGAGAGACATGAAAAATGTCCAGAAACAGGAAATTAGTTAGAAAAATGATTTTTTTTCTCTGGATTCTACTCCTATTCAACTTCCTACCTGAAATCCCCACTCAAATGTTTTACATCTCCAAAACAGAACACCCAGTCCTCACCTCTTCTCCAACCTGTTCCTCCCAGGCTTCCCTTGGCAGGAAATGACTCCATTATCTTTCAAACATTGCCCAAAACAGTAATCTCAAAATCATCTTTGATTCGTCAAACTCCCTCACCTTCCACAACCACCGCATCAGCAAATCCTATCAATCTATCTCCGAAGTTAATCACAGATCCATCCGTTTCCCTCCAGCCACATTGCCACTAAATTAAACCCACATTTTCTCGCACCTGCATCAAGCAGCACGTTTGGAGTGAACAGGATCCACTTTCCATACAGCAACAAGAATCATCAGAAACATCAATGAAGTCAAACCCTACAAACAGCTTTCCACTGTACTCAGGGTAAAACGTAACTCCTTACCGGCTCATTCAGGCTTCTCCAGGATCTGAGTGAGCGCAGTGGGCCTCACCAGTCTCACTCCTCCTGACCCTCTCCCCCTGCCCCCTGCAGCGCACTCAGGTTGCCACTCAGCGCCTGCCTCCCTCCCTCAGCCCCTGCCCACAGGCTCTTCCCTCTACATCAAAGGTTCCAACCAGGGGAAATCTTGCCTCAGAGGGGATATTTGGCAATGTCTGGAGACATTTTTGATTGTTACAGCTGAGGGGATAGGGCTGCTGGCACCTAATGAGCAGAGGTCAGAGTTGTGAGTAAACATCCTACAATGTGCAGAACAGTCCAACAAAAATTTTTCCAGCCCAAAGTGTCAATACTGCTGCTGTTGAAAAATTCTGCTCTACAAAGAAATACTTTCCCCTTAGAACTGCAGGCTCCAGTTTATTCTTTAAGATTTAGTATAAATGTCACCTTCTTAGAGAGACCTTCTCTGATCACACTATTTAATTTCGATCTTTCTAATCCATACACCTCCCCATATTCTCTATCACTTTTTCCTTCATAGCATGTCACACAAGTTATTACGCATTATCTACGTATCATTTTATTTGCCTGTTTGTTTTCTGTTTGTCCAACTTGACGTAAGTCTGATGCTTGCAGAGACCATGTGTCTTGCTCACCACAGTGCGAGCAGCACTTGGGCAAAGAGGACACGACACTCAGTAGGAAATGTTCGTTGGATGAACAAAATTGTTATGAAATCATTAAAACAACAAAGATCTGTATTTTTAATTGACACCTGAAGGATCATCAGTAGGATGAATAACCAAGCAGTCGATAAAATGATACTGACGGTATGATAAATTTTTCTTCTATTCTTTTCTCTAGTGTCTAATCTTTCTTCCCTTCTGCCACTGTGACTCAGGAGTGGCCACCTCCTCCCTCCCCGCACCTTATTAAGACTACCGAGAAGTGCCTCTGTTAGCTCCATTGAAGTATGCTGTCCCTCACTTACAACCTCCCTCCCTCGGCTCTTTCCACAGGAGGCACTGCCAATGAGATGTACAATGATAGGACGTGGGGGAAAAAGAAAGGAATAGGGAAGAAGTGAAGCCTGGAAAGCTCACAAGTGCAGTAACAAGCCCCGGGGGACACCGAATTGCTATCTTCTATGCCCTCACTTGAGGGAAGTCCAGAGGTGGCAAAAGCTGCTCACAGAACAGGCCACAAACATCCACCAAGTTTGACTGCACCAGATGATATAAACCCTACAATGCCTTACCCATCCTATGAACTCCGAGTTTTCCTGGGCCCGAACTTCTTACCTGAGCGAACAGATACTCCAGAGAGCTGGCATCAAGGAGGGGAGTTGCATCTGGAACTTTTTTTTTCTCATAGCCATTTTTCTGCTTTTTTGGAGAATGTCGCCATACTGACTGCTCATTATCATTGGTCCCATGCCAATTGGTGAAATAAAACCTGGAAGGCAGGAAAATGAATGTCGGTTGTGGGAAAGGGGACCTTAGAAAGCAAGAGGCATCCCAAGTCTATCCTGAGTGATCAGTGTCAGAGGCTAAACTTCCCTGAAAAGCAAGCAGACAGATGGACCTTTCATCTGTGCAAGCACTTCATTGTTTCTGAGGTCCTTTTGTTTTCATTCATTCTTACAAGAACTCTGTGAAGAGTGTCCTGCCAGAATATTGCCAATGCTTCAGGGAGATAAGGTGACTGCCTTAAGATCACAGACATAGCTCCTCAAGTTTTCCACTGCATCTTCCTAAATAGGAAAAATCCTGCTGACCAGAACTAGATGCTAGCCAGCAACTCTCTTTGCCTTTAATAAAGCCATCCTGCCTTGAATCCAAGACCTATTTTATTCATATTTTAACATTTCTGTTAAAAAATTTTTAGTTTCATCATATAATCAAGATGACAGGTAATATGGCAGTGTTTTCTTTTTCCAGATTGCTGTTACTAAGTTGATGGCTTATCTTACAATGAACAGTCTTAAAATAAATACATAAACACTACTATAAGCATCACCTTACAGTGTTGTGAATTAATAAGCACTTTATATATATTATGCGATTTAATCCTTACAGCAACTATGCAAGGTAAGTTTCATTGTTTCTATTTTAAAGATGAGGAAAACTGAGCTTCCAAGAGATGAGGTGGCCTAAGGACCTAAGACGACAAGCCCGTTGCTTGACTTTACTCTGCCCCCTGTTAGAGAAACACAGTGAGCTCTGCAACGTGTGAAAGCGACTGAGCCGCGTACCCAGGCCGTCTCTGCGTTACAGACTCAGCTGGTACCTGACCGCTCTCCTCTGACATGCCCACGTGCTAATGAAAGCAACTCTGGCATGGACAAGCAACAGGCAAGGCTTCCTCCCAAAAAAGAGCTGCCATTGAATTCAGACACCTACCACTGAGCTGTATTTGCAGAGCCTAGGACAAGCCAGGCCCTGTGCCAGGCTCTGGGATTCAAAGGATTCTTGGGCACGGTTCCTGCCCTCCATGAGTTCCCTGTCTATATATATCTGGTAACCAGTCAAACCCAACAATGATAAAGTAACATACAAGGGGGTATATCTCATAAGCAGGACTACATTGTGACTTTCATGAACCACCCCATAGCTTCCCCCCCTCCATAAAAAAAAAAAAGATTGAAGTTATATTTTCTAACTGTGCCGGTACAGAGATGAATATAATCCAAGTTGGATTACATTTTTTTTTCTGAATTTAAGTGAAATTGAAACATTTTTGTTAGTTCTTAATAATATTGTGAGCCCAAGACCCTGTGCCTAGTAGGTAAGTTGTCCCTGGACATAAGAGAGTCTGAGATGAAGTGCCAAAGGAGTGCTAAGGAGGGAGAAGCTGCCCTCCACTGTCGCGACAGATGGCAGGGAAGGGGGAGGGTTGAGGAAGGGAAGTGGAACCAGAATAAATAAACACCAGGCTTTAGAGCTTGGACCATACACACAGCAGGCAGAGGAAAGACTACAAGGCAAGCTGAGATGAAGCAGTATCTCCCAGAAGATGGACTGTAATGAGAGAGGCCAAAAGACAAGCAGATGCGTATTCTAACAGTCTGGGCAATGCCATGAGCTTTGTAGAGGCAGAGGCCTCAGTGTCTTGCTCATTACTGAATCCCCGGAGTCTGGCATAAAGCAGGTGGTTAACGCACCCTTGTGAGATGCATAAACAAGTGAACGAACAAATTTGGGGAGTAGCAATTAACATGGGAAGGGCAGGATGGATAAAGAAGTTACTTTAAAGGTAAAAATCAACATTTTAAAACTATCAGGAGTATTCTAAAGTGACTGATAATTTGACAACGGGAATGGGCTTTGGTGTCTTGTTCACACACAGAAAGAACCACATATCCACCAAGCCCATATGCAGCATAAACCACAGCAGTGGGATTGTCCCCTCACCCTCCTTGAGAGGGGATCAGGCACAAGTAACAGTAGAAGCCTAAGGCTATCAGATGATGAAGAGGCTGGCATTCACGCTGTCCCTGGGCCAAGGAGCCTACTCTTCAAGGGCAGGACAGAGCACAGTCTGGGAGGGCTCAGCCAGGGCCGGCTCTCCAGGGCAGCAGCAACTAAGAGGTGAACTAGCTCCACCAGCTGAGCACATACAGGAAAATATGACACTGGCAGAACAAATGGATGAGGACAGAGCCAACTCCTGTGACTGTTGAGGAAAATCCAGAATGGAGAGTTTTCATCATTCATAACAATAGCTGGAGAACTACTAGAAGTTCTCGGGTCTGCCTGGAAGGAGATGGGTGAAAGGATCCACACAGGATGATCAAGATGACAACTAAGAGCTGTTGAGCACTTACCATGTGCCAGGCACTCCACCAACAAGGGTTCAAAGCAAGGCTCTCACAGAAGCAAATGCTAAACAGGTTGTAGAGGAAGGTGGTGATGAGAGAAAGAATTATGTAAAATATAGAAGGTTACAAGGAGAATTATTTAAAACATGGAAGGCTACCTGGGAAAAAAGATTTAAGGATGTGGGAGGTTGTCTGAAAGGGAAGCACTTAAGGCATAGTTTCCCTGCACCAGTCCAAGCCCTGGTCCTCTTCTTCGACATCCCGCTGGTCACCATGAAGAGTCATTGGACTGAGAGAACCATGGGCCCAACCTACTCCCTTTGGGCAGAATACAATCTTCAATCAGGTCTAAATAAGGACATTCTTTTGAGGCTGTTATCTAAGCCTTGTGGAACCAGCTTTGGCTGGGAAGCCTGTTGGCAAGATGTTAAGGCAGGATAAGGCTGAGGAGATCAGACATAATGTTCAGCTTCTCCACTTCAGCGAAGTCTAAAGGAGCCGAAAACAAGGCTGGAGGCCTAGAAATGCCTATAATCAAAGGCTAACAGCTTTCTATTTAATAATACAGCAATAAAACAAAAACAAAACCTTAAATCAGTAACTACCAAAAAACCAGCAATTTGCTAATTTTGTCCTAATAAGACAAAACTAAAAGGTACACTGAAGAGAGAAATTCTTTTTAAAATCAGTTATCAAAGTGTTCATCAAACTTGAGCCACACATAAATTCCTAATATTGTAACATGCTAATGGAAAGAAAAATGATATAAATAAATGTAGTACGATAGCCGCTTCAATTCCTTTTCACAATGATGTGAAGGAATAATGCAGGAAGGACAGCGGGAGGGAGAGACAGACAGACAGACCTATCAGAAATATACCTTCCTTACAAGTTTTTGAGAAAGTTGTATTACAGATGACTGCATATTTTAAGTGTATGTACAGATATTATACACAACGATCTCTCCTTAGTTTTCTACTGAACTTTACTGATGGATGGTGAATTTGGATGAAAGCAAGGAATTTTTTTTTCTTAAAAAGGAATAAAGAATATGCCAAACAAATTATCAAAATCCTATCTAAAAATAGAAAACTATAATTGAAGTCAAAGAATATTTCCCAAAATAGAGCTGGGATCCTACTGAAATAGTCCCCAACATTTATTTGCATTACACCTTCTTTAGAGGTATGATTATGAGATCTCAAGAGTTGTGTAGTTAGTTGTAACACAAATGTTTTAGCTGAGGGTGGGATCTTTTTTTTCCAAGTTCAAAGAGCCTGTGGTAACAAAGCAATATCCTGTTGAAACGCAATGTCAGGTACAAAGTCAAGGTGCCAAAAAAGCAGCAGCCACGCAACTTCCTGGTAGCTGACAGAATGGGGAGCAGGCACGGACTGCTTTGAATAGTGCGGCATTCACATGACCGACAAAATGAAAACCCCAGAGAGTGAGGGTTCTAGTGCTAACAAAAAGGTTCACGGGTTATGTGACTACAGGTGACTCACTTCTCTTCCTTGGACATCAGTTTCCCCCTAAAAAATTGGAAGAGTTGAATTAGGTAAACTCAGGTCTCTTTAACCTCCCAAATTGCTATCATTCTAGATTCCAAGCCAAGTGGAGAAACCTAGAAGGAAAGAATTAGAACTCAATGACTGGGAGTTGCAAATACACATTTCAAAGCCGGATCACATTGCCAACCCAGGCCACAGAAAGCAAGACTGCACTTTGGAAACAAATCCAAATATAGTCATCGGACTCAGTTGGGTGGGGTGAATGTTTCCCTAAATCTGGGGTGTGGAATCTCACATGGCACGAGATTTCACCTCTCCGTAAGGTGAGACCTTGGGTGAATACAGAAAGAAGGAAAAAAGGTAGCCCTAGGATGATTATCAGAGACAGTCGATCTGGTTCAGCTTCCTCTCAGAAAAACATCCAGGCCATTCTGGAATGGTAACAACTCTATCCACTTCCCAAGCAAATAGCGGCTATGATACGGTGGAGAGCCTCTAGCCTCTGAGATCCCAGAGGGCTTTTCTAGCATGTACCTGTGTTCCGTTAGCACCCGAGCTAACCTAATAATTTAATCACATCTATGTAAGGTAAAATTGTCTTCAAAAACTATTCATAATTCATACTACTTACAAGCTCTTTTACTAAATACACATATTAACTTATGCTTAACTAATACCAAACATATTTTCAATTCTAGGTGCAGAACAAATATGCTTATGAACTCAAGAGACTACAGCTATTAAATACTGATGGTCTATGCCACCTTAGGAGACTATGTCACACTTAATGAAGTCTACAATATGGGAGAAAGGGCAAATGCCCATCAGAAGAAAAATTAGAGCCCCACAGACAAAATCCCTCAGGGAGTGGATCAAAATAGCCACCTCTTGAGAGCAAGACCAACCCAGAATTTGGATACCACTTGAGACAGTGTTTCTTCAGCTGCAACTCACAGTAAGAAATATATTTTACTATATCATGACTTAGTAAATACATATATATCTCAAACAAAAGCTTTACAAAAACAATATTCTTAGGATATGTACACATGTTTATATTATCTATTCTCGCCTGGTCTTTTTTTTTTAATTCTGGTCACAACTCACTAAATTAAATTCATAACCATGACTCACTATTTGAAAAACTCTTCTGTAGGATATCAGTTCTTTTCAAAATACCCTCTGCATCATAACGATTTCTTTTCTAAAATGTGGCAGAGGACGGTGGATCAAATTTATCTTGAATTGTATTCCAAATACTAAAGAAGTCCTTTCTGACCCCAAGCAAATACAAAACTTACAAATTACAAAAATGACTACAATACTTCTTGGTAAGTGAGTGACTCAGGGTTCCAAGCTGTCATCCCTTCCTGAAGAAGCCATGCAGGCACCCATACCTCATCCGGTAGTGGAGCCGGAGTGATGTCTTGTCATCAACAGTGATGGTGTGATTTGGAGCATACCAAATCTTGGTGTTCTCATCATACAGGGCAAAGAGGTTGTGACAAAGAGGAGAGATACCTAGGGAAAAGTGAGGAACATATCAGAAAATTAAAGATCTATTTGGCCATCTTTTTCCAAACCATGACCTATGCAAAGGAATTCTCTAATCTAAAAAGAATCTAGGTCACATTGTATTCTCTTAGGGCAAATGCCACTTCCAACCATATTCAATTAAACAACCATATTCAATCAACTGACTATGTTCCCCAGGAATATGTAGTATAGCTCCTGGCAAACCAGATTAAAACCATTTTGAAACAAAAGTCTAATGGTATTTTTCATAATGGTATCTATGAGAGAGTCTTACCAAACCCTGCTTAAAAGAAAACATAGGCCATGTGAGAGGTTTCCAGATCCCCCTTGATGTGTACCTTGCTAACCATAGTCAGAAGCATTCTTGGAGTTTAGGAAATCCCTGATCTGTCGCCTATAGAAAATGTTTAAACAATTCTAAGACACTGTGATTATGTATTAAACATGCAAAGAAGTTCCTGGCAGTAGCACATGAAATTGTGTGTTAGAATAAATAACCAAAGTGATTTTTGTCAGTGATAAAAATCTATTACCATTAATAATAAATATACATAAGTACTCTGTATAGTTATCATAAATATTTTTCATGAGTAGCTAACTAGATAGATGCTTAACAAAGGTGGTCTAATAGTGCTTCCTTGCGGCCCTGCTCTACCAGCTGCCTCCTCCTTTGATACAAGAACGATAGAAAAGACAAGAGAAAAACCAGGGAACCGCCTTTCCACTCACTTTTGAGCCCATTACAGACCTGTAATCTAAAAGCATAGGTAGAGGGAGAAAAATGATTGTGAATAATGAATTATTACTGATGTTTTAAGGTACAGGCAGGCCTCAAACTAAGATACAGTGAACTTAAGCAAACTGCATGTAAGAATATGAAGTAACTGACACTTGTGTACATGTGTGTGTATATATATATACAAACACACACACATTATGAGAGCTAAAAGACCAAAAATTTACCACCTGTTTGTGAGAAATGGGAGAAAAAGACTGCCCTCAAAACATCACTTACTATAATAACATTGAGAGCTACAAGAATATGTGGCATTCCATAACCACATATTTTTTAAATTAATAAATTCTTGCAACATTCTCTTGAGTTGGTTACAAAAGAGATTATTCTTTTTTTTTATCTTTAATTTACAATTACATGTGCAATATTACGATTATTAAACAACCCCTTCATCAGGTCCCCCCCACCAACCCCATTACAGTCACTGTCCATCAGCGTAGTGAGATGCTATAGAATCACTACTTGTCTTCTCTGAGTTGTACTGCCCACCCCGTGCCCCCCCAACATTACATCTGCTAATCGTAATGCCCCTTTTTCCCTCTTATCCCTCCCTTCCCGCCCATTTTCCCCAGTCCCTTTCCCTTTGGTAACTATTAGTCCGTTCTTGGGTTCTGTGAGTCTGCTGCTGTTTTGTTCCTTCAGTATTTTTTCTTTGTTCTTATACTCCACATATGAGTGAAATCATTTGATACTTGTCTTTTTCGGCTTGGCTTATTTCACTGAGCATAATACCCTCTAGCTCCATCCATGTTGTTGCAAATGGTAGGATTTGTTTTCTTCTTATGGCTGAATAATATTCCATTGTGTATATGTACCACATCTTCTTTATCCATTCATCTACTGATGGACACTTAGGTTGCTTCCATTTCTTGGTTATTGTAAATAGTGCTGCAATAAACATAGGGGTGCATCGGTCCTTTTCAAATTGGGCTGCTGCATTCTTAGGGTAAATTCCTAGGACTGGAATTCCTGGGTCAAATGGTATTTCTATTTTGAGTTTTTTGAGGAACCTCCATACTGCTTTCCACAATGGTTAAACTAATTTGCAGTCCCACCAGCAGTGTAGGAGGGTTCCCTTTTCTCCACATCCTCGCCAACATTTGTTGTTGTTTGTGTTTTGGATGTTGGCCATCCTCACTGGTGTGAGGTGATATCTCATTGTGGTTTTAATCTGCATTTCTCTGATGATTAGCGATGTGGAGCATCTTTTCATGTGCCTGTTGGCCATCTGAATTTCTTCTTTGGAGAAGTGTCTATTCATGTCCTCTGCCCATTTCTTAATTGGATTATTTGCTTTCTGTTTGTTAAGGTGCATGAGTTCTTTATATATTTTGGATGTCAACCCTTTATCAGATACGTTTTTTATGAATATATTCTCCCATACTGTAGGATGTCTTTTTGTTCTACTGATGGTGTCCTTTGCTGTACAGAAGCTTTTCAGCTTGATATAGTCCCACTTGTTCATTTTGGCTTTTGTTTCCCTTGCCCGGGGAGATATGTTCATGAAGAAGTTGCTCATGTTTATGTCCAAGAGATTTTTGCCTATGTTTTTTTCTAAGAGTTTTATGGGTTCATGACTTACATTCAGGTCTTTGATCCACCTTGAGTTTACCTTTGTGTATGGGGCTAGACAGTAGTCCAGTTTCATTCTCTTACATGTAGCTGTCCAGTTTTTCCAACACCAGCTGCTGAAGAGGCTGTCATCTCCCCATTGTATATCCAAGGCACTTTTATCAAATATTAATTGACTGTATATGTTTGGGTTAATGTTTGGATTTTCTATTCTGTTCCACTGGTCTGTGGGTCTGTTTTTGTGCCAATACCAAATTGTCTTGATTACTGTGGCTTTGTAGTAGAGCTTGAAGTCAGGGAGTGTAATTCCCCCTGTTTTATTCCTCCTTCTCAGGATTGATTTGGCTATTCGGGGTCTTTTGTGGTTCCATATGAATTTTAGAATTATTTGTTCCAGTTCATTGAAGAAAGCTGTTGGTAGTTTGATAGGGATTGCATTGAATCTGTAGATTGCTTTAGGTAGTATAGCCATTTTGACAATATTTATTCTTCCTAGCCAAGAGCATGGGATGCATTTCCATTTGTTAGTGTCCTCTTTAATTTCTAAAAGAGATTATTCATTCTCTACGGACTGTGCTTAGAAACTGATATTGCAAACTGATTGACCCTGAGCCCCAAGTTACGGTAGATACAGGGCTGTGCCTATGCTAGGACTCACAGGCTCTCTTCTCTCCTCTCTAGCAGCACCTCCTGGATACAGCCCAACAATTCTGTTGAAATGATGCTTCCTAACAAACTGAGGCTTATACCTGCTCTGCTGATGGCAACAGCTTGGCTAAGAGAGTAAACACAATAAACCAAATCTCACGGGAAAGGAGAAGGAAAAACACACCACCTTAAAAAAAAACTTTTGAAACAACTATTTATATCTAGTTGTTTTGCTACTTACAAATACTTTTAAAGCTGATGGCTAAAGCTGGTTCCTTATATACTTTGTTATCTGCTCAAAATAACTTTAAAATATTAATGCATTTCCCCCCTAAAAACCTATATAGCTCAGCCAATTTTATCTAGTGTTATGTTTTGTTAGGAAGGGTCTACTACACTCTTCCCAATAGTACCAACTGCCCCCACCCCCTTTTTTGAACTCTCGTATTTAAAGCATGTTAAGCAAAAAGATAGCTATCAGAAAGGAAATGGGTTTTCTAGCAAGCTATTACAAACAAGGTAGGCGGTTCCTGACACAGCCATACTATCCCCACAGAGCTGTTCCGAGGGCTGAAGATGGTATCAATAAAGCATGAATCAGACTGCTTGCCATAAGCTAATTACTTCATCATTATAAAGTGAGCTGCTTTTAAAAGAACAGCTTTATTGAGATGTAATTTATATATCATAAAGTCTACCATTTTAAGTGTACAATTCAATAAATTTTAGTATATTGAGAGAGTTTACAACCATCACCGCACTCTACGTGGTGATCTTTACATTTCTATGATTTAATTTTACTCGCCAGTTAAAAGTAGGTACACAAAAACTGCCGATATTCCCAAGTTTAAAGGATAATGAAAGGGGCTTTATTGTGTTAGTTTGGTTTCCTACCTTCTAAGGGGAACAGGCCCACTTTTGTTAAGATTAAAGCACCACTTTAAAAAGAAAAAAAAACAAAAACAGATTGTGTTGTTTTTCACAGCCTCACTGTCCTTTTCACAACTTGGTGATCTGACCAAGCCACAAAATGACAATTTCTCACTTCAACTCAGCATCACATGGTGGTGGAAGGTGGGGGGTGTCAAGTAGGCAGGTAGTAGGAGCAGAGGATGGGTCACACTTTTCAGAAGATGCTTTGAACAATTAAGATACTGAGAGATAGCACTTCCTGAGCTCATAGCTTTATGCTAGGTGCTTTATCCATTTAGCACAGATACCACTCCAATTCCAAAGATGTGGGGGAAAGAGTAACTGAGCTTCTCCAGAAGGCAAGCATCTTCCTGGGCATATCACAGCTCATTAGTGACAGGGCGGGAATATGCCACTTAGGTCACTTTTGCAGAGAAGAAAGTGAAAAGTGAAACTCTCAATTATAATCACTGGCTTAAGGTCAAATGCAGGTAAGTGGCAGAGCAAGAGGGCAACCTGACTCCCAGAGCCCACCCCTCTTTCCAGCCAGTGGAGCTACAGGGACAGAGACAGCCGCACCTCCTTCTGGGATGGTATGCCACCGTACTCACAGCATTCCTGAGCAGCCCTGATGCACAGCTCCTCCGCCGTGTACTCTCCAATGCCCAGCAGGAGCGGCTCCCTATCGGACAGATAGAAGAGCACTTCTACCCCTGGTTCAGGGGCCTCCAGATTCACCTCAGTCTTCTTGGAGCTCCTCATTTTAGCACAGAAAGCCATGGCATTGCAGTCCTCTTTTATATTTAGATACTGCACCAGAAAGAAAACAAGACTATGTGGTCATTCTAAGTGCTAAAAGTTCAAGTGGTAAAACATTTAGGTAAGCAAGCAGAAATATGTGGTATTGGATAAGCACCTCTCTCCCTGCAAATCATATGTGTTAGAGCTTATGAGAGGTGAAACTATGGAAAATAATCAGTTATGCATTCTAATTAATAATTATGGTAAGACCATAACTTTGGACAAAGCTTAGTTATTTTCTCTATTTGCACACAAGTTGTACTTGAAAAATGTGGCTCATTCTGGAAGCACAGACGTTAATGTTACTAATACTGCTCTAACTGGAATCATTTCACTTTTGAAGAGACCTATGGCATAAATCACACTGGCTTTTTAATTTTATGTCTATCTCCCACTAAACTGAAAGTTCAGTGAGGGCATTAACATGTCTAATCTTTTTCATGCCCCGAGAGCCTAGCCCAAGGCTGGCTCTGAGATAGTGTACACAACAGAATACCAATTCATGTTCATAAGCCACTGGAATAGTCATGAAAATTAATGAATGGAGCCAGGTCCCCATCACCCCATGGACAGACAGGAGGATGGACAGCACCTTGTGGCAGCAGAATGAGTGGGGAAAGGCTTGCTTTGAAAGGTCAGAATCTGCTGGTGAGAAGCTTGCAAATAAGTCATTCACATGAGCAACCTTAAAAGAGAAGGCAAGTAGGATCAAAGAGCCAAACTCAGCAACTTAGCCTTGGGCAAGGCCAGAAAGGAAGGGGGCGAGGAAAAGTCCTAACATTCTTCTTCCCCCTCACCCCAGCACCAGTGTCCTACAAACTACTTTCCCTGACCCCAAGTTCCTACCTTCCTCCTGCCTGCCAAGCCAACCTTCACTTAGCCCCCAAAGTCATGTCTCCATAACATATACTGGATACTTCAAAGGCTCCCCGTTAACCTACAGACCAGGGTCAACCTACAGACCAGGGTCAAACTCCTAACAAGAGGCCCTCCATTATCTGGCCAGCTAGCCTCACTAGCCTCACCTTCTAGTTATTCCAGCCTCTTACTTAATGCTTGAAACCCAAAAAGCTACCACTATTCTTATTACTCCACCCCCATACTGTTTTTCTCACCTTCCTGCTTTTGCTCATGATGATTTCTGTAGTAGGAATAAGAGTCCACCTCACCCTTTTCATGGAAAACTTCACTTTTCTTTAGAACTCAGTTCAGATATTACTTCCTCTAGGAAGCTGTCTCGGAACCTCCACCCCATCCCCTAAGTCAGAGGCCACTCACCACACCGCACCAACCACACTGAATTATGAGTCTTATTCATGGGTCTGTCTGTCTTTTACTCACTTGCATGGGCTGTACATTCCTAGAGGATAAGGACTGACTATGTCATTCATCTTTGTAACGGCAGTACCTAGTAGAGAGTCTTCATATAATGGGTGCCTGCAGAATAACCCAAGGAGGCTCCTCAAAACAAGACAGGTCATATAGGGTGGAGAGGAGGCACAGTTCTCTTCACCAAATTCATGTGCTTGGTCTATTAGCTGCCCTCGTGAGGTCAGGTATTTTACAAGAGGTACACGAACCAGATATGCCTCAATGCTACAAACTGAGAGGCATTCAATTTTACTTGTTTAATCTCTAAAATAAATCTGAAAACCAGAATCTTCCAGACACCAGTCTGAAAGACTAAGCTCATAACTTACCTTGAGGTTCAGATCAACTGTCAAGCAATTAAGTTTTAAAACCCAACACTGTGCCCACAAATCAGCCTGACGGTGAAAAACAGAGATGGAAAACAGAATAGCTACAGTCTGCTTCACAATATAAAATAAACCTTGCCTTTAAGATTCTATTTGGATATGGGAGAAGAATTCAAAAACGATGTTATATTCTTTCACCCTAAGAAAATAATCAGGCAAATAAACATATATATACAACAGGCAGTACCATTTAAAATAGAAAAAAAAATACAACCAACAATGCCCAACAGGAGAGTACTCTAAAAATAAGGATTATCAACACAAAGGAATACAACGCAGGTATTTTAAAAAATGACATAAAGGTACATGAACTAACACTGAAAGATGTATACAACATTCTGCAAAGTGAGAAAAAAGCATATGTACATTATGATCCTTTTGGTTATGCAAATGTATAATCTGGAAAAACTAAAATAAATTATTAATAGTGGTGAATATCCAGGAGAGATTACAAGGGAATTCTTACTTCCTATATTTTTATACTCTCAGGATATATTTTTAAACCAGCACACTCAATTTTCAGAATGAAAAAAAAATACACTATCAATATTTAAAAATTAAAGAATAGAGTACAGATAGCTCTACAAGTTCAAGTTCAGTTTCATTCTTTTTTAAAAACTATTTTTCTTTTTGCCTTTTTTAAAAAGTATGCAAATGTACATACCTGCATTTATTCAGCTGTCCAATGTCCCCCAAAAAGCAGACTGGATTTTCTTCTCTACTCTCCAAAGCCCGTTCAGAGATGGACTAAAGACAAATACATAAATCAGCTGCAGAGGTAACTGCATCAGAAAATAGGACACATTAAGGAAGCAGCTCAAACCATAAACGGGCAGGAAAAAGCATTCGGGAGGAAAAAGGAAAAAATAAGAACACTGATGAGGACACAAGAGGACAGCGAGGCATTACAGTGTGTAAACAACAAAGAAGATTACTTTCATTACTTCAAGAAAGGAAGCCAGGGACTTTTGTTTCCTGGCACAGAGTGCCCTGTCCAGTGTAAGTGATGACCATGAGCCTTTTCTATCAACAACCTCTCTCCTGTGGCTATGAACAATAGTTTAGGACACCCAAAGGTGTACACTTTTATTTCCCATTCCATTTCCTTTAGATTACCCTTCTCCCAAACCAGTCTGTCTTTGGCCTCATTTTACTGGTGAAACACATAAGGTATGGTGAAGGGGGGAGGGCCTGGGAATAAATATGATGAATAATGCTTTCAGTTCACCAAATATTATTTGAGCCATTCTTATTTGAACACATAGGTAGCAACACACACACACACACACACACACACACACACACACGTATTTATTTAACCACTTCCCTGGTGCTCCCCACAGATTCTCTTTTTTTAATAGTAGAATCAAGGTATTTTTGCAAATAAATCACCCTTACTGATTTGAAAGTGGTTTCTGAGTTAATACATATCATTATCTCAGTTTTCTGTTGGGTCATTCAATACATTTTATCAGAATCCAGCTTTAGGAAGAGCATGGTCCCAGGCATTACATGGCAAAAGCAAAGGGGTCCTGGGGAGATGGAGATAAGGATGGGTTACCTCTGAGGCTGCAAGACCAGCATTCCCATGGGACCTTACAACTGGAGTAGGAAATGGCACAAATGAAAACACAAAAGCAATCTAAAATCAATAGAGTGAGTGTGTCATGATGTCATCTTTTGTACCTCTTGCTGACTCTGGTGACTAACACGAGAAAGGGCTAGTTTGGGAAGGCTTTCTGCAGTGAATGAGATGTATGCAAAAATAACAATAAGAGTCCAGGCAGGGGATACAAGTGTGAATTTTGGTGTGACCATTCTGATTTGGCTATTGTGACACAGATAATTTTAATAAGATTCAAAGAACAAATTAGTATACTTTTAGCTTTAAATTTTTTAATGTAATTGTTTTAATTATGTGAATAGATATCCCTGCCGTGCATGAAAACAGTAATCTGAAATTAGCTACATGCTAATGCTTTGCTTTGGCTCAGAGTTTCAAATGTCATATTTAAGAGATTCATTCAGCATGTATTTTTGAGCAGTTCTTTGTGCCAGAAGCAATATGGTCCTTACTCACATGGTGCTTTTATAGACTACAGGGCCAATGGAATCAAAGATGCACAGAAAGAGGTAATTACAAAGAAATTAAAATGCCATGAAGGAAAAATAGAGAGCACATAGAAAAGGAATGTGATCTAGCACAGGGCTCAGGAAGGAAGTAATATTGAGCTGAGATGTAGTGGATTTCTGGGGAAGTAAGAGAAAGCAGTCTGCATGAAGGCCCTTCCCTATAGGAAGGAACTAGTCTGGTCTCTCAAGCTGCATAAATAGGAAAATCCCTCCAATACTCCTTTTTACACCTGGGCAAAGAACAACATTAGCCAGTTCATCAGCATTAGTTGCTAACATGGCATGTCTAGGGCCTTTCCATTGGAGGTTTCCCACAGTATGCCATTATATGCTCTGCCAAGGATAAATGAAAATTGACCAGATGGGCTCTATATCTTGAGCATTAAGAAGCCTGCCCCAAACCAGGAAAGAGACACATACTAAGAGCCTTTTAGAGCAAAAAAGAGACCTGTAAATTCCATCACGCTCAGGCTCTTTAAGAAGGGCCACAGCATAAATCTTTTTAGACCTCACAAAGGATTTTAATATTAGATCATGTGTTGGCTGAATTTAGGATCATGGGGTTGCTCTGGGTCTCCATAACATTCAAGGATCAGACTAAAATCATTAAGATTCTTCAAGAACTAGGATTCTATGAAAACCTGTATTCAAGGAGAGCATGGTTTTTCCATTATTCTTACTCTACCCCAAGGGACTATATTGAAATCACATAGTACCAAATTTTCAACGGGCCTCCAGCATTACTGAACAGGACAATACAATGATATCGATATGTGATGCTAGCCTAGAGATTAAATTCTTTGGGAAAACAAAATGAGCAACCAAATTTCTAGACAGTATGCATTTAACTATGATGTTTTTATGTGCTGATTCAGTAACAATAAAATCCCTACTGTCAGAAAACTGACATTCTAACGATAAAAGTTAAAAAACACCCCACAGCACTTAAAATACAAGCTAGGTACCATTCTCAGCACTTAAACCTAGGACATCTGATCCACTTTATATGAAATGACAACTGTCCTCATTCAGGATGATGAACTTTTTATGCTACAGCATTTGTGTGATGACTTCATTCAAGTAACATTTCTTTCCAAATAAACCAAACAATATGCTCTAGCTACTTATTTTCAAACAGGTAGGAAAAGAACAAGATCAGTTTATACTTTGGATAATTCCAAGAAATCAACTCAAGTTTCTTGTTACAGATAACAAAAACAAAACAAAACAAAAAAACAGAAAAAACTTCAATGCTAGTAAAATAGACCAGTAGGAATCACATAATTCCCTTTAAAAATAACATGATTGATTAGGTTCCATTCCCAGCTCAAATGAAGACAAAGAAGCTTGGAAAATAACAAGGATAAAAGTGAGTAATAAAAAAAAGCTTTTTGATGACAGTAGTGAATTCTTCCACCCTAATTTACTTATAAATATTTAGGTTTTGAAAGAAACTACCTTTCTGTCTGTGAAGAGTATTACTTTTGTGGCTCAATCTTACAGATGCTAGTTTACATTTTAAAAAAATCGGAAATTTTGTAGATTCTCAAATTTTCTTAGTTTATAAATGTATTATTATGCAAGAGACAAATATATCTGATACTTTCTGCATGAGGGAAAAGTAACAAGCAAAACACAATTCTGTGAGTCTGAACAAGGACTAACTATACTAGATACCACAACTATTTCTCAAGATACAAAATTCCAGAGACCTAGGTCTGAAGATACTGAAACTCCTAAATTTTCAGGAACATATTTTGAAATATAGGTATCTGTATAAGAGAAGAACATACAACTTTGAATAGTGCAGAAGAGAGGCATAAAAATAGACCATGTTGATATTCACAAATTTGATCAGCAGAGTATGACTGCTTCTGGCCAAAGGACACTGCCAGATTTACATAAAAAGGGCCTGACTGGATGATGGTTAATATCAATGATGAGAACCAAAGGACTCTGGGTATCTGTTTTTACTAAAGGAACCACCACTCACATTGACAGTGAGTTAGTATGCTTTAAAGGAATCAAAGATTTTGACTTCTGAAGTAGAAAATACAAAGAAAATGTTGATGAATTAAGAATTCAGAAAAACTGAAAGGAAATATATGTAAATTTACAAAGTGTCCTGAAACCAGCTGCTTAATACCTTAAGAAATTTCCATACTAAAGCTCTTAAACCTTAAAAAACTATTTCAGCAGGCAGCAGTTTTAAAATTGGTGGAGACATAATGCAACAATACAAGCTCTTAGAAGGCAAGGATTTTCGTCTCTTATTTAGTGCTTTACTGTCAGCACTATAGGTTATCAGTAAGTGGTGAATAGTTGTTAAATGAAAGATGAAGGTAACAAAGTAAGCAACATTATGCAATGGAAAAATCATGATAAGTAATCCAGAGTGTGTGTGTTCTTACTGACTCAATATGCAACTAGTTAAGTGTTCCCTTAAACAAGCTGTTTTAATCTCTAAGCCTCAGTTTCCCCTCCATTAACGAAGAGGAAACATCCTGCCTAAAGGATTGGTTTAAGGATCAAAAAGATGATTCAAAAGTCTTCATCAAGCTCCTACAATGCCTTTTTCAAATGAGGTTGTAGATGTGAACCTGTTCAGAAAGTTATTAAGTGTTAAAGCAAGATAATACAGGTTTTATGGGAAAGGACTAAAGTGGGCTGTGAGCTTGCTTAGGAAAACAAAAGCTTAAATAGGGATTTGGAATAAAAGCCTGGTCACAAATCAAAGTCTCGCTTTTATAAATCTCAGGTGACAGACCAGAGTAGATAAGGATGTGAGCTGGAGTCATCCTGATCTGGGTTGGAATCCTACCTTTCCCACCTACTAGCTATTGTAATCTTAGGCAAGGTACTTAACATCCCTAAACCTCTCAGTTGTAAAGGGGTGGGGGTGGGGATAAAAACTGCATTTTCTCATAGAGATGTCAAGACTTAAATGAGTTGATGGTGCCTAACACAGAGTATAGCAGACAGGAAGCATTCATATTTTGGCCATAACTTCTGTTGAACCGATTACAGCTTGATGAAATACAATTTTAGTCAAGGAGAGGGAACGCCAATATGTAATGAGTATCTGCAACATCTCAAGCACTGAGCTAGCTAGGCACTTGCACTTAATTCTCACAAAAAGCAGGAGAGGTTTTAGGTCGATCAGTGGGAGTGCCAGAAATCAAACATGTGCCTCCTGATTCCAAGGATCTTGCTCTTTCCACAGGGGAGAAAAACTGCTTTAAAGTACCTCCTATCACCAACACCACCGTCTTCTCTGGCTTTTGAGTACTTTTCATTGTCTAACATCCACCTAAGAGACAGAGCTCATCCCAAGGCCCTTCCCTCCAGAAAATGAAAGAACTGATATTAAAAAAAAATCATTAAAGTGCCCCAGTCTTATCTACATCCCAGCCCGCAACTAATGCACTGCTCTGGCATGACCACTGCAGGTGTGGGGAGGAAAGTTCTGGTGACCCCTAGCACAGGCCACCCCATGTGGGCACAGAACATCAAGGCCTAACATATCTCCTGAAGGTCTGTGCTTCCCTTTCAGTCTCAACACCAAGGGCCCCACACCCACAGGAGTCTCAGAAGTGACTTTTGTCTGTTGCTCCCAGTGCCCCCTGCTTTGCTGAGACCCAGAAGAACCATTCTGATGGAAGCATCAGATACTGTGCAACGTTAATGGGTTCCAGCCAAAGGATGATATAATATAAATATAAAATCTGCTGTTTTTCCAGTCAGCAAGTCAGAATTATGGTTTTTCTATATGTCACTCCTGCCATACAGAATAACTCATTTCTAAATATAGCGGCAATTCCAGGAATACCCCAGAACTGTAAGTGCTACTTCATTTACAATAAACTTCTAGGGATCAAACAATCAATGCCAACTCGATGGGCCAGGGCTCTCTGCGCCGCTCCCAATGAGCCTGCTTTCCCTGAGAGACTTCTGATGAAAGTAAATATAGTACTTTGCTTAATTAAAGTCAGTAAGTGTTTTCCCAAAAGCTACACTGTATCAAGATGCTTTGCTACTTTTCTTTCTATCTTTGCTTCTTTCTTGCTTTTACCACTAATACATCTAAAATGTTATACAGCACAGAATCTTGGGATCAAAACTAGGGTTGCAGAGCACTCCAAACATGGGGGTAGGGAGCATGGCTTATCTTTACCTGTGTGCTTTTCAATCATTCATTCCTAAAATACTTAATGCCATCGCAATAAAACCTTGCATTTGTACCATATTTAATAGCTTAAAAAGGGCTTTCACATCTACAACCACAGTTGAATCTCACAGCCACTTTCACAGATGAGAAGATTCAGTTTCAGACATTCCCACGCTCAAGTAGCCAGTGAGTGGCGTGACTAGGCTCAAAGACATTTCACGCCAGCTTCACTGCCCTTTCGGTTTGCCACATTTCCTTGAGCAACATGAGGGGCTTTGGGGAAATCTAAACAAGTACGACGATTAAAATCTGAGCCCACCAAAACCTGACAGTCTATTAATAGTTAGCAAGATAAACATACACCCAGGGAACCTCAAAAAAGCGGATGTGGAGGGGATGATGAGAGGCAGTAAGAAATACAGAAGTCAAAAAGAGAGGGCTATTAGGTGATCAGAGAGAGTGAACTCTGTTCCCAACTTTAAGAAATAGAGAAGATTAAAAAAGACAGAAGGAAGGGTGCAGCTGTTCTGGAAAAGGGCCAGAAGGAAGGAAAATCCCGAGGATGAATGTGCAGGGAGGAATATGCAGAGCAGAAGGGATCATTGCAGGAAAGAGGTAGATAGCGCAGGAAACTGAAGGAGGGCCCAGTCAAGGGAGTGTCTGTGCGCCAGCTTCTTCCTATAGGCAGTACAAGGAGCCGCCCATCAGAAAGGGGCCCAGCTTCCAACCCAGTTCTGCCAGGACCTGCCTGGTCTTGAGCAAGGCTCTAAAGCTCTCTGAGCTCAAATCATGCATAATAAGCAAGTATTAGATGACCTCTACGGTTTCTTACAGAACAGAAGCTACAGGCCTGGGCCCGGAGTCACCCTAACCAGGGTTCAGATCCCAGCTCTAACGACTGTGTGACCTGAGGCAAGTTTTTCAACCTGAGTTTTTTTTTTCTATTAAGGTATCATTGATACACACTCTTATGAAGGATTCACGTGAAAAACAATGTGGTTACTATATTCACCCATATTATCAAGTCCCCCCCATACCCCATTGCAGTCACTATCCATCAGTGTAGTAAGATGTCACAGTCACTACTTGTCTTCTCTGTGCTACACCGTCTTCCCCATGATCCCCCCCACACACCATTTCCCCTGTAAAATAGAATTAACAAAAGTATTCATTTTACAGGGCTGTTGTACAGATTCAAGATTTCTCTAAATCCCTTAACTCTAAGTTTTTGACAATTCAAACTCAAAAGCTCAAAATTCATTAGGCAGTTTTCTGTGAGCAGACAAGTCTTTCAAAAACTTTACATTAAAAAGAAAAGGAAATTTAAAAAACCTTATCTTGCAATGTTTGGAACCTATTATGCTATACGCTAACACAGCTAATTTTTCACTAATTTTTATTTCCAAAAGGTTAAGATGCAAGACATGGAACTGATATGCCATTGGATGAAGCTTGAGGTTAACTGTAATTTAAAGGCATATGCAGGAAACAGCCCTGAATCCCCCAAGCCCTTGCTAACTTTTACTAATTTATTTGTCCACTGCATATTCAGCTACTTCCTCTCTGTGTTATTTATGTACTAAAACCCACCTAACATGTTTTCTTTAATCCTTTAACTGCTCCAAGGTTTTTGGGTACAAACAACAGAAACCAGCTCTGCTTACCTTGATAGAAAAACAAAGGAACAGTCTAATAAGGGCACCATTCCAGTAGCATGGCTACTACTGGTCATCAGTCATCAACCCAACTGGACTCCTGACTGCTGCTTCCATGAGTGATCTCAAGCCACCCCTATGCATTTGCAACATTCTTTCCAGATTCAAAGGCCTGGGATGGAGGAATCCAAAAGGCTGAACCTAGCTTCCATTCAACAATGGAAGATCACTCTAAAAATGAAGAAGGTTCAGATGTTGGATAATATCCCAAATGGCAAATGTCCACTCTTGTCTATATTCCAAAAGAACTCAGCCATTGCATCAAAAATACAAGTGAAGATGGGGTAGAAAACGAGAGGAAGTATCAAGAAAAATGTTTTCCTACATGGTCCTCTACACCTTTCCTCAACCAAGAAACTATACGTTGTTTTTATGCTTAGCTTTGAAATAGACTGAAGTCTCCAAGCTTAAGCTGGTAATGTGCTTGGTCTTCACCAAGACAGCAGACTCGATCACTAAGATCCTCCAGGGCACTGAGCTGCCACTCACTCACTCTCTTCCCTCATCTGTCCCAGTTGTGTCTAGCATCAGCCAAGAATCCAGTAAGGGTTATGCATTACTATCTGGTATCCTAGGAACCGATACTGATATCCATGCTTTATTAACAGCTTTTCAAACCTTTCTGACCATGAGCCACAGTAAGAAATACATTTTATAGTATTATATGTGTGTGTGTGTGACAAAAAGTTTCACAGATAGATATCCTTACACGTGCAATTCACTCTGATATTTTCTGTTCTATATTATTTTCTTGTATTTAATAACATACTTTTTAGATGCCAAACAAGACCCACAAAATAAGATTTCATAGTCCACTTATGAAAAACAAGCAAGTTTGAAAACACTGGTTTAAAGAACTCCACAATATCACCAATAATAAAATTTACTTTATATTCAGTGTATACCTTCCTCAGCTGAACATAAAATAGTGAAAGATATTTCATCTGGAATTCTTTTGGCTATCAGAAGATCATTCCTCTTTCCCCTGTGTAGCCTATGATGGTTCAACACATACGACTGCACTGAGAACCCATATACAATGCCACAATCACAGTCTTCATTTCAAAATAGTTTCTTCTCCCAGAAAGCTCTTTAGTTGGTTACCTCATAAGTTCATATAGTGATGCCAGGGATCAAGAAAATGTAGAAACTATACCCACAAAGCATGGAAGATCCATGTTTTAAATTCTGGCAAAAACCACTAGTCTTAGCCATGATTTACTGACACAATCTCACTTTTAACTTTATGATCACATTTCCTACTGGTGCTTTGCAGGAACCTAAAGAATTCCAAATCCATTCTGTTTACTTTGCATTGCTGCAAAAATTTTAATGTATATAATTGTAAAGGGAGAGAAGAGTTCATATATGGCCATCAGTGGGAATTTCTGGGGAGGGTGAAGCTTCCCAGATACTGAAGATTTAGATGATAGATGGTATACATCATGAATTAAATTAGAAGTCTTCTGTGCAACTCTTATTATATTTCTCTACCGATAAAATGAAAAAGGTGATCAGATACAGCTATTCTTTTTCAAGAGAAATGTTCACTTCATACTCTGCACATAAGGTGGCAGAACCTCAATAAGACGCTGTTACTTGTACCCTTGAAGCAAGGTCCCAAGCAGATCCAGACCATGACTACATCCATAATTCTTTGATCAAATAGCCCTTGTCTATTAGACAACACTTGAATTTAGCCAAATTAGCATCTACCTCATTGCACCTATTTAGTGGCAATGCCTGGTCTCATTCACTGCATATAATTTTCCTGCTGGGTTGTTTTTTTGTGTGTGTGTGTGGGGTGGGGAGTGTGCAATACCTACTCTGGCCATGGAGTTTCCTCTGCCTCTCCTTTCAAGGGAATAAAAATGTAGAAAGAGAAGAGGGAATAATTGACTAAGACTACTCTGGAGATAAATGTATGGTAAGATGTTAATGACTAACTGGACTAAATAGAGAAATATAAACATAAGAACCAGGAGGAATAACTCACTTGCTCCTGGACATCAGTCATTAAGTAAAATAAACAAAAACTCATCATGAAAAGCCTATGAAGCACAACCTGGTGGGAAGAAAAGAATGCAAGAAAAGATAAATCAAAGAAGAGTTAGCAACCCAAGATTGTGGCAAGGTAATAATATATGATTGATTGCCAAACATAAGACATACTCAACCAAGGCAGGAGGGCATGTTCAGAGAAGGTGTGAGGTGAGAGTGCGTGTAGTTAGTCCAATCCAGAAGACTTCAGGGAAAACAAGCATGGTGGAGTGAAGCATTCAGGACACAAAGACCTGAGCCAGAACATTGGCCCTGTGCTTAGTAGCTTAGTTCAAGTCATTTTTTAACTTTCTGTGATTGTTTTCTCATTTGTAAGTAAGGATCATAGTAATTACAGGATTGTTTTAAAATCTGGGAGAAAAATAAATACATGGGTCTAGTAGAATACCTGGCCTGTAGTAAGCATATAATAATATGACCATTAGGGAGTAGGTAGAATTTGACTGGGCCTTTAGGGATAGGGAAAATCAAATAGGATGAGAAGAGCAACTGAGTGAGGGGATCATTCCCAATAACATAAACTGAAGAAATATCAAAAGAAAAAAAAGGGCAAGAATAAAACTTTTGGAGACTGAATAGAACGTTTATGCAGAACAGAAAGAAATAAGGAAAGGCAGAGAGCTGAGGCCAGTTTACAGCAGACCACAAATGCCCAACAAAGAAGTCTGGACTTTCCTTTGAAGGGACAACCACCTAGAAGAACTCAAATCCTTAGACTTAATATGAATTCCTCAGAAACAAGGAAGTTCCCCTGTATGTAAATGTGTGCTATGCGGGGGTAGAAGCTCTCAGACACAAGGAGATAATGAAGAAAGGCATGGGACACTTAAAATTCAACTGTGGAAAAATAATATCCTTTTTAATTATTTTAAATGCATCCAGTCAATTCTTGATGGCTTCATAGGCACTGCACACGGAGACGCCCCCCCCCCATCCCCACAATGTGAACATCCTGGGACAGTAAAAGTTAACTGAGCAAACAGCCCCAAATGTTACTAGCCCCTACTGGTAACAGCTAATTTGAATATTTATTTGTGAGATTCAAATGCTAACCCCACCGTATTACACACACACACACACACACACAGAGAGAAGAAACTTCTTTAAAAAAATAATAAAATGAGAAGTTAAAGTTTTTTCTTCTATGAATTACACTGTGAATGAGTCAGAAAAAACTTTCCCAAAGCTTTGGTCTTCATAGCTTAAGAGCTCATCTGAGCATTTACTAACAGCACAGAGGAATCAACAGTGAGCGGCTGATGATTCATCCGCCCCTGCGGGTGCAGTCTGAGGGAGGAGTTCATGGGGCTACCCTTGGGAGTCACTCTGAATTATTTTTATAACATCT
Source organism: Smutsia gigantea (assembly GCA_032199065.1). Classification (NCBI taxonomy): domain Eukaryota; kingdom Metazoa; phylum Chordata; class Mammalia; order Pholidota; family Manidae; genus Smutsia; species Smutsia gigantea. Next base: position 75,052 of record JAVSCE010021422.1, on the reverse strand, counting down.
TGTCCTTGGATAAAAGAGAACACAGAGTCAGAAATAAGAGGTCAGGAGGTCATCTATTACTCAGAGTTGTTTATGCAGCCCTGTTTCCCTATTATCCAGAATTGAGTGTTCTGGACAATTGAGAGACTTAAGGCATCCATGTTTCCATGGTTCTAAACATAGCAATAATCATAAAAATCACGTTGAATGGAAATTTAACTTCCTTGATTCTGAAGACCATATCAGACCTTTGCAGGCCTTAGAATCATGATTCTAATGTTCACATCATAAAATTGTGAGAGGTAGAATGGGATGAATTGGAGAATCCAGTTACCAGAATTTGCATAAACAAGTCCCCTTGTACTATCATCCAATCACAGTCTCTGTGAGCATGCATGAATGTTTTATCAGCTCACGGAGCTCTCTGATGTGTGTCCAGCCAGGTATTACCTGAACATGTCTGCTGTTGACCAAAAGAACTGTGTGTGTCCGGGGTATTACACCTGCCACATATACTAAGTAGCAGAAATGCAGCACCAGTTCCTCAGATGTCAAATATCATGGACACCACAGTACACCAAAATGAGTATTAATGAAGGAATCTGTCTTTTTAGCCTTTATGCAAATGAATGCAAAAAAGCAGAGTTAGCTTAACTGCTCATAACCATTAACTAATCAAAATCAATAAATGCAAAATCAATATAAAATTATATATTTTTTACAGCTTACAAGCATTTTCAATACATGATCTCCATTAGTCCACACAGTAATTTTAAGTATCGTCCCTCTTACTTTTCTCATAAACAAACTAATGCCTACAGACTCCAAGTGACTCATGCAAGGTCACATGTATTTATTAACTGGGCCTCAAATCCAAGTCATCAAAAGGTAAAGGAAATGGAAAGAACTAAAGAAAAAATGACAAATGATGGTGGCAAAGTGTCACTAATTAAAATAACAGGATACCATTTTTTATCTAATAAGTAAAGATGGTGTAGTTTTTAAATGTAGATACAAACCTGGATTAAGCAGAATTATAAATTACTGTCATCTTCAAACTATAATAGTTATTTAGACTCATGATAATAAAAATATACATTCAATGATATAGAGAGATATCAATGAAGAGCAGAAGTTCCTCTCCCTACTCACCAGAGATGATCACTATTCAGTTTTTGGTATAACCTTCCTTGAGGATAATTTGGTCCCACAGGTCAATCTGGATTTAAAAATACTCATACTTTGATTTAGCAACCCCACAATATATTAAGGAAAATGAAGGCTGGGACACTGTAAGAAAAATTACCCATATTAATTGGGTTTATCTCAGGTGCTTAAGGGATTAGGGATTTTGCATGCTTTTTAAGATTTTCCAACTATTCTACAACTATATGTTAGTATTCTATTCAGGGAGAGAAAGTAATTCCCTCAGGTTACACAGGGAGTTAGGGCTGGGACTGAGGACTCAGGAGAGCAGATTCCTAATTCACTATTTAAGCCTTCATATCAATATACATTACTCTGCCTGCTGTAATTTTAAAACAGTTCAAGAGTTACTAATGACCCAAAGTAATTAAGATACCTGACAAGGCAAAATGTAATTGTTTGCTAAGGTGTAATAGAGATTATTAAGTGCTATGACTTTAAAGGAGAAAGAGATTACTCTAGCATGGAATAATTCCAAAGGCATCTGAAGTCAGAGATGTGCACAAGTAAAGAGAAGTGAGCTCCTTTCCAGGTAAAGATAAAGGTGGGATCAAAGACAGCAAGCAGAAAATCAACATGCCTATTTTGGGAACAGTTAGCACAAGACTTAAGCATACTCATGAAGGGAAGCAGGAGACAAGACTGAGGAGGTAGGCTGGGATCAGACCGAGATGGGAGAGAGATGATGGTGCAGTGGACAGAGGTCCTAGGATCACAGACTGCTTATACAGCCAGTTGGTGAGTAAGCCCCAATCATCCAACCTCCTTTGTCTCCATCCACTTCTCTCCATCATTCCATGATTTCTCTCTCAAATTAGGGCAAAGGCCTCCTGAAAAATTCCTGCCTCCCTTCTAATCTGCCTCTATTCTAGTCTCTACAGTACTACCAGTCATATTTCTAAACTGCAAATCTGAAAGTCTTATGCTTTCTCTTTATTTTCTATTCTCTTAGGAAAGCTTCAAGGCTACTTGTGATCTAACCTCATGGGTTATCACCATTTATACCCTGGACTCCAGATGTACTGAGTTATTTGCAGTTCCTGTAATCCAGCACAACCTTGTCCTCCAAGCCTTCGCCATCCCCAATGATTCTTCAATTACAGCTCAGGAATCACCTCCATATTGGCTTCTCTGCTTACACCCCATCTGCCAACTCAAGGCATCCAGAGCACCCTGTGCTTACCTTTACAGTAGCACAGAGTAATCTTGCCCTGCAATTGTCTATAGAATTGCTTCTTCTCCACTGTCCGTGAGCCCCTGTACACAGGGACTACAGCTATTATACAGTTATATGTAGCACCAAACAACGTCTACCTAGGGTATAGCAGATATTCAATAAGTGCTTGTGGAAGGAACAAATGCTTAAATGTTTCCTGTTCCAGGACACTGCCCCTGAAAATCCCCACTTCCCTCTAGAAGTACTCACTTAATCCATGTGAACATTATATACCAGCTTGCATTTAAGACACTGTTTTATAACATTAAATGTGTAATTATAGGCCTAACTGAACTATGAAAAACTATTTAACTTCATAGTTTGTATCTTCCCCCACTGTGGTACCCATAAAGGAGCCCACATCTTATTCTTCTTTCTGACAAGGAGCCATACACCCTGAGATTTCTCAGTGTGCTGGAAGATGTCTAGGCTAGAAGTGATAAAAGTCTAATATAGCATGCCAAATCAATTGGACCAGCAAGCGAAAAAAGTTTAAGTTCACAGTAGATATGGACCAAATGTTGATTTCTGTTACAGAAGAATCAACAACAAATTGTGATCCAAAATTATAGACACAGTTTGAAAACATTCTCTTACAATTATATTGCCCTGCGAAAGCATTTAAATTTTAAAAAATTTCAAGTCTACAGTTTAGTGGCTTTTAATATACTCATGAAGTTGTACAACCATCACCACTAATTCTGGGTCATTTTCATTACCCAAAAAGAAATGCCAGGTCCATTAGTAGTCACTCTCCATTATCCCTTACCATATATCCTGGCGTTCATTAATCTGCTTGCTTATTCTGGACATTTCATAAAAGTGGAATCACACAATATGTGGCCTTTTGTGTTTGGTTTATTTCATCTAACAGTGTTTTCAAGGTTCATCTATGTGGTATCATGGGCTAGTATTTCATTCATTTTTATGCTGAATATTATTCTATTTTATGAAGGCATTTAAATTTTTTATATCACTTTAGGGAAAATAGCAGGGATAAAGACACTCCTTTATCCTAAAAATCACCACAGAAAGTGAAAATAGCTATTATCAGGACTGAATTCTTCACCATTTCTCATTTAATCATAACAAACAGTCAGTGGAATCTTCATTTCCTCAGATGAGGAAACTGAGGGCTCACAGTGATTACATGATTTGCCAAATGCAGTGTAGTCAGTAAGCAGTAATACCAGAACAGCCAATGTTTTACTCCCCTTGGTACTCTGAGCAGTCAAATCAGTCCTACCACTTTTGCCATGGTAAACTGAGCATCTCTCTCTCTGTCAACCAACTGATGAAAGCTAAAAGACAATGTTTCAACCTCTCATTCAATTGCTCTCAACAGATAGTTGTTGAAAAACTCCTATGTACTATGCCCTATACAAAGATCTAGGAATATAACATTGCACACTGGGGACACACGGTACCTTTATGCACAGCTCTTTTTTCTTCTGTTGTGTTGTGTTATATCATGTTAAGATGAGACTTGAGAACATTTAAATGATGGGAAGAAAAGTCAAAAGGATGAAGGCAAAGGTAAGAGAGAGAAAAAGGATGATCTGCTAACCCATGGTCAGAAAATGATGAGTAGATGGGCAACAGACCTCCACCCCCCAGTTAAGGCAGAGACTGTTAGTTGCATGCCATTATCCTTCTTCCCCCTTTTCAATGATTTTTAGCTGTGCACATGGATGCTCACAATAAATGACAACTGCCATCCTCCCTTACAGCAAGATGAGGCCATAGGAGTAAATTCTGGCCAATGAGGTATAAACAAAGTATTGCGTGGCAGCTTCATTCCAAGAGGCTAGCATATGACCTTCACTCCTTTTCTTCATCCCTTCTGGAAATGTGTACAGACTCTAAACCTGTTTAAGGTGAGATTCAAATATGAATGGGATAATGAAAGACAACAGGATTAAATGGGAGGGTGAGAAGCCTAGTGATTGAGTGTAAAAAAAGTCACACACCTGGGTCCTAATTTCAGCTTTTCACTCAGGAGGTATGTCAACTTAGACATACTAAATAAATCTCTGAGCCTCAATTCCTTTATCTATAAAATGGACTTCAATAAATGGTATTGGAAAAACTGAACAGCCACATGCAAAAGAATGAAACAGGACCATTATCTTACACCAGACACAAAAATCAACTCAAAATGGATTGAAGACTTGAATGTAAGACTTGAAAACTCCTAGAAGAAAACATAGGCAGTAAGCATCTTGACATCATCAATCATGGTGATATTTTGGATTTGACCCCAAAAGCAAAAATAAACAAGTCGGACTACATCAAACTTAAAAAGCTTCTGCACCAAAAATACATCAAAAAGATCATCCATCATGATCAAATGGGATTCATCCCGGGGATGCAATGATGGTACAACATTCGAAAATCCATCAACATCATCGACTACATCAATAAAAAGAAGGACAAAAACCACATGATCATCTCCATAGATGCTGAAAAAGCATTCAACAAAATTCAACATCCATTCATGATAAAAACTCTCAACAAAATGGGTATAGAGGGCAAGTACCTCAACATAATAAAGGCCATATATGACAAACACACAGCCAACATTATACTTAACAGCGAGAAGCTGAAAGCTTTTCCTTTATGATCAGGAACAAGATAAGGATGCCCACTCTCCCCACTTTTATTCAACATAGCACTGGAGGTCCAAGCCACAGCAATTAAACAACACAAAGAAATAAAAGGCATCCAGATGGGCAAGGAAGAATTTAAAATGTCCCTGTTGGCAGAAGACATGATATTGTACATAAAAAACCCTAAAGACTCCACTCCAAAACCATTAGATCTAATATCTGAATTCAGCAAAGTTGTGGGATACAAAATTAATACGCAGAAATCTGTTGCATTCCTAGGCACTAACGATGAACTAGCACAACAAGAAATCAGGAAAACGATTCCATTCACAATTGCATCAAAAAGAATAAAATACCTAGGAATAAACCTAACCAAGGATGTGAAAGACCTATACCCTGAAAACTACTAGACACTCTTAAGAGAAATTAAAGAGGACACTAATAAATGGAAATTCATCCCATGCTCTTGGCCAGGAAGAATTATTATTGTCAAAATGGCCATCCTGACTAAAGCAATCTACATATTCAATGCAATCCCTACCAAATTACCAACAGCACTCTTCAGTGAACTAGAGAAAATCGTTCTAAAATTCATATGGAACCACAAAAGACCATGAATAGCCAAAGCAATCCTGAGAAGGAAGAATAAAGCAGGAGGGATTACACTCCCTGACTTCAGGCTCTACTCCAAAACTACAGTAATCCAGACAATTTGGTACTGGCACAAGAACAGACCCATAGACCAGTGGAACAGAATAGAGAGCCCAGATATAAACCCAAGTACATATGGTCAATTAATATACGATAAGGGAGCCATGGATATACAATGGGGAAATGACAGCCTCTTCAACAGCTGGTGTTGGCAAAACTGGACAGTTACATGTAAGAGAATGAAACTGGATTATTGTCTAACCCCACACCCAAAAGTAAACTCAAAATGGATCAAAGACCTGAATGTAAGTCATGAAACCATAAAACTCTTAGAAAAAAATATAGGCAAAAATCTCTTGGATATAAACATGAGCAAATTCTTCATGAACATGTCTCCCCAGGCAAGGGCAACAAAAGCAAAAATGAATGGGACTATATCAAACGAAAAAGCTTCTGTACAGCAAGGGATACCATCAGTAGAACAAAAAGACTTCCTACAGTATGGGAGAATATATTCATAAATGACATATCCGATAAGGGGTTAACATCCAAATTCCATAAAGAGCTCACGCACCTCAACAAACAAAAAGCAAATAAGCCAATTAAAAAATGGGCAGAGGAGCTGAACAGACACTTCTCCAAAGAAATTCAGATGGCCAACAGGCACATGAAAAGATGCTCCACATCACTAGTCATCAGAGAAATGCAAATTAAAACCACAATGAAATATCACCTCACAATAGTTAGGATGGCCAACATCCAAAACACAAACAACAAATGTTGGCGAGGATGTGGAGAAAGGGGAACCCTCCTATACTGCTGCTGGGGATGTAAATTAGTACAACCATTGTGGAAAGCAGTATGGAGGTTCCTCAAAAAACTCAAAATAGAAATACCATTTGACCCAGGAATTCCACTCCTAGGAATTTACCCTAAGAATGCAGCAACCCAGTTTGAAAAAGATATGTGCACCTCTATGTTTATCGCAGCACTATTTACAATAGCCAAGAAATGGAAGCAACCTAAGTGTCCATTAGTAGATGAATGGATAAAGAAGGTGTGGTATATTATACACTATGGAGTATTATTCAGCCATAAGAAGAAAACAAATCGTACCATTTGCAAGAACATGGATGGAGCTAGAGGGTATTATGCTCAGTGAAATAAGCCAAGCTGAAAAAGACAAGTATCAAATGATTTCACTCATATGTGGAGTATAAGAACAAAGAAAAAACTGAAGGAACACAACAGCAGCAGACTCACAGAACCCAAGAATGGACTAAGTTACCAAAGGGAAAGGGACTGGGGAAGATGGGTGGGAAGGGAGGGATGAGGGGGAAAAAGTGCTATTACAATTAGCACACATAATGTAGAGGGGGTAGGGTGGGTGCACACGGGGAAGGCAGTATAACACAGAGAAGACAAGTAGTGATACTATGACATCCTTCTACACTGATGGACAGTGACTGCAATGGGGTATATGGTGGGGACTTAATAATAGGGGGAGTCTAGTAACCATAATGTTGCTCATGTAATTGTATATTAATAATAGCAAAATAAAATAAAAGCTTCTGCACAGCAAAGGAAACCATCAATAAAATGAAAAGGCAACGTACTGAATGGGAGAAAAGTATGCAAATTATTTCTCTGATAAGGGGTTAATACTCAAAATATATGAAGAACTCATACAACCATTTCTGGATTTTTAACAGAGGGAAGCAGAGTCACTAACTTGAAAAGATTTCTTCACCCGCCATGTTTTTTGCAGCATATTTATAACAGCCAAGAAATAGAAACAACCTAAGAGTCCACTGATGAATGAAAAAAGTGTATGTAAATAAGTACATAAATATACATACACACACACACACACACACACATATATATATATATATATATATATACATGCATACAAACATACATATAGTGGAATATCATTCAACTTTATAAGAGAAGAAAATTCTATGTGCACCAACATGGATGGATCTTGAGGGCATTATGCTAAGTGAAATATTTCATTATGCTAATTTCATTAATATATTTTATTATGTTAAGTGAAATAAGTCAGATGAAAAAGACAAATACTGTATGATCTCCTTCATATGCAGAACCTAAAATAAAAAACTGAACTCATAAATACAGAGAACAAGACTGATGGCTGCCAGAGGCATGGCCTGGAGTTAGAAATGGGTGAAGGTCGTCAAAAGGTACAAACTTCCAGTTATAAGCTAAGTAAGTTCTGAGACTATAATGTACAGCATGGTGACTATAACTAACAGCACTGTGTTGTATATTTAGGTTACTAAGGAGTATATCTTAAAAGTTCTCATAAGAAAAAAGTTTTGTTAACTGTGTGGTGATGAATGTTTACTAAACTTATTGTGGTAATCATTTTACAATATATACTTATATTAAGTTATTATATTGTACACCTATAACTAATATAATGTTACATGCCAATTATATCTAAATAAACAAACAAATAAATAAGCTAGGTTGATCTGATGGAGACTGGAAGGTCTAATATAAGCAACATGCTAGAGATGTATTAAAAGAAAAAAAATGTGAAAAATGAAAGTTTGCAAGGAATTCAAAAATAAAATGGGAATACTAACTAGCTGTCATTCCTAGTACTGGTAATATCATAAAGTCCTTGTCAGAGATAAAAGGACTATGACTTAACTCTAACTCTGTAACTTGTGTTCTAATCCACACGCCACTGGGTCAGAAATCATGTCCAATATATCTATCTACGTTCTATAGATTACCACAATTGAAATCTAACTTGGATTCTCCCCCTAGGCTCTTAGGGAAAGTCACCAAGTTGACTACAAGTTCATGGAGGGCAAGAACAAGATCTTTTCTTTTCTACAGCCTCAAGGCATAGCTGGCACAATGCTCTGAAACTAAAAGGTATGTATTTGATCAATAACACTTACTGAGATGCCACTACTTGTCGGGCACTGTACTAGGTGCTATAGTTACAGTGAGGAAAAAAGACAATACTCTTTAATTCAGAAACAGAAACAATTTTTAAAATGTTAGTTTAGTTAGTGAATCTGAACCAGAAAATGTCATAGCCAGGAGTGACTTTAGTGATTAATCCATTCAACCTACTCATCTTTAAATGTGGACAAAGACTAAGAGAAGTTAAGCAGCAAGCTCAAAATAAATGTAAGGATTAGATTAAATCAGCATTTGCAAATTGTTTTCTGGAAACCTGTATTTCCATGCAATGATAACTGTTCTATACACAGATCACTCAGGAAACAGGGAGAAGGAAAATGGGGATCCATAGTGAAATAAATTGAGAAACACTGATTAAGCACAAACAGTATTTTTAACAAGAACTCTCAGACTTTAATATGTTGATAAGTGTAGTGAGTTTTCAACTTTTGCAAACTTATTTGATCTAGGGACTCCTTTTCTAATAGAATATACATGTTAGAAAAATCTGTCAGATGATCTCCATGCTCTTTCACTTATCAAATTCCATAAATTTATCTAAGAGTATCAATGTCAGAAAGCCTTCTTTCAAGGGCAGATAATTTAATATAGCAGTTCTTCAGAAAAGGCATTCATTCATTCACTCATGAATTCATTCAATTACTTATATTCATATTCTCTCTCTGTTCCTTCCTTTCCTTCTCTGCCTGCCCACCACAACACATCCTAAAATTGGATAGACACAACATAGGAAGAAAATCTAAGACTTCAGTTTAATCAGATCAAACTAAAAAGATACTCAAAGAAGTGGGAGAGAATGGGGTATTTCTCAGTGTCACCTCAAGCAGGCATTCTGGAAGGTAATGCCTGGGAAAATTTACATTTCCCTATTACTCAGTAATCCAAACACATAGGGAAAGTCCTTGCAATTCTGATAATAGCAGCTAGGCACAAAGAAAATTACCCAAGGAGAGAGAGAGAGAGATAAACAGACACCTAGGGAACAGGGGGGGTACCTTTCCTCCATTGGAGGAAACTCCATCCCAAATGATCCTCAGCCTTGCTTCTTTCGCCTTCGACCCACTTGATTTTCCTGTTTTCATCCCTGTTCTTTTTGCAAGTCTTCTCTTTTCACCATGTGATTGGATAAGTTATATGACACACTGGCAGCTGGCCACAGAGTCTTCCCAGAAGAGAGCCCACTTTTCAGGAAACTCTGCCTCATTCCCAGTAAAGGGAAGATGACAGAAGAGAGGGGGCAGACTGTGAAATGATGGCAAGTTCAAAGCGCTTACTAAGATTTGCGAACTGAAGCAGGTATCTGTTCACAAAAACACAAAATGCCTATTATATCCAATTCATACACATACACATACTGTTTTTATGAGTAAATATATTTCTGTAGATGTCAAACAGTGCTAAATTTTTTGAGAATGAGAATCCTGTTGATGGTAATAGCTTATGATCCCTGTGCTATGTATTTTCTTGGAATGATAAAAACAGAAATAATCATATTTAAAGCACAGATCACATGTCAGGCCTCTTATTAAATTTCCCAAACATCCTCCTCACCCCCACCCCACTTCCCCCCTCAGGTACATAACCTACATATTGGGAACCTCTGCTATATACCAAATTCACACACACCTCTCACCCAATGCCATACAAACTAATTTTCAGAAGAAAAATTAAGTGAGAAATGATTTCCCTACATATCTTCATCTACTCCTGTATTTTATTCATGCAATTAAGCACTAAATAATCCTATGTATGTTCATGTGCAACATCTTACACAATCCATAAAATAATTTTCAAAGAGAGGTCAGGTCCTAGCATCCTCACTTTCAGAGGCTGGAGTCTCCATTTCTCAGTCTCCAAATGTGGTGGGCACCCAGACTCAGCCCTTGATCTTCACCTTTTCTCTATCCACACTCACTACCGGAGCAATCAAACCCAGCTGCACAATTTAAATGCCATTTATATGCTGTCAATTTCCAAACTTGTATCTCAGAATTCCCATCTCAAATAGCCCAATTACTTAACATCTCTACTTGAGAGTCTAATAAGAGTCTAAAATACAAAAAGCAACACTTCATTCCCATAACACTACACGTTATCTTCCTCTTTTCCAGTGTTCATCATCTCAGCAAATGCCACCTCTATTCAACATGCTGTTTGAGCAAAAAGCCCGGAGGCCAGTTTTGACATATCTCTTTCTCTCACATCCCATATCCAAACTATTACCAATTATGTCAGCTTTAGCTTCAAAATACATCACACATCCAGCAATTTCTCAATACCTCCACTGCCACTGCTCCATCTTCCTCTTAACATATATGAGCAACCAAGAAGTCAGGGGCTTTGTCGGTTGTATTCTCTATTGCATCTGCAATGTCTGACACAAGAAATGTTCAATAAGTAGTGAATGAATAGATGAATATTGGCTCAGAGAGAGGATATGACTCACAGAGTAAGATCAAAGGTCTTGAATCTAGAGCTCCACATATGCAACAAAAGCACTGTTCCCACTATTCCACACTTTTTGAAGTTTTAAAGGAAAAGGAGGGGGCTGGGGTAAATACTACTACCTTTCATCCTTGCGCTCATTTTTCTTCTTCCTTTTACCCTTCTCTCTTAAATTCATACTCAAAGCTTCTTTTCCAACACATTTCTATGCTAAGTGAGGAAATGCATACAAAGGAAACAAATGTGGATCAAAAGTAAACTTTTCAGCAACACCTTCAAAATTGAGTCTGTTTTGGTTAAATAGTGTAAAAAGTTCTGAAGATTAACAATGATGGGGAGGGGACGAGTTCAGATGGTTCCACAGCCTAACCCCAATTCTGAATTGAAAATATCAGGACCCAGGGTTCACCGCGGGGGTGCTTCTGCGAAGTAAAGCAATATATGCACGGATTTTATTGAAAATTCCTACTGGCATCCTTAAAGAATAGCTCTTAGAAAATGAAAAGGTAGGGTTCTGAAGGAAAGAGAAACACTTTCCTGGCATAATGAACCTCTCTGGGCCTTTCACAGGCCTTTTGCAGCACAGTAGAATTTATAAAGAGTGCCAGACCCATTACAGGCTCTGCCACAATCTTTCTACTTCTCTAAGCCTCAGGTTCCTCAGGTACAACAAGAACATGCAAATAAGATATGTTAGGAGTGTGCTCTCAGCCTTGACATGCCATGATTCCCCTAATTTTATGGGAGAGGACACAGGCGCTACCTCCCGACTGCAATAAAATATGCTAGTGAAACGCACACATATTCCTTTTCTACCAGATAGTAAAGACTACAGAAAGCTAGGACTCAGCTCACGCCAAAATTAGATCAACTGATTGAAATATAATTATGATCCTTACTCTGCTATTCCTATTAGCATAAATCCTTCAGATTTTCCCAGTTCAGAACTTGAGACATGTTCAAAAGTGTTCAGTATTGCACCATCTGTCCAAAATTAAGCTAGTAAAGAAAAAGAATAATGAAGAAAAGTGACTGCTGACTTCTTTAACAGAAGATTTCAGACACTTTAAAAATGTCCATGTATCTCTAAATTGTATTGGTAATAAAAGAGAAGACAGGTCAGCATTGCTTAGGTTAAAACATTATGCACTGTCATCATAAATAATATTTATCAAATTCTTAAACATAAAACCTCTATTAAGCCATATATAAAGTTTTTTTTTGGTCCTTATTCTCATGGTGGTGATCCTCTTAAAATGACATGCTTATTGATGTGTGTCCTTATTAATTTTAACATGATAGGGGTCTTTCGGCTAAGCTACCATTTCTAGGTATTCTTTATTCCTTTTCATATATTTCACTGTTCCAGCTTCCAACATATTCAGGCAAGTATTCTTTCCCATTTGTTTCGATTAGTGCTAAGTTTTACTATGCAGATTGAAAAACTTTGTTTTACTTAAATTAATGCATTTGGGAGAAGGTACCAAAGACCCTAGTGCAGAAGCAGGTGGTAAAGCCTCCTGCTCCTATCTTTGCTAGTCTTCACATTTTTATTCCTTTTACTAGCAAAATGCTATTTTAATAATCTTAATTAGAACATTCAAACTGCTGCATTTCATTCCAAGCTTGCTAAAATGGAAGTACAAGCCCACAGTCCTTAGAAAATAATATACTGCATGTTCATGGCATATGTACATACACACCTTGTATGTATATTTAAATAAATATTCAGAGTACACTGTATTGGTACAAATAACCTTTCTAGGTCTGAATGTTTGTGTCCCCCCACCAAAATTCAAATGTTGGAATCCTAACAGCCAGGGTGATTGTTTCAGGAAATGGGGCCTTTGGGAGATAATTAAACCATGAGGGTGGAGCCCTCGTGAATAGTATTAGTGCTCTTAAAAAAGAGAAGCCCCAGGGCTCCCTAGCCCCTTCTGCAATGTGAGAATACAAGGAGAAATCTGTGACCAGATAAGGGGCCCTCACCTGACCATTCTGGCACTCTAATCTTGGACTTCCAGCCTGCAGGACTGTGAGAAGTAAATTCTGTTTATAAGTTACCCCGTCTCCAGTGTTTTATTATAGCAGACTGAACAGACTAGGACAAACTTCTATGCATAGGTGAAGTTGTGTAACTGGAGGTGACCTTTCTCCAGCTCAAAAATCAAGCATGTATTAAATTCCCTGATGAGATCACAGGCTTCACCAAGCCCTATACACAAGAAGCCCAGACCACTGAAACATTACTGGCAACATAACAAACCCAGAATAAGTGGTTGCTGAGTGAGTGAATGAATGAAAGAACAAACTAATGAATAAACGAACAAAGGACACAAGAATGAGCTCCTACAGTTACTGTTGTCTAGCATTATGCTAGCTACTGCCATGTTTTTATTTCTCCTTTCCACCATGAAATGACTAGAATGCTGTTGAGAAAATGAAAGTTCCTATGGCCAGGATTATCACCTGACCCTGGTCCGCTTGACCACTGCACATGTGTGAGTGATACATTACAACTGACTCTATAAAAGAGTTCCACCCAGTACTGTGGGCTGCTGTATGGCTGCAGGGCTGCAAGACTGCGGGAGAGCAGAGGCTGGAGTGGTGGCAGCACAGAGAACAGAGACTGAGACAGCTGTAGGGCACAGAGCCCCAGAGGCAGACTGGCTTGTTGCATGCAGACTTGCACTGAGGTGAATGGGATTCTAGCGCACTTGACCTGCCACCATGAGAATAAAGCTGGATATAAACCCCTTCACATTGTCATTTTTCATTCTCAGCAAATCAAGGGTTAACTTGCCTGGGGCTGAAATCCACTAGTGAGACAACTAGCATAGTTGGCAGGACTCACTGTAGACCAAAGAACAGAACAGGCTGCCCTCATAGGAGGCATGCTTCAGCGGGCTGCCTCTATGGATGGGGAGACATTCTGGTGTCCCCCAGTGGACATGTAGTCTGAGGTGACTGGCCTCCTTGAGGATTGAACCCTACCCCAAGACTGGGGAGAGGTGGAGGTAACTCCTGAGGCAGTAGAGTTGGCCCTCAGAAAAACAGAGAATTCCTTAAAGAAACAGAGTGCCTGCAAGGCAGCAGAAATGATGGGTAGACTTTTTCTCACAATACTGAGAAAGTCCATAAAGGAGAAAGACATACTCTTGTGAGAAGCAAGAGAAGAGGCAGCAGAAAAACACAAGCTGTGAGGTGCTGTACAGGAGATAAAAAATTTGCTGATGACCCAGATGGCATCATTATGAGGTGCTGTGGGGATGGAAAAGGATGTAATGGTAGCACAAGAAGCAGCAGCATGAGAGTGCAGGCTGAGAGGTGCTATTGGGCAGGTGAAGGATGTAGTGGTGTCGTCAGCCTCAGAAATGGGGGAGGAGCCGGTATCTGACAAGCAGGTGGGGGTGGAGGCCATGCTGGTGCTAGCACTGGAGGCATCAACCCCTCCTCTATTGAAAGCCTGCCTGGCTGTAGTTAAGAAAATAAAGATGCAGCAACCATGGGTTTCTCCAAGAGAGGTGCAGCCGCCTTCCCAGGTCATGGAGCACCCTATGCCCCGCCCCTACACTGATGCTGAGGCAGTGGATTTGGACTCTGGTTTCAGCAGAAGTCCTCAGAGTTGGTATCAGCTTGACTCTTCAGTCTTTGGGATGTAGGTGTTGAAGGAATTATTCTGTCCTGCTCAGAAATGGGAAAACTGGCTTCCCTAACAACTCACCCTGCCCTGCAACAGTGACCGCAAAATGCAGATCAGACCCCAGAAAATCACTCCCTCCTCAACTGGATTATGGCTGTGCTTCACAATGTATGGACCAATCAGAGTTATTTACCATCTTCCCCTGTTAGATGGCAGATATATGCTGAGCTCCAACATGTGTTCAGGAGTTAGAGATGAAAAATGCCATTTATAGTCCAGAGAATTATGGCCCAGATGAGGAGCCTTTTACTGTGGGGATGAGAAATGTGGTGCTTCAAATGGCTCCCACATCCCTCTTTGGGCCCCTAGTGGCCACTCTTGATCCTCACTTAGGACAGCCCATAAGTGAGGTTACCTGTTAAGGTAGCACACTTGGAAGAGACTGAAACAATGAAAGCACAGAAGGAAATATGGTTTGCTACTCAAAGGAAGAATGTAAAGGGTCCTGTGAAGGTCATGAGAACTCAGATGTGGGTTAATTTAATAAGGGCAGGGGCAGACAGAGAAATCAGATGGAAAATCAAATAAAATCTTACTGAGCTGTGGCAACAACTGAAGCCAGAGCAATGGTTTCAGTAGCTGAGGACCAAGAAATGGAAGCCAGAGCCAAAACCACAAGATTGGCCTGTGTGTCTGTAAGACTTTCTGCTGGAGAGGTTGAAGAATCCCTCCGAGTCTGGAGAAAGTGAGTATTGTAAAGCCCACACATGGTCCCCTTTGGTTCCCCGGTATGGCCAGTGGAAGAGCTGAATGGTTCCTGGCGTGTGACTGTGGCTTGCAGAGAACTGAGTAGAGTCATGCCCCCTCTGCATGCTGCCGTCTCCTCTATTACAGCCCTGATGGACAAGATTTGCCTGTACTGGTATCACTAAAACATGTGTCTTACTGCCCTTAAGGTTAATCTCCCCTAATGTCTGTGTGGATTGGGCACACACCCTAGCAAAAACTGCTGCTTGCTGGGTGTGCACAGAAAGTGCAAGGCATGAACTCATCTGAATAGAACTGGTCTGAATACAGCTGGAATGACCACTTCGTGGCAATCAATCTCCTCAGGCTTCAGTGTTATTATAATTTCTGTTATCTGTATTAAAATATTTGTTATTTGAATACTGTTGTAGCCTCTGTTGTTATTGTGGAATTTGGTTACAGTGTTCCAGCTTTCTCGCACAGGCGAGAACCCTGGTCAGCATGCCCACTGCACATGTGTGGGCAATACATATTAATGACTCTATATAAATAGCTCCGTCCAGTGCTCTGGGCTGCATGGCTACAGGAGAGCAGAGGCTGCAGTGGCCCAGGGCAGAGACTGAGATGGCTGTGGAGACAGAGAGGCCCAGAGGCAGAGACGACCCTGATGCATGCACACTTGCCCTGAGGTGGGCAGGATTCTAGCACTTGACCTGCCACTGTGAGAATAAAACTGGGTATAAACCCCTCACCCCAAGAATGTTCCACTGTCATTTTTCAGTCTCACCAAATCAAGAGTGAACCTACCCAGGGCTGAAACCCACAGGGTGAGGCAAATGCAATAAAATTCATTCCAGTCAAATTTGATATTTTATTTTGCTTTTCTCCAAATTACACCTTGATATTTAATGGTGTATTTCTTTTTCTGGTTTCAGGGAAGTTGGTTAGCAGGAATTGCTTCACACAGGAGCTGCTGACAAGTAAGCTGGTACATGCATACCATCTGCTCTGAGGTGATGTGGAAGAGAAAGTCCTGGAGGCAGAAGTAGTTGTAAGCAGGTGAGAGTCAAGAAGTGTTTGGTAGAGAGATGATGTGGAAGTGAGACTGGCTGGTGAGAAAATACAAGAAACCTAAAGGTTTTAGGATGGAAGGGAAGGAGAAGACAAGACCAGGAAGAAAGGGTAGATAGGGAAAACTGAAAGAGAAAGAAAAATATACGGAAGGAGACGGTATCACAAGAAACATTCAGAAAAAAGAAAATGGATATTCTTTCAAGTTTGTCCTTATCCTCACATTAATGCTTTGATACATTAGTTTTATTGATTCTTTGTCCAAGAGCTAACATATGGAGCTAATTTGTTTTATTCAGCCCTTATTCTTTGTGGGAAGTGTCTTCTTCCAATGGTATGGTACATCAATGTATACTCATTATTAGTCTGAGGTAATATAGGTCCTCTTAGCCACTAAAGCTTTTGCCTTCTAAACTGCAGTTCCATGAAAATGATGTCAAAACTATAATGCTATCTTTATGTTTGTTATTTATGTCAGCTCTGACTTAACCCATAAGATTCTATGGCAGTTTATAGGAATATATTTAACAAAACAAATATATTTTTAAAATAAAATAAAAACCCAAGACCAAGGAAATTATGACATTGGACAAAAGTCAAATATGGAAGAGTTACTTGCAAGCTTTCCAAACAGATGAGCCACAAACTTTGGCTCTGAGTTTCCCAGGAGTCAAAAAGAAAATGGAAACATGACCAAATACACTATTTTCATTGTCAAAAGGGGCAAGAAAAGGCACATTCTTTGAAGAATGGAAATTTTGTCTGGCCTGAGCTCTAAAACAAACTTCTCCTGAGAGGATAGGAAGCATTTGAAAATACCAACACAGGGCATTTATATTAAAAAAAAAAATCAAGTCAGAACACTAGCCTAAAAACCTTATTTCTCTTTGTTTTTTAGTATTTTTGCACAAAGCCACTTCTTCTTATGATTCCTGTCTTCTTGCACTTAGAATTTACTTCCTTAGGATACATTAACATCAAAATGGGCAATTAAAGGGTCTAAAAGGTAAAAGCAGGACAAATCTAGAAAATTATTCATTAGAAAAACAAAGAAACCATTCGTATCAACTGATTAGTTACAAATATGAGACTGACATAATATTGAAGAAAATTACCAGAAAGCATCTAAGAAATACCAGTTATTTGATAAGGGATTGGAGGCTACAGGAATAAGACTAGAAAACCTTCCTACTATAACTGATTAAGAATAAATAATGGATGAGTGTTATGAGTACATGGTGACCAAATAATTTATCATCCAAACTGGGACACATGAGAGTTAAACAGCATGCTATTAATAATTATACCCAACAACAGGTGAAAACCAGGGCCATCCCATCCAAACAAGAACATACAGTCACTCTGTGAGTTCATAATGGCTTTACATTCCTATCAAATCTATTTCCTCATTATATCCCCAACATCATCATAAAGGATAGAGAAGGCCAATAATATTATCCCCATCTTATAGATAACTAATCTTTTTGGCATGTGCTTTAAGTAATTCATTCAAATTTGCAAAGAGGAGTATCAGAGCAGAGACTTTACCCAGGTCTACTGACTCCTAACTCAATAACACCCTTCCATTAAATAATCTAATTACCCCCAAGAGCCAAACATCCATTTGGGCTTAATCAAGTTCTCTCTCTCTTCCAATACAGTGATAAAAGTTGAAGACACTTTCAAATACACAGAGAAATTAACTTCCTTTATGTTTTAAGTGCAAACATACTTGGTTTTATGTTTTGAGTATTTAACATTTCAAACAGGAATTTTTTATTGCTCCTGATTTCACAATTTTCTTTGTTACTGCACTTCAAATAACCTAAATACAGGCAGGAATCCTGGGTAACAAACCAATAGGTGCATGACAGGCTTAAATTCAAAACTCACATAAAATTTAATTTGGCTTAATTCAGTTCATTCAGGCTCTCCATTTTAATACATTAACAATAATCTGTCTCTGTTTTATTACTCTAAAATGAGTATTATTATGCCATTGCCTGCCCTACATTAAGTAGCAAATGATTAGAAAAGGTTTTATAGTTTGGGTAACATTCACCTAATTTAGTAATTCTCAAACCCAGCTATACATCAGAATCACCTGGTAGCTTTTAAAAATACACTATTCTATACCATATACAGGACCTACAGAATCAGGAACCTAAAGAATAATATTTTTTAAAGTCTTTGTAATTATGAGGCCCAACCCTATAATCCTAATCCAAATCTGGCCAACCCAAGACTTTTAAGGTAGACGCACATAATACTCGACTCACTAGCAACCACCGTTACATCATTCTACTCTCTCCTCTACAGCTCACATAATTTCTATTGATTTTTTTTTCCACTTGGCAACATAGCATTGACAGGCAGCTGAGAACCTGCACACTACTGTCACAAAGCTTGTGGAGCAGATCCTATTCACTCTTCCCCTAACATTCTCTGAACACATAGGCTTTTGAACTGGCCTACGTCAAATGGTAAGGATTGTCATGATCATAATAACAATAAAACCTGGTATTTGCCAAGCACTTACTATGCCACTAGCTTGCTAAATCACTCTTCAGGCATGATCTCAATCTCCACAATAACCCTGTAAGACAAGACTATTCTCACCTCCATTTCACATTATGAGAGAGGCTCAAATAGTTTTCCCAAGGTCATACTGCTAGGTAGTGGCAAGCAAGGAATTGTGCCTAAATCCCAAGCTTTTCTCAATATACCCACCAACTAACATAAAGTTATTCCGAGTCCCCTTTGCTTTCAGGACAGCTACTACCATTCAAACTGCACACCACACCCAGGACCCCACTGTCATCTCAATGGAAAAAGAATCCAAGAAGCTCTTGGATTTTTCTATTAGACTGAAATGGAGATCTAAACACATGAGCATCTGGAAAAGGAAGCAAAGGTCCATCTCTGAAATACAAACTGTTCCTTATAAAAGTACTTCTGGAAGGAGTCAGCAGCCTCTCTGGAAAAATGAATCATTTAGATTTTGAAGGTACATCATAGGTGACTCCTCCAATGTGTAAGTTGAAGCTTTCCTCTCTGGCTGGTTAGAAAGAAATAGGATTCAGTATTTCAAATGTAACCTCATACCCCAAGCATTCCTCTTTAGTTGCTCCACTGGATAAAGATAAATGAGCCTCCTCCTGAATGTGTTTGGTTGGTGGGTGGCCATACAGTTTATTATCCAAACTGGGAGACTTTTAAGAGTAAAAGTGGGGTGCTGTTCATAATTTTCCTGGGAAAACTGACATGAAATGTATCATTACTGTACTGGTGGCAGAATTCAAAGACAACAAAGGGGAAATTGATTGCCATGGACTCACTAAACACTACAGCTCAGGTTGGTTCAACAAATATTTTTCTGTGTCTACTA
Organism: Smutsia gigantea; assembly: GCA_032199065.1. Classification (NCBI taxonomy): domain Eukaryota; kingdom Metazoa; phylum Chordata; class Mammalia; order Pholidota; family Manidae; genus Smutsia; species Smutsia gigantea. The sequence goes on along the minus strand of JAVSCE010021422.1, from coordinate 55,130 downwards.
TGTGCCAGCCTGTATGGGAGGATCTGGTTATATGAAAATAAAATTCCTCCCATCCAAAAGCTAATAGGAAGAACTGACTAGTCACTCAACAGTTAACAACATGAAAATGCCAGCTGCAGAATAATATGTACAGCAGGATCCCATTTGGATGGGTAGGTGGATGAAGTATACTGAAATATGCTGCTGTGGAAGCAGAAAGCAGAAGCCTCTTAACTCTGTAAAAAGATGATCAGGCAAGGTTTCACAGGGGAGAGTATTCTGAGGCTGATATTTGCAGAAAAAAAAATAGATATCAAACAGGAGAAACAGGTAGGGATGGAGACAGCACATTTCACACAGAAATATAAGTATGTGTAAAGGGCAAAGATTTGAGTGCATACAGGATACCTTTCAAGAAATGCACTGTGGTGCAGTGCATGTTGGTAGGGGATGTCCACAAATGATGCTAAAGCAGTGGGGAACGACAGACCACAGTTGACCACTCTATGCTATTCTGAGGAGCCAAAGTTTATAGTGAGGGTTAAAGGAAGCAAATGAATGTTGCATTTGAGAAGGACCGATTTGTATAGGTCTCATCTCAAGCAAATGGGAGACAGAAGGCAGAGAGACCAGCAGTTAGGAAGCAATGCAATGGTCCAAATAAAAGTGATGTCAAACCATTTGCAACAACATGGATGGAGCTAGAGGGTATTATGCTCAGTGAAATAAGCCAGGCAGAGAAAGACAAGTACCAAATGATTTCACTCATCTGTGGAGTGTAACAACAAAGCAATAACTGAAGGAACAAAACAGCAGCAGACTCACAGAACCCAAGAATGGACTAACAGTTACCAAAGGGAAAGGGACTGGGGAGGGTGGGTGGGAAGGGAGGGATAAGGGGAATAAGAGGCATTATGATTAGCACACATAATGTAGGGGAGGCACGGGGAAGGGAGTATAGCACAGAGAAGACACGTGGTGACTTTGTAGCATCTTACTATGCTGATGGACAGTAACTGTAATGGGTATGGGGTTGGGACTTGATAATAGGAGGAATGTAGTTTGTTTTTTCTTTTTTCCCAGCGCTCAGTGACAAAAGGTTTGACAGACAGCTGATTTCTGGAAAGTAAATCCAGCCCCTGTGGAGTTGGCACTATCAAGCTGGTTAAGTTTAAGGGTATGTGGGTAGATAGAGAAGCCAACCACAATGTTGCTCATGTGACTGTATATCAATGATACCTTAATTAAGAAAAAAAAATGATGTCAAACCAAAAAATGACAAACATTTATGAATCTTCTGCCTCAGACAAGGGGCTAGGCACTAGGGACTCAAATATAAACAGGATTACTTACTGCCTCATGAAAAGTGAGGTCCAACTGAAAAGACAGATATATGGAAAACTTAATATGAGAAAATGACCACAGATAGTTTGAAAAGGCTTAAACAACGTTTTTGACTATAAACACTTCAAGAACTGAAGAGAATGCTAACACAATGTTTAGAAGTCATTAAGTCCTAAACCAAAGTAGAGATGAACAGGTAGGGAGAAAAAAATCTTTCTGAGAAACAGAATTATTCAAGGTTGACCTCTTATGTGGGCTTAAGGATAACTGAGAAACATCTGGACTAATCTATTTAAAACACAACTATAATTAGAGTACTGGAACTTGGGGTATGTGTGATGGGGGAGTTTTTCCTGAGTACAAGATGAGGCAAAATACTATTCAATGAAAAGATACCAGATTTTTAATTCTGACCCGAGTTCAAATCCCACTTACTGGCTATTTGACCTTAAGCCAATTCTTCTACCTGCCTCTCTTCATTGTAAAATGAGAATCACCACACCGTACCCTATAGGATTGTGAAGAATTAATGAATTAGGATTCCTAGTTACAATGGCAGCCTGAAAACAGCGTCCAACTTCAAACCCTCCTGAAACCCCACTAAAATGTGCATGCATGTGTGTATGTGTATAAAATAAAAATATAGTAAGGTTTTTTTGCTTAAGACTGAAACTACAAATATGGAAATATGGGAGGGGAACAGGAGAGGAGAAAACTGTAACTTTTGGATGTGTAGAAAAATTACTTAGACAACTCATGAAAGCTAATAGTGGCAAAAGATGAGAACCAAATAAATGTATACCACAGAAGCCTCAAAAATCACAGAATTGGAAGCAGCCACAACTGGGGTTAAAAAAAAAAAGAGCTGGGGAGAGGTGTCTGAGAAACAGAATTCCCTCACCCATCCCTCCAGCTCAGCAAAAGCCTTGACTACCACTAATCAATAAAATATTCTGCAGTATTGGAAATGTTCCCTATCTACTCTGCCCAGAATAGTAGACACCGGTCATTTGAGGCTATAGAGAGCTTACAATCTGACTATGGTAAATGAGGAACTGACAGATTCTTAATTTTATTTCATGTTATTAATTTAAATTTGAATGGTAACATGCTGCCAGTGGCTACTGCATTTTAGGGCAGGAGAGGTCCTAGAAATTTGTGTTCTAGAGAGGATAAGATAGAAGATTGTGGGACCAGAGATGCCAGGCAAAGCATGGGACCTCATGGCACATGGTGTGGCTGCGTCTGCACACAATGAATGCTGAGGACTTGGGACACTGACCTCTGCTCTCTTCCCCACATGGTTCTAAAATGCTGGCAGCCAGTCCCTGAGCTTCCAGGTATGAGACTGAAATATTCTTTTCTGAGGAATGTTACCATCCCTCAAGAATCAACCTATAAATACTGACATTGGGGGCTCCCCAAGTAATGGCCCATTCAAGTTACTCTTCAGTAAAGATCAAAGTTCACAAGCCACACACACATGCTCAGCTTTCTCCTCATGTGTAGTTATGAACAGTGGGCCAAGATAAACAAACGTCAGAGGAAAGCCTCTACTGCAGACATAGAGACAGAAAAAAAAGCAACCCAGAATAAACAAAGATTATTTACACAGCAAGAAAAAAACTTTAAAAAATCAATTAATGTCTTCAGAGAGATAAAGGAATATATTTTATAATGCAAGAATAAGGTTTGTTTAAAGTAACATTTCAGAGAAAAAGGAGCTCTTGAATATTAAATACTAAATTACTTTAAATAGTTAATATTAAACATATACTATAAATTATTACTATTATAAATTATTTAAAAATTCTCTTGAGTATTAAAAAGATAACAGCAGAAATGAAAAACAGGACCAAAAAAGGGGCCCTGTGGTACAGGTGGTACAGGTATGCAATCATCAAAACTAAGTGAAACAAACACAGTTTTGGTGCACTTTACTGTATGCAAATTATATCTTTATTATCAAAATCTCGGATGAAGGCTTTGAGGATGAAGTCTAGGGAATTGATTAGCAAAGAACAGTTTGAAAATAAGACAAAAACATAAGGAAATTAAGAGGACAAATCCAGAAAGTCACACATCTTAGTAAAAGGAGTTCCTAAAGACAGAAAACGAGAGGAAAAAAAAAACCATCAGCAAAATCATACAAGAAAGATTTTCCAGAACTGAAGGCTCCCAGCTGCCAGATTGAAAAGGCCTAAAAATACAATGGATAAAGAGACCTGCTCCAGATATTGCTGGGAACACTGGAAAAAAGAGAAGAGTCTATAAGTTTCAAAAGAAAGTAAAACAAGCCACATTCAATAAAGATGAAGAATGGAGAATGTTTGGGGATTTTTTTTTTTAATAAATGGGAGGCTTTCTAATAGCTGCATGAGGCAAAGAGACAGCTAGTGCCTTCAACCTAAAAGTCTATAACCAGCCAAAATGCCAAGGTCTGAAGAAGGAATAAAGGCATATTTACACATTAAAGATTTTTAAAAATGTACCTCCTGTGTATCTTCAAGAAGCTAGTAGAGGAGTGGTTCCAACACAATAAAAAGACAGAGGAAGCAAAGCGAATTCCCAGAGGGACAGAACAGAGCATCTCGGGAGGTGAGCTGCAGCGTCTTAGAGGACAACCAGTCTACACTTGGGCAGGGATACTCAGGAGACGGGTATGTTTCGGGCTGTCTTAATCCAGATCCCCAGAGACAGCATCAAGGGACAGAATGTCAGATTCTTAACTGAATTTGGCTTTTCTTAATCATGTACTGATAAAGTTCCTGTTCTTCCCTCCATTTCCTGATGCCTAAATCAGTAGAAGACCATTTCACCCCACAGAGGTATTCTGCTTTGGCCTACACCTGCTGAGTTAGACATAAGCCAGGGTGAGCTTAGAAGCAAAAATAACATATAGAGTAGCACACTCCCTTTAACTATAGACTACTTCCAGGCTCCCAACAGTTGCCCACTGCAGTACTCCAGACAACCCAACTCTGAGAAACCCCGTCTCCCACAACTCTCCCATGACCTCTTCACTGACTTCTCCAAAAGTGTCCTTACAACCTCTCAATTCCAAATCCAGACTTGACCCAGAGTTTCAGTTCAGATCTAGGAGTAATGAATTTAAACTAGGACCATTAAACTCTTCTCCTGGGAAGTGATGGAAGCACTACATTTTTGTTTTATTACCTGGTTTGTGCTTGCTTGCTTTAGGGACATCTACACTGCAAGGGAGGAAATAATTAACATAAAAGTCGGGATTGGTTGCTATTGAGGGGAGTGCAATGGGAAGGGGTGAATTCTAAAATACTGGTAATGTTCCACTTCTTCACATGAATGGTGAGTACTTGGGTATTTTTAATTACACACATATGTTTTATATACTCCTCTATATATTTTTCAATTTAAAAAGGTCCCCCCCACAAAATTAATAAGCTAATAATGTATTTAAGCCCCCAAAACAATGAGATCCTTATTAGATGCTCATTAATTACCAATTACCTTATCCTCTCTAGTTATCCAAATTCTATGCTGTTTTAAAGACCACCTCAAATATTTGCAAGCTTCTGGAGCCTTGACTACACAATTATTCCCCTTGACTTTCTTTTGCCAGTTTTTGTCATTATTTACTGGTAATATATGTCTCCTTAGCTTGATTGAGAACAGAAATTTTTAAAAAAATCATTACATATCCTAATGATTGTTTCTCTCAGTCTTCCATTCTCTACTATAAAAAACACAATGATGCTTGGACATAAACATGAGCAACTTCTTCATGAACATATCTCTCCGGGCAAGGGAAACAAAAGCAAAAATGAACAAGTGGGACTATATCAAACTAAAAATCTTCTGCACAGCAAAAGACACCATCAGTAGAACAAAAAGAGATCCTACAGTATGGGAGAATATATTCATAAATGACATACCTGATAAGGGGCTGACATCCAAATTATATAAAGAGCTCACACACCTCAACAAACAAAAAGCAAATAAACCAATTAAAAAATGGGCAGAGGATCTGAACAGACACTTCTCCAAAGGAGGAATTCAGATGGCCAACAGGCACATGAAAAGATGTTCCACATCGCTAATCATCAGAGAAATGCAAATTAAAACCACAATGAGATATCACCTCACACCAGTAAGGATGGCCAACATCCAAAACACAAACAACAACAAATGTTGGTGAGGATGTGGAGAAAGGGGAACCCTCCTATACTGCTGCTGGGAATGTAAGCTAGTTCAACCATTGTGGAAAGCAGTATGGAGGTTCCTCAAAAAACTCAAAATAGAGATACCATTTGACCCAGGAATTCCACTCCTAGGAATTTACCCTAAGAATGCAGCAACCCAGTTTGAAAAAGACATATGCACCCCTATGTTTATCGCAGCGCTATTTACAATAGCCAAGAAATGGAAGCAACCTAAGTGTCCATCAGTAGATGAATGGATAAAGAAGATGCGGTACATATACACAATGGAATATTATTCAGCCATAAGAAGAAAACAAATCCTACCATTTGCAACAACATGGATGGAGCTAGAGGGTATTATGCTCAGTGAAATAAGCCAGGCAGAAAAAGACAAGTATCAAATGATTTCACTCATCTGTGGAGTATCAGAACAAAGGAAAAACTCAAACAACAGCAGACTCACAGAACCCAAGAATAGACTAACAGTTACCAAAGGGAAAGAGACTGGGGAGGATGGGTGGGAAGGGAGGGATAAGGGTGAAAAAGGGGCATTACGATTAGCACACGTAATGCAGCGACGGGGGACACAGGAAAGGCAGTATTTACAGAGAAGACAAGTAATGATTCTATAGCATCTTACTACACTGATGGACAGTGACTGTAGTGGGGTATGTGGGAGGGACTTGATAATAGGGGGTCTAGTAACCATAATGTTGTTCAAGTGATTATACATTAACGATACCAAAAAAAAAAAAAACCACAATGATAGTCCTAAGGCAAATCAGGGTGGGGCCTAATTGGCACAGTAGATTCTCTCAGGAGAAAACCAAGAACTTAGATGAGGACCTTCCACAAACAGATGCCTTCTCCGCTCCCAGCACCGACCTAGCACAAGGTCTGGCACACAGTAAGAGCTCAAATGTTTGTTGAATAATAGTAAGTGAAATCAAAATAAAAAGTGTTCTAAGAGAGTGACATATATGACTGAACGGATTAACAGAAAATTAGCCCCTTATGGAAAGGTAAAAGTCATTGTGCTCACAATATAGGTTGGTAATGGGGAAGGCAGTATAGCACAGAGAAGACAAGTAATGACTCTATAGCATCTTACTATGTTGATAGACAGCACTGGGGTAGGGGCTGGGGGGACTTGATAATATGGGTGAATGTTGAATCCACAACGTTGCTCTTGTGAAACCTTCATAAGATTGTATATCAATGATACCTTAATTAAAAAAAAAATCCATTGCCGAATGACTTCATTCATTATTTCATTCAAACTAAAAAAAAAAGTCTTTGTGCTTATACCTGATTAAATGAATCAATCAAAAAAAATTTTAAGCATAAAGGAGTGGTATGATATTAAGGATAATCACTGAAAATTATCTCCAAGTCTGAAAAGAACTAAACCAGAGGAAAGTGGCCTAAACTAAATGAACCATAATTTTAATTGGAACAAATTGGCGGTGGTACTGAAGGGGCCTTCTTATCCAAACAGTGACTAAATCCTGGTGCAATCTATCTCCCTGTTGCGTGTTACAGAGATTGAGTTCTAATCCTGCCTCTTGCCACTATCTAACTCTGGGCCTTAAATAAATCAAGTAACCCATCTAGGCCTCTGTTTTCCCTACTGAAAACAAGTGGGCAGAATGACCATGAAGCTCCCTGGAGGCTAATAGGGTTGTAGGAATTACTGTATGGGCCTGCTTTCTGATTCACAAAGTAAGAGTCATAGCAGTACACGGAGACACATCCAAAGTAAAACTATTTCTAATAATCTCCTGGTAGGAAAATTAAAAGACAGAGTTTCAAATTCAGATGCTTTTACAAAGAGCTTAAGTTCTAAAAGCTTTTATAAATGCTATGCTTCAACACAGTTAAATGCAGTGACTTTTAACCTGAAAACTGCTAAAGCCAAGGAAAATAAGTTGAACCCATGTCCATTTCTATTATGATTCCATTTTTTAAAGTAACTCATAAATGTGCATGACTCACACATCTGTATATAATGAGACGTTCCTTTATCATTTCATCTTCCAGTGCCAGTAATCCCCCATTACAGAGTGCCAAAGCCCTTTAATAAGTGTAGCATATGTTTCTGGACACATTCCAAAAACCAGCACAGTACTGCTACATTAGGAAAAAACCCAAGTGAAGATTTCTGGGCTTTGGAATACAGGACCTCAGATCCTGCCCAAAATGATTCCCCTCACCTCTTCATGCACAGCCTCCTAGACTTATAACACTTGAAAACTGTAACAACAATTATCTGTCAGGCTTGTAGCCTTTGAAGTTTGTAAAGCACTTCCACATCTGTTCATTAGCTATTCATTACCAGTGACCCACTACAGTGCTTAGGACAGACATGAGTTTACCCATTTTATAGAAGAAAGAGGGGTTCAGAGAATTAAGTGGCTTGCCCAAAAGTATCCAACTAACATGTGGTAGAGCTGGGACTTGCACCCAGGTCATCCAAAACCAAAACCTAAAAACTGCTTGGTGATAAGAAAGTAAATGAAATGAAACTTATTAGAAACTCTTCTGATTTTACTTATGGTAGCAGTTCAAACTTTCTATAAACACTGTAGGCCAGAAAAATTATTCTTAAAATCCTTCTCCCTTTCTTATTTATCCTCTTTACTTATCCTCTTATTTATCCATGGGTTACTGGAATTACCACATCTAAGAAAATGTCAGCTAAAGAAAGCTAGTATATAAAAGGTACTACTCCTTACTTGTCTCTATCTCCAACATCACCCATAAGTGAATCCTGTTTATTTCCAAAAAGAACATAAAAGTGATGGAGCTAAAATTAGAACCAGGGCCAGTGGCAGTTCTATCACTAAATCCAATCCAGTTCCCTCTTATCACCTTTGTTTCTTGTCCCTCACAAAGTGGGTCAGGAGAACCTCAGAAGCCTAAAAGGGCAGGGGAAGAGGAGGCCTGGAAGAGAAATCCCAGAGGTAGGGAGAGGGGACAGGTAGGATAGGATGAGTCAGCCACCTGTTCATACTTGATCCCAGATGTACCCCAACTCCCACCCACCCCCACTTTCATCCCCAACTAAGAAGACAATATTTGAAATCTGCCTTCAGAATAGAAATTGCTAGTTCCAGCAAGGCTTGAGTTATTGGAGGTAAAGAGGGATTAACTAAATGACCTCAAATCACAGAGTTGCACAAGCAATGCTGGAGCAGCATGAGGCCCTTCACCCCCTCTATACACATAGACAATTAGACATTTGGTAATCCTTCCTGAGAAACAGGGCTTTCAGTCCTTTCAGTGACAAAAATTCCCTGAGCAACAAAAGGCTCTGATAGGTTCCTTACCAGATTGTTTTTAAGACAAAAACACAAAACACTATTAAATGTCCTCCTAGTAAGTTACTTGAGAGCAGTTAGCCAGATCACCCCTGTTTAAAAACAGATTTTTTTCATTGACTTAACAGTCTGATTGGCAGCTATACCTAACTTCAGGATAGTTGGAGACATGAAAGTTCACTCTTTTTCCTTACCTTTAATTATACAATAAGGACTGAAATCCCATCAGTTTACTCAGCCAAGTTTACAAGAAGTCACAATGGGGGAATTTCCAAAGCCAGCCTAACACCAGTAATATAAATACCACTCACCTAGGCTTCTCAGTTTACAAACACCATTTTAAAAGCATACTATTAACAATATAAAAATCTCCCCTACCCTTCACCACTTCAAATATTTAGTATGATTTAGGTTTTTGGTTAACTGTGCTTGTCAAGTGCTTTAAGCTGCTAAATTACTAACTGGGCTGGAACTTTTTAACCATACCTCATTTAAATACAATCACAGATTACATGTGAAAAAGTTAAAACAAATCTCATGTCTTGGACCAAATGAGATCTGCTCTATAATCTGGGTAGAAAATTGTGAGTAAACAAGCTGATCATGATCACCATCTCCAGAACAGAGATATGGAAAGGACTTAATGAGTAGTTTTGGCATCACTCCAACCTGAGTTTAAATCCTGGCCCTGACACTTATGAGCTGTGTGGCCCTGAGCTCTTGAGTTTCTGAGCTCAAGTTTCTGCATCTGTAATACTATTTCCCTCTCACCTAACTGCTGCCATGGATCAAACACAGAGGAAATCATACATCAGATACTAAATAAAAGATATCTATTTACTACTACGAATGTAAATTCAGAATACAAGCCAGTGTGACTGCCTGAGTCAATAAGAGCATGGAAATTCATGGTAGGAAGCTATAACTTTTGCATATTGTACCCTCCTCCCTTCAAGGTCCAACCCAATCCAACTTCCTTTTCTACTCCCTATCTCCATCAACTCCAGCATAAAATACCTGACACAGCATAATTAACACTTCATTAAACATTTTTATTATGTTTCCAGAATCACTACTGGGACAGTCCTAACATCTATCCATTTAAGGCCTTCAAAGAGTTCCATTTCTTTAACTTCCGGTCTCATTACTCTTTCATTATTCTAACTGATTATAAACTACACTGAGACCACAAGCGATTATATAATGCCATTTAATTAGACTTGCAAAGCTTGAAACTTCAAAAATCACTCTTGAATAGTAACAGATACTTTAATATTTTAAATGAACATTCTATAACACTCTCTAAAACTGCTTTTGTTCAGATCACTGGGGGACACTCCCATTTGGTGGCTCAAGTCATCCCCCAGGCTAAGAATCTCTGACATATGCTACTGTGGACCAAACCACTGTAACCACTTCACATCCGTTTTCTAGAACTTCAAAATCATCAGCCAAGAGTTGACATCCAAAATATATAAAGAGCTCACACACCTCAACAAACAAAAAGCAAATAATCCAATTAAAAAATGGGCAGAGGACATGAATAGACACTTCTCCAAAGAAGAAGTTCAGATTGCCAACAGGCACATGAAAAGATGCTCCACATCACTTATCATCAGAGAAATGCAAATTAAAACCACAATGAGATATCACCTCACACCAGTGAGGATGGCCAACATCCAAAACACAAACAACAACAAATGTTGGTGAGGATGTGGAGAAAGGGTAACCCTCCTACACTGCTCGTGGGAATGCAAATTAGTTCAACCATTGTGGAAAGTAATATGGAGGTTCCTCAAAAAACTCAAAATAGAGATACCATTTGACCCAGGAATTCCACTCCTAGGAATTTACCCTAAGAATGCAGCAGCCCAGTTTCAAAAAGACACATGCACCCCTGTGTTTATTGCAGCGCTATTTACAATAGCCAAGAAATGGGAGCAACCTAAGTGTCCATCAGTAGATGAATGGATAAAGAAGATGTGGTACATATACACAATGGAATATTATTCAGCCATAAGAAGAAAACAAATCCTACCATTTGCAACAACATGGATGGAGCTAGAGGGTATTATGCTCAGTGAAATAAGCCAAGCAGAAAAAGACAAGTATCAAATGATTTCACTCATATGTGTAGTATAAGAACCAAGGAAAAAACTGAAGGAACAAAACAGCAGCAAACTCACAGAACCCAAGAATGGACTAACAGTTACCAAAGGGAAAGGGACTGGGGAGGATGTGTGGGAAGGGAGGGACAAGGGGAAAAAGGGGCAGACATAATGCACGGGGAGGGCTGTACAACTTAGAGAAGACAAGTACTGATTCTACAGCATCTCACTACACTGATGGACAGTGACTGTAATGGGGTATGTGGTGGGGACTTCATGATACGGGTAGTCTAGTAACCATAATGTTGCACATGTAATTGTAGATTAATGATACGAAAATTAAAAAAACTTAAAGGAGCCTGAGTAGGAAAGTAAACAACGAGAATGGTTTGGCTCTGGAAAAAATAAAAATAAAAAAACCCGTAAGCTAAAAACAATTCTTTATTCAAATCAAGTTGGAATCAAGGCTACACATATCATGACTTAAACAAAATGGTGTTTGAACTCTTCCTACGGACTTCTCTGTACTTTTCCAAGTTTAATTGATATGAAACCAGGGCACAAGACCAATGGTTCTAAACATTCTCCCCCACTTTTCTTAAACATATATTTTGTAATACTCCCTTTACTACCCAGAAATGAAAAAAAATTTAAATATAAACTATTTACATGTAAAATTTCTAAATAATCAATATAATGTCCAAACTATGAAGGAGAATTTATAAATAAAATTAGAAATTTATAAGAATCTGTACTTCAACAATCGCTCTGTCCTGAGTATACTGGAAGACATAATGAAGTAGTCTAATATTTGCACCCAAAGTAGAATAACCATCAAATGTAGTAACTGCAAACACAGATACTGGCACGTTCTTCTTTGCAACACAAATACATGCATGCCGACACTAGTAACTCAACTTATAACATTGTGAACAGCTTTTGGTAAAGTTCCAAACAAAGAACAACAGCATACTGTTCATACAGTACAATATATCAATTTATACAGTAGTTGCATAACTAGAAAATTCAGAGTGCATCAAAATGATGCAAAAATTACTTTATGTAAAATGTAATTAGGTTCTAGGCTTATAAAATTATAAACAGGTTTTCCCCTATAAGAATATCATGTTGGCAACTGAAAAATTCTTGACTGTCCCCCCCATGCACATTATAGGATAATTAGTATTCCTGTAATTAGCCAAGCCCTCTAAATGTCAAAGGTACTTACCACCTTAAACCAACAAAACCCCACAGAAAATCACAGAGCCAGCTATGATGATAGGTGCTGCTTTGAGGTCAAATGGAGTCTTACTGTCTTTGGGTTTCATGAACTGACCTTAGAACTATGCTTGGCTCCTAAATAGATGCTCAATAGCCTGAGGAACTGTTCTAAAACTCCTCCTCCATTCATTCTTAGGTAGAAAAAAAGCATAGTCAATATTTTCAGTCCATAGGAAGATGGCATCTACTGCACTGGAATGGAAAACTGCTGAAATTTCAGTCACAATCAGAAACACTTTAAAGGATGCTATTGCTCCTGACCCGTAATGACAGACTGAGACTAGGACAGCAAATATACATCATGGCATGATGTCCCACTGAGCCTGGGAATGGCTTTAAAATCCATCTCAACATGGTTTCAGTGAGTCCTGCCAACTGCTTAGGTTTCCTAACCTCAGAAACATGACAGAAGGCAATTAGTAGGCTCAGATAGACTTCCTGTGGGTATTTAGAGCTCTCCACACCATGCAATCTAGTAACTTCCACTACTATCAACTGAGCAGTTACTATGTGCTCCAAGTATATAATGAATGATAAGTGCTTATCTGACCCTCACACAACAATTGAGATGGCAAAAATCTCTACTTAACAAGCTAAATGAGGCCCAAACACAAGGTCAATTGCAGTAAAAAAGCCCAACTTCCAGCCCAGCTGTCTAGCTCCAAAGCCTGTGCCAGTTATTTGTCTGTAGCCACCTATAAAACAACTGTCTCAAGAATGGGGTAATAAAGCTTTCTACTAAAGCAGTACTTCTCTGCGTGGACTCAGGAGGTGGGCAGACACCTCTAAGTGGACAGCCAGACAGCATGTCAAATAAAAGGCAAAACAAAAGATTCCTTTCTCTGACTCAACCAGAGGCCAATCTGACACTTGGGGAAAGTCCCAAATTAGGTCTTTAAATCAAGCCTTGGGCAGCAGGACACCACATTCCCTGATGCAAAAAGATCCAAAGCTTCAGGATGGCATCAAGCCCTGCCGAATGCTAGCTCCGACCTATCATCACTCTGCCTATATCTGGTTCCTGCTTCTCTCCTCAAATAGCCACTGCTGTTGTTCCTACACCCTACTTTGCAGCCTATGAGCAAATACCAGATCTTTGCCATCCCATGACTTGCAGGAAATGCCCCTCCTACCTGCTTTATATATGTGCATCCTGCCTATCTTTCAAGGTCAACAGCAAGGTCCCCTTCCCTATCCCCCAAGACTCTCCTCATTCTCTGGCTGGAAGGGGCTGACCCCACTTCAGAGCCTTCACAGCACTTTCCTCAGGGCTCTTACCCCACTCTCCCTGCATCACAGTAATTAGGACACATGTCCCTTCCCTAGAGTTTTAGTTCCTTATTTCTTCCTGTATCCTCCAACAATACTTCCAACACCACCACCACCACCACCACCACCAGATATAAGGTCCACTTAGTGAATGCCTACTCATATGCCAGTCACTCTATATACATCTTGTTTAATCCACACATTAAGTTCCATTTCACAGATGAAAAAATGAGGCCTGGCATGATCTGGCCTCCAATGGTACTATAACATAGTGGATATGAGTACAGTCTGGAATCAGACTGCCTGTGTTTGAATTCCTGCTCTACCATTTATTAGATGTGAAATCATTGGTACGTTATTTGGCCCTCTATGCCTCAGTTTCCTCATACATAAAATGAGGGCAACACATACTTCATAGAATTGTTGTCAGTATTAAAAGAGTTAATATATGGGCAAGCACTCAGCCCAATGCCTGGCACATAGCATGGACTAAAGAAAAGAAGTATTTGCTATGGTTATTATCAGTACTGTCCCCAACCTTGTCTCATATTATGCTACAAGTCCATACTCTGAGGGCCTCAAATATACCCAACTATTTCCCACCTTTGTCTAATTTGCCTTGACTGCTCTTTGTACACCGGCTCTTCCCATTCTTTGGGTCTGATTATGGACTTGTCTCATTGCCTGACAACCCTATTAAAGGAGATCCTTGTCATACAGGCCCTGTCTCCAATGCCTTCTAACCCTGCTTCTCAACTCCTATTTGAACCTTACCAAACCCTTGTTCATTCTCCTTACAGCATTTACCACAACCTGGAATTCTGTTACTTATTGGTCTGTGTATTGGGATCCATCTCCCTCACTAGAGATCAGGAAAAGAACCATGTCTGCCTTTCTCATGATTGTATTCTTCATCAAGCCAAAGGCCTGGCATATAATCGATGCTAAATAAATATCTGTTGGTACCCTGCCACCTCCTACACAGTAAGTGTTCGAGAAGTACCTACAGAGTTCACAAATGAATGTACTATGGATTCCTTAAGGTAATGCATGGATGATCACTGTTGCAGTCGGAAGAGGTGCCATCCTGCACAGTGCCATTTTCTGTATTGGGTCAACTCTGAACTATGAGTAAACCAAGCATCTATTAAGCACCCACAATGAGCAAATCTGTATGTTCTCTGTATAATGCAAAACAATAAAGTCATTGTAGCTGGCTGGAAGAGAACAGGCAGGATCAGGACCATAGTGTACGGTTAGTTAGACTGTACACTGCCAAGAATGCCCAACTGAGGCAAGGGAGTGATGACTGAGATCCTGCCTGCCTTCTAGTAGCCAGATCATGCTCCCTGGTACAGGGCTGCCCCACTCAGACAAGGCACTGTTTTCTGAATCTCACAAAGGCAACATATAAGATCAATATCAGCCCTGAGGAGGGTCAGTCTTACAGACTGGGATTCTGTACCATAGATTTTAAGGGCACAAAAGATACTGACTATTAAAAACACCCTCCCAAACTCCATTACCCATGAAACAGTGACTCAGGGTGAAAGCATTCTATTCTGTGAGATGCTTATGACAACATAAAAACAGGGAAGGGTAGCCAATCAGCTCATTCCCACCTTTTACCTTAGACTAGTTTATTAGCTACTGTTACTTGTCAGAGCAGAGAAGCCTAGTTGTGTCCTGAGAAAATTAAGTTGTCATGCAGCAAAAGATAGTAAGAAAGCTTCAGAAGAAGGAATACTGCCAGAAAAGGCTCAGTCTGCAGACCCCGAACTTTATACACTTCACCCTCTTATGTGAAGCTAGCTCTCATGGTGTCTAGTGGGTGGTGGTACAAAGGGTACATTCATGGGCCTACACACATGCACACACATAATTATGGGGGAGAGACCACTTAAGTTTCCCAGCTTCTTAACCCTCAGGAGGTCCTAATTGTTCAGCTGAGAAAAAGCAACATAGAGAAGCATAAAGAGACCCAAGTATTCCTGTCTTCTGCTTTCCCAGTAACTTGCAGAGTGACCTTTGTCAAGTCACTTCCCCTCTCTAGGCCTCACTTTCATCATTTATAAAATGAGTAAGGTTGTGATGTGTAACAGATAAGGATTTTCAAGCTATGCTCTACATAAACAAAAGGTTCTAAGTGCTATACAACTCTCAGGGAAATTTTTATTCAAATTTCACTTTTAAGATATATTTTAATAATTTTTGAAATTATAATAAACCCCACAAATTCAATTTTATAGCAAATGTTTTAACCCACTGAAGATCATCGATGTGTTCATATTTTCTCTTTGCAGACCTCAAAGTAAAGCTTCTCTCATCAACTCTGAGCTTTTATTTGAACATCTAAATATATCATTGATTCTGGAGGAAGCTGCAACTCTGTTTTTTAAATTCAGGCCTACACTTATCTGCTCCTTTAAAACTGCTCAAGCAAGTGTATTACCACAGCACACTTTCAGCATGTGCCTTCCAGCGCCCTCTTCAATTAAAGGCCAGAAAAATCTCAGGCACATCAGCTGAGCTCATACTCTTATCACAGGAGAATAGTCAGTTATACAGTAACAAATGAATTCATAACAGGCTGCATTGCAATAAAAGGGTCAGCACACATTATCAGCTATCTTGCACTGTGTCACAGAGAATGAAAACATTTGCTAAACAGTGTGATTGTACTTTGTGATAAAATTTCCCCCATTCTTCTTTTAGGCTTCTGGGTCAGTTTAATTGAAGAGTATCCTAAAACCACAAGGTAAGTTATTAGTAAGCTATCGGCAGTTATTTATCCATGTGAATTAGATTTTTCCATACTGCAACCAAAAATAAATTCAGAAGTAAACTGGGTAATAAAACTGGCAGATGGTTGGGACTGCCACTCTGAACCAACTCAAAATTCAGTGTTCATTAAATCAGTTTCATTATTCCCCTGACTTTATCAGAAGTAAATGCTATGACACTTGTAAGTTATAAGTCTTAATTTATAAATTAATCTCTTTAGTACACTGAGGTTCCATGTGGGATTGGATTTGAAACAGAGTCTCTTGGCTTCCACAGAGTCAAAACCCACCTACAAAGTCTTCTTCAAGCTCTAATATTCATAGGGGAAGGCATATCTAATGAGATCTGTATTACCTGCCCACCCCATTCACCCACACTTCAAGCAGACTACGACTCCCATGCAGAAGGACAGCGTAAGCAGAAACATTCCTTTGATGCTCCCCTATCTGTCAACAGTAAGGTTCTATACATCTAGGGTAGCTGTCCACCCTGGTACCAGTCATCCAAGTTCTCACCTCCCCCAACCACAGGGTAAAAGCTATTCAACCCACCCTAGCCATGGCAGTGGGGCTCTCAGCTATTTGGCACAAGGCTGGCTGACTGTGCTTAGGAGGATCACCCTCCATCTTTACTGTTACTGGAAAGTGGGAACCTCTTTTGCATAGGGACTACTCCTTCCTTCCCACTCTACCCTCCCCTCTATGCCTATTAACTTTGTTCTCTGCACTGCTGGGAGGAAGGGCAGATGGTCACAAACTATCTGGAGACAACCTAGTAATGAAATAAAAATATGTAAAAAACAGGAACAATGTGACTCCCTGAAATAAATTCTAAGAAAATATTTACACACACAGAGATTTAGCAATAAAGTCATTAATCAAGTGTTCTTTACAATAGCAAAAAATTGAAAGCAATGTCAATGTATTAAAAAAAAAAGGTACGTGGATAAAAGAAGGGATACCAAAACAAGAGTCAATCAGTACCATCATTACTAATAACAGCTACATTTTGGAGAACTTACTATATACTGGATCGTCTGATACAGTTCTTTAATCTCATTTAATGCTCACACCAACTGTATGAGGTAAATATTTCTGACTTTATAAATAAAGCAGATTCATAAAAGAAATAATTTAGCCAAATTTCACCTATCCAGTAAGGGTTAGGGTCAAGTTGAAACCTAACTCACTCTTGTATCCAACATGCATTTGCTAAGCATCTACCATGTGCCAGGCATGGTGCTACCCACATGCAATCCATCTCACGTGACTGAAACTCTATAGCCATTGAACAACTCCCCATTTCCCCTGATTCTTAATATCTTTTTATTTTGGATTAGTTTTAGATTTATAGAAGACATGCAAAAATAGTACAGGGAGTTCTCATATGCCTTTGCTTAGCTTCTCCTAATACTAATGCTATGGCATTGCTTAAATTGGCAAAATAGATATCACTGATTGCATCATCAAATACTCCCAAGGGCTCAGGTACTACGTGGCTGCAGTTGGTGCCTCTGCCTATGACTTATACACCTCTGTTCCCCACTGACTTCTGACTCTGCATTGCCCTCTCCCCTGCACCACCCCAAGGGCAAAGAAGGGAATTAAGAAAATTACCATGAACCAAAGGTTCTTCCTCCGAGTAAGAATTCTTAAGCCCCTGATGATGGAGTCTACTAAAGACATAAGAAACAGCTATGTTTCTTAAATGAGTACAAAACTTCAGGGAAATCTCAAATACTAATAATGAGGAAAGTAAATATTAGTAAACACGACACATCAGTATTAACTATATGTATCAGGCACCGTGCCAAGCCTTTTACCTCTATTAACTCATTTAATCCTAAACCATCCCATAAAGTGGTACTACTCTTATGCCCAGAAATCCAGGTGCAAAGAAGTTCCATTTTACTGAAAGTTACCTAGCTAGTAAGACACTTCCCTTGCCTGGAAAGAGGGAGAACACAGGGCCCTTACCCCTCTGCTTTGAACTTCTAATTCCTAGATTCCTGGACTCAGGAAGCTATTTTTAAGAACGGTGGCCACCATCCAGACAACAGGTTTGACCAATCTCCAGCTCAGTAAAACTATTTGTAAATGCAGCATTTTGTAGCCCGAGTAATCTCTGCTGAAGAGTGATGTATCCCTCTCTTGTACATGTTTCCAGGGGAAGTGAAGAAAACTTCCGAGTGACTTGCACAATTCTGCCTAAAAGCAGGCCCAAAAGGCCTCGCACATGTTTCACAATGCCCCAGCACATTACCCACCTCCCACCTGCACCCTCGCCTCAAGATCCATGCAGGCAATGTACTCATTGATACTCATTCTTCAACAGAAATTCCAAGGGCAGACTGGAAGCCCTTCCTTCTCATGCTGCTCTATCACACTGACTGTCTCCATAAAATTGTGGTGCCAGAATTCACTTAACAGGATCCTCCTGTCTGTGACAATATGGCAGGATGGACAGTATAAAAAGAAACAATACGTTTCTGGTACCACAAAAGCAATCTATTTGCTTCATCAAACATGCTATTCTAAAGAACATTTCTGCTTTCAAAGAATCCTTGGTTTGACTCACTTGTTTCATACTGAAGTGACTAACTTTGAATCATTCAAACCTGCCTTGGTCTTTAGGATTTTCAGGCACTAGAGAGTGTACAATTACTACACAAACATGGATAAGCTCAAGTAATACAAACACAGTAGCAAGACACACAGCCAAGGGCCTAACTCAGGTCCATGTTGGGAGCTGCAGAAAGTGACCCAGACACTCTGAGGAGTTATAAACAGGAGGAAAGATTAATGCTGACCAAAACCTAGGATGGACAGGGGTATTTTAAAAAGCCAGAAAACACATGGAGAAATGGGAAAAGAACAAAAGCAGCCTCTGTTCCTGATCTCCAACTGAGATCAGTGAGGATGGGTTTCAGTGGGATTCCAAGAAGAATCAAATGTCCTCCAGTCTGATCAATGACCAATGAATGACACAAACACACAACATATGAGGCTGTTGTGGGGAAGAGGAGGGGGTAGCCGCAATAACCAGGGGAACAAGACAGTGAAAAGCTGGGTCATTTTCTCGCTGGCAAGTGCATGGCATCACTGCAAATACAAGTTGCAGTGACTCATCATGATGAATCCACAGAACAATTAAGAAAAAAACAGTAAAGGGAGAGCTTGATATTCTGGTTACAAAATGAGACAGGCAGGGACTTCAGGTCAAGGACCCCCATGAATGTCCATCAACCCTGTTTTCAGAGCTCTGTCCACCTGAGACTTTTCTGAAAGCTTTCCCATCTTTTGTATCCAAAGAATTCTGTTTCATTCTCTAAAAGTCCAGCTCAAATGCCTCATCTTCCCTATGAAGTCGTCCTGACTTCCCCAAATGTGGTCCTCTGTTCCGTACCTACAGAGTACTTTGATAAACACCTAATTATGTTTTGCCTTGTAAATACAACCCACCAAACTATACTAGGATCTGAGGCTGTGTTTTATTCAGTCTTATTTCTCATAGTCAGTGCTTAGAACATGGTAGATACTCAAGAGATGAATATCCACCAGCAGGACCATCCAGAGTTCCCAAGGCCATAGCAGTTGTCAAAAAGATTTATAATCAACTTAAGAAACCAACTTACTTGAAGACCAATTGAATCCTAGCCACAGGAATATGCACGACTCCCCTCCTCACTCCCTCTGAAACAGGAATGAGGGAGCTTCTCCCTTGACTGCCTTCTAAAAATGGGAATGAGTATGCAGGTGGAGCTGATGTCTTTGGGGTGACACCACCAAAAAATTAAACAAGTTTTCAATCTCATGTCCACTGTGACCAAACTAAAGCACCAGATGTGGAGGGTGTTAACAAACACTTGAAAAATAGATTTCTGATCTTTTCCTTCCTCTGCTCATCAGAGAATGAACCCAGAGGATGAGATTTAAACCAAGTCTCCAATAACCTGCCCTTTCCTCTTACTCAGCCTCAATGGGAAGTCATCTGGGTCTCTGGCAGTCATTCACTGTTTGTCCAGCCTTTCCTGTTTTGACAGAACACCTGAGATGCTGATGACAGGATCACCTACAAACCATGATGGCTCATCTTTGATATTAAGGGAAAAGAAAGAGTCCTGGAAAGCCACTGTGTGAACCTTTACAATTTTGTTCAATGGATGTCAGAGCCATAACTGATATACAAATAAATCAGGGAAGTCTGGAGTGTGTCTTGATAGGATTCAGTAGGACCATCATAGAACAGATCTCTGTGTGCCTCAATACTGAGGGCAGCTGCCCCAGAAAGAGATAGCCTAAAGACACAACCCTTTTCTTCCCACTTCAGAAAGCTCCGACGAGGCCTACTCTCCTAGACCCCAGCCTTACTCCATGAAAATAAATACAGGGCTCAGCAAGCAAGAGGCCAATGGGTTGAGCTGCTTCCTTTCCTTGCACACTCAAGACAGAAGAGGTTAAGAAGAGGCTGGGGTTCATGAAAGAGCCATAGCACTTCAAGGTTAGAATACATTCTACCAAACAAACACTCACCCTCCTTTTCCAAGACAATAACCATGTATACTGTTATTGTTAGGGCCAACAAGTCTCTACCCTCATCCTCATCTCCAGAGGCCCAAGACTTCAACAGTATCCATGTTAAGGCCCCAAAACTCTTGTATTGTAGAAAAATCAGTTCATTTTTAGGGGAAAATTGTTATTTTTCCCATGAAATCAAAGAGAGGCACCTATGTCACTCGCCTGTCACCTGCCCAGACACCCAAGACTTTCACAAGTATGACTGGAGAGGTGGGGCCAAATTGAAGCACTGAAAAGCAGTAGAGCTTCATGACCGGGCTGCCTGGGTATGAACCCAGCTCTACCACTCACTAGCTGTGATAAAAAGAGAAAAAAATACTAGGACCTACCTCATGATTGCTAAGAAGATTAAGTTAATCTACTTAAAACACTTAAGTGCTATATGTCCTCCAGAAATGAGGAAGTAGAGTCAATGTTTCCTTGAAAACATGCTATCCCACATTCATAAGAATATTCAACATGATGGCAGAAAATGTTAGGTTGAACCATATAAACTTCCAACATTTGAACATTTTTTATTTACAAAAATGGCAATTTCATATGGTTAAATCAAATAGGTATAGATAAGGATGCAAAGAAGTGCATTTTACTTCATCCTAGGTGCCTAAAGCAGCTAAGCTAAGACATTTTTTTTTTTTGGTATTTTATTTTTACTTTTTTATTAAGGTATAATTGATATACAATATTATATTGGTTTCAAGTATACAACATAGTGATTCTACAGTTATATACATTAAATGCTCACCCCAACTAACATAGTTATTACCTGTCAATAGAGAAAGATGCTACAGAAGTAATGACTATATTCTCTATATTGTTCTTTCATCCTCAGACTAACTTATATTAAGCTAAGGCCTTTTACATAAAATCTTTCAAACCACTGTTAAAAAAAAAAAAAAAAAGGATCAAATACCTGTGTGGAGCTGATCCTCCCCACCCTCTGTTTGGTCTGCAAGACCTTGAGAAGGTTGAGCAACCTTGGCTATTTGGGGAGCTGATAGGCTGCCAAGCTGGCTCCCAGCCACCATCTATTACTTTGAAAACTACAGCTTCAAGGGCTACTAGGACCATTTGCAAAACCCCAAGCACCTACAAGAAGCTCAAGGGCCAGGGACCGGAGAACTCCAGAGCATTCTTCTAATGGTGCCCCTGGCTTGCAGGGACACCACTTCATGTTTATGACATAGCCACAGTCCTAAGCAGCACTATCTGGTTTTCAACCATTATTTCAGTTGTACCTGGAGTCATTTTAAAAAAAACGAGTTTAAAATAAGTTTCAGAGACACAACACTGAGCATCTTTTTACCTTAGGAAGTTTTTCCACAAGTTTAAAACCTTTAAAAAGTAGAGAGAAAGCCAATTCACTTATTAAAGTTGAATTTAGCAACACAGGCCTTCTCTGTACTATCTTTGCAACTTTCTGCCAATCTGTAATCATCTCAAAAGAGACATTTTAAAAGTTCAATTATAAAAAGACACAAGAAATGACCATTTGGTAAAGAACAACTTTAATCAAAAATTTTAGATTAATCTTTTTTCTGGCCTATAAACTAAGCCTACTTAGAAAAAAATATCCAGAAGCACTTGTACTTGTCTAAACCTTTGATTCCATGTTATTGCATGAACTAAGTGAAGGCTTGTACTAATAAGACTGTCTATCAGCCTTATAGGAAGGCACACAGATGATCTGATTAGTTTGGGTTTAATGGCCATGTTTCAGCTTGATTTTATTGTTTCACGTTACTCAACACCAAAACTATTTATCTTCTCCTCTTTCCTCAATACCAGTACCATTTGTAAAGCCCAAAACAGTATTAGCTCTAAGGAAATTAGTAGTAAACTTTTCAACACCAGACCATATACTTTCATGTTTCTCAGCTAAAATTAAGAGTACATCACAAAAGAAACTGAAAAACTAATGCTTCCTCATAATGTCTCCTTAATATTTTATGTCTATATAAGGATGTGATGGGGAAGAGGCAGATGGCACTACACTATCTCAGAACATGCTTCCTAGTGTCTCAGATCAGAATCAGGGGCACTTTTTGTCCCCTGGCCTTCTTATTTAATGTTATAAATAACTTAAAAATTAGAGAAATTAACTGAACTAAACTGAAGATCTATCTAGCATTCTTTTCATGGGGACTCTGCTGGCTCAACATGTGTTAGAGAAGTTGATAACATTTTGCCCTAAAAATATCCTCACCCATAAAACGCTGTTCTGGTTACTACCAACTCTCTTTTCTAGAGGCAGGAGGATGCCAGAAGATTCTGTGAGTAGATCTTTGCATGACTATATATATATATATGGGCATAACACAGACCTCTAATAGTGACCATGCAATTGGAAGTAGCAGATGGCAGCTTACTGCTCATTACATAGGATAAGAGAAGTATAAACATCTACCCAACTCCAATATAGCCACCCAAGTTCACAAGAGCTTAACAGTTTGCAGAAGTATGGAGTCACTAGTTTGGAGCTAATGTGGTTTAGTGGTAAAAATCATGAGCTCTGAAGGCAGAGAAGAAATTATTTATAAAAAGAATAAGGTACTTAATTTCTTCAAACCTTGTTTCCTCAACTTTAAATGGGGATGATGCCAATCTAAGAGTTGAGCACATATATGTGTCATTTATAAGGTCAAGGGCATGGCTAAGATTCTCACACAAGGCTTAAAAAAAAATACTCTTAGAAAACCACATGGCTTTAATTTGCACTCTGAAACTCAGATGTATTATACCACTAGAGTATGTATGCCACACAAGTCAAAAAAGGGGAAGAGGAAATAAGAACTTAAGTCTGTGTGGCTCCCTCCTGGGTGGCTCAATACTATCCTTTCTAAATGAAGAACAGCATGGAAATATATTCATGTTTTAATAGTGCTAAGCCTCATTGTTTTGGAATACACATAAACTATGAATTCACCATAGGAAATGCTGCAGAAATGTCACATAAATATTCATGAAAATTACATGTTGCCAAGGCTTTTCACTTAGAGCTGTATATAAAAAAAAGTGACTAGATGCCAACAAGCCTGTAAATCCTAAGGGAAGAGGCCCTATACGTAGGCACACTGATCCTTTTAAGAAGTGAAAACAGGGAAGTTGATAGAAAAATTATAGGAAGTACAAGAATTCCAGTCCAAAGCTAGTTAGCATAAAACAAATACACTGTGTGTGTTGTGTATATATGCAACTCAAAAGACCCTGGAGGACATCCCTATCATAGTAGTAACAGCTATCATTTTGGAAGATCAATTTTATATTAATTTTTTCTATTTTGATTTTTTAAAATAGAAGGAAAGTGAGGTTAAAAGGGGTTTGCTGTTCAAGGCAACTGAGTCAACAAGTGGTAAAACTTAAATTTAAGCCCAGGTCTCTCTATCCCAAACCATGCTATGCTCCTATAAGGACACCGCTCAACCTAACAATTTATGTTCATAATTGAACCTGATTAACAAAGAGTAAACTGTATTTAGTTACTTAGCAAATACATTTTTGAACTTTTTCAAAGTAATTAAAGTATTCTAAACATGGTGATTATAAGAATGAACTCTCAGCCATTTAGAAAACTTGGTTATCCCAAAATGATTCACCCTTAAGAGTTAAAAAGAGTCAAGAATTTACTGTAACTTCCATGTACATCTGAGAAAATAAAATCATTCATTACCACTATGGAAATATTTCAAATATAGAATGCAACATTACTGGAAATTCTTTCACTGAGGGTTTTCTGCTTATTCTGATAATATTCAGATAAAAGGTAAAATGAAGATCATTTGCCTTGTATTTTAGTGACAAAAAATACTGAGCAAAGTCAGCAATTATTTCAACTTCCCATGGGTACACTGCAAAAAAAAAAAAGTTTTCTTTCAAGAGTCCTGTGCTTCTCTTATCAGAGAAATTGGGGCTGGGAAAGGGGCCTCAGAACTATACTATACTCCAACTGCAAAGGAGCCACCTTTTACAGATGAAGAAACCAAAGCTCAGAGGCCTAGAATGACTTAACTATGGTAGTAAAGATCACCAACATGAATCCAGGTACCTGACTCTACAAGTTTAGTGTCAACTCTGGATCTAAAGACCAAAGGAAGAGCCTGACATCAGTCACACCCCATCAGAGTCCCCACGGGTTTGCAGGCAATTCTCCACACAAGGAAGGAAGACGATGGATGTGGGGACTAGAGAAAGCTCTACCAAAGTAACTCCAGTCAGTCTGGAGCAACTTGCTTTCTTACTGGCAACAGGTTGCTGACAAATATAAGAATGATCCAGAATTAGATAAAATCCAAAAAGAGAGAAACTACTCCTGTACAAACATAATAACTATTCGCACAGATAAACTACCAAATGAGAAAAAAAAGACTTAATATGTTTCATGAGGAATATCTGAATTATGAAATTTGATACATCTTGGATGGAAGTGGATTACTTTGATATGAGAGATAAAGAAGACAGTAGACCTAGATTTTCATAGAGAAAAAAGACATGCTGGAGAGGTGGCTCAAGATGGCGGGCAGCATGAGTAGGGCAGCGGAAATCTCCTCCCAAAACCATAAATATTTTTGAAAATACAACAAATACAACTATTTCTAAAAAAGAGACCAGAAGATACAGTACAACAGCCAGGCTACATCTACATGTGCGAGAACTCAGCATCTCACGAAAAGGGTAAGACACAAAGCCACATGACCTGGCAGGATCAGAGCACTCCCCCAACCCCAGCGCACGGGCGGGAGGAAAAGAATCAGAGTGGGGAGGGAGTGAAAGCACACGACTGCTAAGTAAAAAGCCCTAGTAATATGCACCGGGAGCACAGACATGGTGTACTGGATATTAGAGAAAAGAAAAGTAAAATCCGAGATGGAGACTGCAAGTGGGTCTCCAAAGTTCACTCCGCTGGGACAAAAGAAAAGCGGGAGCTTTTTAAAAGTCTTAAAGGGACGGGCTCAACAGCTGGACAAAATCATCCCAGCACACTCAGCCCAGCAGGCTGGCAATCTTGACGAACTTCAGACTCCCTAACGAGCTGGGGGGTAATGCAACCCCAAAGCCCATTACGGCGATAAGCAGCCTGCCATTCATTCACCCCCCACACCCCCGGCCGGTGCTGCAAGCAAACCGGCTAACCCACCACAGCTGCAGAGCAGCTGGAGAACAGCTCCACCCACAGCAACCACACAGAGTCTCCTCCCACCGTGCAGGTAACCGGGACAAAGGAATCCAGAGCAAGATCCAGAAGGCATGAAGGGGCACCCGTTCTCACAGGGGAACACACCTGGCCTGCCTGCCACCCCCCGGCAGTGCGCTAGGCTATCCCAAGAGCTGCCCCACCCACAGCAGCTCAGGAGATTAGCCCAGAGACTGGTCCTGGTGTGCGGGTAGATGGCACAGGAAGCAGAGAAGGGCAAGGCGACCAACAAGCAGGAAGGGACTTTGTTCTCCCAGCTGACACACGCACCACCTGCCTGCGACCATTTCTACCACCATGAAAAGGCAGAAGATTTGGGTCCAGTCAAAAATCACTCAGACAACCCCAGAGAGAGGGCCTGGTGAGATAGATGTAACCAATCTTCCTGAAAAAGAATTCAAAATAAAAGTCATGACCATGTTGATGGACCTGCAGAGGAATATGCAAGAGCTAAGGGATGAAGACTGGAGGGAGACAACAAAATTAAACAATCAATAGAAGGTCTTAAGAGCAGACTGGACGAGGTGCAAGAGACTGTCAATGTAATTGAAATCAGAGAACAGGAATACAGAGAAGCTGAGCCAGAGAGAGAAAAGGATCTCTACGAACAAAAGATTATTAAGAGAACTGTGTGACCAATCCAAATGAAACAATATTCATATTGTAGGGGTACCAGAAGAAGAAGAGAGAGAAAAAGGGATAGAGAGTGTCTTTGAAGAAATAATTGCTGAAAACTTCCCCAAGCTGGGGAAGAAAACAGTCTCTCAGACCATGGAAGCCCAAATATCTCCCAACACAAGGGACCCATGGAGGACAACACCAAGACATGTAATAATTAAAATGGCAAAGATCAAAGACAAGGACAGAGTATTAAAGGCAGCCAGAGAGAGAAAAGAGACCACCTACAAAGGAAAACCCATCAGGCTATCATCAGACTTCTCAACAGAAACCTTACAGGCCAGAAGAGAATGGCATGATATATTTAACACAATGAAACAGAAGGGCCTTGAAACAACAATACTGCATCCAGCACGACTATCATTTAAATTAGAAGGAGGGATTAAACAATTTCCAGACAAGAAAAAGTTGAGGGAATGTGCCTCCCACAAACCACCTCAAACAGGATATTTTAAAGGGACTGCTCAATATGGAAGCACTCCTAAGGCTAAATAGATGTTACCAGAGGACATAAAATCACAGTAAAGAAAGCAGATCAACCAAATACTAACTAAAGGCAAAAAATAAAATCAACTATCCACAAAAGCAATCAAAGGAAACAAAAGAGTACAGATTAAAACACCTAACATATAAAGAATGGAGGAGGAAGACTAAGAAGCAAGAGAAATTAAGAATCACACTGTTTATAAAAGCTTAATAAGAGATTTAAGTTAGATAGATAGTAAAGAAGCTACCCTTGAACCTTTGGTAACCATGAATCTAAAGCCTGCAATGGCAATAAGTACACATCTATCGATAATCATCCTAAATGTAAATGGACTGAATGTACCAATCAAAAGACACAAAGTAATAGAATGGATAAAAAAGCAAGACCCATCTATATGATACTTACAAAAGACTCACCTCAAACTCAAAGATATATACAGACTAAAGTGAAGGGATGCAAAAAGATATTTCATGCAAACAGTAGAGAGAAAAAAAGCAGGTGTTGCAGTACTTGTATCAGACAAAATAGACTTCAAAACAAAGTAAGTAACAAGATATAAAGAAAGACATTACATAATGATAAAAGGGTCAATCCAACAAGAGGATACAATGATTATAAATATATATGCACCCAACACAGAAGCACCAACATATGTGAAACAAATACAAACAGAAATAAAGGAGAAAATAGAATGAAATGCATCCATTTTAGGAGAGTTCAACGCACCACTTACTCCAAAGGACAGATCAACCAGACAGAAAATAAGTAAAGACACAGAGGCACTGAACAACACACTAGAATAGATGGACCTAACAGACATCTACAGAACTCTACACCCAAAAGTAGCAGGATACACATTCTTCTCAAGTGCATATGGAACATTTTCCAGAATAGACCACATACTAGGCCACAAAAAGAGCCTCAGTAAATTCAAAAAGACTGAAATTCTACCAACCACCTTCTCAGATCACAAAGGTACAAAAACAAGAAATAAATTGTACAAAGAAAACAAAAAGGCTGACAAACACATGGAGACTTAACAACATGTTCCTAAATAATCACTGGATCACTGACCAAATTAAAACAGAAATTAAGCAATATATGGAGACTAGTAACAGCAACAGCACAAAGCCCCAACTTCTGTGGAACGCAGCAAAAGCAGTTATAAGAGGAAAGTATACAACAATCCAGGCCTATTTAAAGAAGGAAAAGCAATCCCAAATGAACAGTCTAAAGTCACAATTACTGAAACTGGAAAAAGAAGTAATAAGGCCCAAAGTCAGCAGGAGGGACATAATAAAGATCAGAGAAGAAATAAATAAAATTGAGAACAAAAAAAGAATAGAAAAAAAATCAATGAAACCAAGAGCTGGTTCTTTGAGAAAATAAAATAGATAAACCCCTAGCCAGACTTATTAAGAGAAAAAGACAATTTACACACATAAACAGAATCAGAAATGAGAAAGGAAAAATCACAACGGACCCCACAAAATTACAAAGAATTATTAGAGAATACTATGAAAATCTATATGCTAACAAGATGGAAAACCTAGAAAAAATGGACAACTTCCTAGGAAAATGCAACCTTCTAAGACTGACCAAGGAAGAAACAGAAAATCTAAACAGACCAATTACCAGTGAAATTGATTCGGTAATCTAAAAAATACCCCAAAACAAAAACCCCGGGCCAAACAGATTCAACGCTTAATTTTATGAAACATATAGAGAAGACATGATAACCATTCTCCCTAAAGTTTTCCAAAAAATAGAACAGGAGGGAATCCTTCCAAACTCATTCTATGAACCCAGCATCACTCTAATACCAAAACCAGGCAAAGACCCCATCAAAAAGAAAATTACAGACCAATATCCCTGATGAACATAGATGCAAAAACACTCAACAAAATATTAGCAAACCAAATTAAAAAATACATCAAAAGGATCATACACCATAATCAAGTGGGATTCATCCCAGGGATGCAAGGATGGTACAACATTCGAAAATCCATCAACATCATCAACCACATCAACAAAAAGAAGGACAAAAACCACATGATCATCCCCATAGACGCTGAAAAAGCATTTGAAAAAATTCAACATCCATTCATAATAAAAACTCTCAACAAAATGGGTATAGAGGGCAAGTGGCTCAACGTAATAAAGGCCATATATGACAAACCCACAGCCAACAACATACTTAACAGTGAGTAGCTGAAAGCTTTTCACCTAAGATCAGGAACAAGACAGGGATGCCCACTCTCCCCACTGTTATTCAACACAGTACTGGAGGTCCTAGCCATGGCAATCAGACAACACAAAGAAACACAAGGCATCCGATTGGTAAAGAAGAAGCCAAACTGTCACTATTTGCAGATGACATGATATTGTACATAAAAAACCCTAAAGACTCCACTCCAATACTACTAGAACTAATATCTGAATTCAGCAAAGTTGCAGGATACAAAATTAATACACAGAAACCTGTTGCATTCCTATACACTAATGATGAACTAGCAGAAAGAGAAATCAGGAAAACAATTACATTCACAGTCGCATCAAAAAGAATAAAATACCTAGGAATAAACCTAACCAAGGAAGTGAAAGACCTATACCCTGAAAACTACAAGACACTCTTAGAGAAATTAAAGAGTACACTAACAAACGGAAACTCATCTCATGCTCTTGGCTAGGAAGAATTAATATTGTCAAAATGGCTATCCTACCTAAAGCAATCTACAGATTCAATACAATCCCTATCAAAATACCAACAGCATTCTTCAACACACTGGAACAAATAGTTCTAAAATTCATATGGAACCATAAAAGACCCTGAATAGCCAAAGCAATCCTGCGAAGGAAGAATAAAGCAGGGGAGATTACGCTCCTCAACTTCAAGCTCTACTACAAAGCCACAGGAATCAAGACAATTTCGTACTGGCACAAGAACAGACCCACAGACCAGTGGAACAGAACAGACAGCCCAGATATTAACCCAAACATGTATGGTCAATTAATATAGGATAAAGGAGCCGTGGATATAAAATGGGGAAATGACAGCCTCTTCAACAGCTGGTGTTGGCAAAACTGGACAGCTACATGTAAGAGAATGAAACTGGATCACTGTCTAACGCCATACACCAAAGTAAACTCAAAATGGATCAAAGACCTGAATGTAAGTCATGAAACCATAAAACTCTAAGAAAAAAATCATAGGCAAGAATCTCTTGGACATAAACATGAGCAGCTTCTCCATGAACATATCTCCCTGGGCAAGGGAAACAAAAGCAAAAATGAACAACTGGACTATATCAAACTAAAAAGCTTCTATACAGCAAAGAACACTATCAGTGGAACAAAGACATCCTACAGTATGGGAGAATATATTCATAAATGACATATCCGATAAGGTTTGATATCCAAATTATATAAAGAGCTCACGCACCTCAACAAACAAAAAGCAAATAATCCAATTAAAAAATGGGCAGAGGAGCTGAACAGACACTTCTCCAGAGAAGAAGTTCAGATTGCCAATAGGCACATGAAAAGATGCTCCACGATGCTAATCATCAGAGAAATGCAAATTAAAACCACAATGAGATATCACCTCACACCAGTGAGGATGGCCAACATCCAAAACACAAACAACAACAAATGTTGGCAAGGATGTGGAGAAAGGGGAACCCTCCTACACTGCTGGTGGGCATGTAAACTAGTTCAACCATTGTGGAAAGCAGTATGGAGGTTCCTCAAAAAACTCAAAATAGAAATACCATTTGACCCAGGAATTCCACTCCTAGGAATTTACCCTAAGAATGCAGCAGCCCAGTTTGAAAAAGATAGATGCACCCCTATGTTTATCGCAGCACTATTTACAATAGCCAAGAAATGGAAGCAACCTAAGTGTCCATCAGTAGATGAATGGATAAAGAAGATGTGGTACATATACACAATGGAATATTATTCAGCCATAAGAAGAAAACAAATCCTACCATTTGCAACAACATGGATGGAGCTAGAGGGTATTATGCTCAGTGAAATAAGCCAGGCGGAAAAAAACAAGTATCAAATGATTTCACTCATCTGTGGAGTATAAGAACAAAGAAAAAAACTGAAGGAACAAAACAGCAGCAGACTCACAGAACCCAAGAATGGAGCAACAGTTACCGAAGGGAAAGGGACTGGGGAGGATGGGTGGGAAGGGAGGGACAAGGGGGAAAAGGAGGCACTACAATTAGCAGAGATAATGCAGGGGCGGGGGCACGGGGACGGCTGTGCAACCCAGAGAAGACAAGTAGTGATTCTACAGCATCTTACCACACTGATGGACAGTGTAATGGGGTAGGTGGTGGGGACTTGATTATGGGGCGTGTCTAGTAACCATAATGTTGCTCATGTAAATGTAGATTACTGATAACAAACAAAAAAAAGACACGCTAATACCTCCTGAGGAATATATCACCATTTCGCACTGGATGAAAACTGTTCTTCTCCTCTGGCTATTTGCTGGAGAACCAGTATGGATGATTTTAATGCTCAAAGAAGGGTATGTGAAATTTTTGGCACTGGCAGCATAGTGGTGCTCTCTAGAGACTTACACACTACTTATACAAGTCAGACACATAACTGAGTAGAAAACGAATAATTTCCTTTTTGCTTTTTTATTGTGGACTCCAAGCTAGGTTATCTTTCCCTGACAACACTATCTCATCAGAATATTGTTTAGTGAAAGGAACAATAAAACTTATTTTTACATGGAAGGAACCATGAAAATGTGGACAAATCATACTGCATTACTAGTTTTAACTGTGGTTATAGCACCGGATTAAAAGATGTTTAGGAGTTTAAATCAGACAAATCTGGTGACTAACAGTCCATGAAAGATGAGTCAAAATAAGTCCCAGGATCTGGCTTAGGTGACCAGTGGAGGTGATATGAAAGGAAGGTTAAGATAAAGTGCAATTTTTAAGGGAAAAGAGGAATTTAGTTTTGGTCCTGTTTGAGTTAGAGTTATCTAAAACAACTGCCAGTTCAAAGCAACTGAAACCAGGGTGTCAAAGAGGTATTTACATCCATATTCATAGCAGCATTTATTTAATAGCCAAAAGGTGGAAGCCACGTAAGTGTCCATCACAGATGAATGGATAAACAAAATGTGCTATATACATTCAATGCAATATTATTCAGTTTTTAAAAGGAAGGAACTTCTGATACATGCTGCGACATGGTTGAATCTCGAGGACATCATGCTAAGTGAAATAAGTCAATCAAAAGTTTAAATACTGTATTGATGGGGTTCAGGGGAGGCTGCCCCAAAATGTGCCACTTTGGCATATGGATTAAAGTTACTTGAGAAACAGCCACTGCAGAAGGATACTCTACGCCTCCTCTGTTCTCCTCAAAGCAGGAAATAAATTCCCCATGTGAAAGGTACTCCCCCTTCATCTGGAGGCAGAAGGCATCCTTGTCGCCAGAGAGGGAATTCAGGGCCAAGAAGGCTGTACAAACAAACCTCATTACTTCTTCATTAATTTGCTAACTCAAGCCCAATTTCTTCCAAATTTATTATTTCCCTCTATAAAAGATATAAAACTTGCCTGCTTTGGTCACTTCTTTGAGTCTCATATTTTTATGACCTCCCATATGCACGAAATTAAATTTGTTTTTCTCCCGTTGATCTGTCTTATGTCAATTTAATTATACCAGCCAAAGAATCTAGAAGAAAGGGAAAAATTTTCCACCCCTACAGGATGATTCCACTCATATGAAGTACTTGAGTAGTCTAATTCATAGAGACAGCAAGTAGAATGGTGGTGGCCAGGGGTGGGGAGAGAAAAACGGGGTACAGATGTGCTTGGGGTACGGATGTTCTTGGATGATACATAATTTCAGTTTTGCAAGATGAAAAAGTCATAGAGATAGGTTTGCACAATAATATGGATGTACTTAACACTACTGAACTGTAACTGAAGAATGGTTAAGATGAATTTATGTTGTGTAATTTAACACTATTAAACATTTTTTTTAACTGCCAGTTCAGGAAGTTATGGCAGAGATTTGCTGTCTTTACCTGTCTAGAAACCTCTCATCTTGCATAGTTTTATTAGGATTACAGATCACAGCGTGCTGCCTGCCCCATCCATGACCCAAGCCTGACCAACCGCTATCTACACACAGGACCAAAGGGCTACCCAAGCAAGACTCAGTCTTTCAGGAACGGAAGCCAGAAAAACATCCTCTTGGGACAGCCACTTGCTCTCTTTCAAGCCATTTAGAGAAAATCTCACTGTGACAAGATGAGACCAATGACAGGGAAACAGAAACAAGGTTGACTCCTAATGAAGGGATCAAGCCTTGATGTTACTGAAGCTCATGGATGCTCCCTGCCTCCTGTTAAGAGACTCTAGTTCCTAGGCCAATAAATCCCTCACCTTTTTCTTTCTTTCTTTTTTGGCTTAAGTCACCAAAAGGGAACTTATACAGACATCCTACAAAAAAGCAATTTCACTGAGCAACAGGTCTCTGAACAAGAATTTTCTCTCCATAGCTCCTTTTGGAATTCTGTCTGCAGTCTCATATACCTTTACTAGAACAGTAGTAAACAGGTCCATAATTTAGTGAGTACAATTTCAAATTTAACATAATCTTTCCAGTTGGCAAATATATCATGTTGGGCCAGAATACTATTATATTTCTGAAGGAAAAAAAGCAGTATCAATCTGAAACTACACTAGATCATATAGAGAGAGATATACAATGCATAAAAGGTTTATATAGAAATACATTTAGAAATATAAATGCTTCTAAACTACCTGAAGTATAACATAGAAGAGAGCACTTAAATACTACCCTGAAACTGAGCCTTTGGATGGAACACTTAAGTCAAAGAACAGGAGGATAACAGGTAAGATTTATCTGTGCCTTATTTGAAGGACTTAGCCCTTTCCCAGTTCTTCAACTTAATGTTCCATTAACTATAGATTCCCTTGGTTTAGTTTTCACTAATTATTGACAAGGTCTAATATTATTAAATATAATAAATAAACATTTATGACTGCCTAGATATAATGGCTCTTTTGTAAGAACCAGGAGAAAGGAGCAAATAATGTGCAGAGCATAGTGCTAGCTCTGCAGACTTTGTCTGACTTATGCAAGAGGGTATCTAAAAAGCTGTGATGCTAGGAATAAAAGTCAAACCAGTTTTGCATCTAAAATCTGAAAGGTTCACAGAAAAAGGCTGCAAAGACATGCCTGAAGCAAATCTTAAAAGTGAGCTGCACTCCCTATGAAGTGTAGTTATGAGCTTGTTGTCACAAGTCTTTGCAAAGATAAACTAGCCTTGTTGATGTCACTGATGCAGACCTGAAAACAAATAACTTCAGAACAGCGGAAATACTATCCATGTGAAATCTTTATAACCACTCATCAGTAAAAGACTTATCTCCTGAAATTGCTTCTAGGCTTCAAATCTTTATCGTGAAAGATTAGCAGCCAGTATTTTAATTGTGAGGGGGAAAAAAAAGACTATTTTACTTGGAAGGGTTTTTCAAGGTTCAATGCAACACACCCATAAACACAAAATAATAAAGCTTGGCTCTCTCACAGTATTATCTTCCAGCTATTTAAGGTGGCTTCCACCTCACATATCCAGAGTAAATCTTGGTATCTCGCAGCCCAGAATGTTTATGGTGCTCTGGGGAAAATCTATCAGAAACACTGCTCAGGAATCCCAAAGTCCCTAGGACCATAAACTGTCCTAAAAAAACAAATGAGCAGCTTTATGATGTTTCTGTCAAAGTACAGTGTGTGCTTTTCAAATCATGGCATAAATATCCAAAATCTTAAAATGTAAAAAACTTTCAGACAATACCATCTATAGTGTGCTAAGGAAATAACCACAGAAGTACACAGAAATGGAGGCACAAAGATGTTTATAATGGGATTATTTATAGTAGGAAAAACAAACAATATGTATGTTCCACATTAGAGGGTGAGGTGAATAAACTTTCACTCATCTGTACTATGGAAACCTACGTGCCATAAAAGTTATGTCACCCTAAACAAACGTTATTACCTCATGGGAGTAAAACTGTGAAGAATTACTTGGTGAAAAAGCCATATTACAAAACAGCATTATCTTCTATGATCTCCTGGGAAAAAAATTCTTTTTAATTTATAGGTCTGTAGATACAGGAAACAATGTCTGAAATAATAAACCTTAAATACTAACAAAAATGTTCATCTGAGTGTCAGGTCTTGGAATTTTTACTGCTTAATTTTTCTAAGATGCAAATAAATTATTTAATTTCTTTAGAATACTAAATAAAAATTCAAAAGAATTCAGGAGCGATAGCTAAATCAAGTGATTGTCTTGGAAGAGCCAAAATTAGGCTTACATCCTGACTTCTCCGAAAGTAAATGCATGAAAGGCTCACAGAATCTGCATGAAACTGTAACTACTTGTTGAACTTGCTGAACATGGATTAATCACCTAAAATTAATTCAAAAGTAACTCTTTAGAAAAACAACTAAAATTGCTTCTAATATCTATAGAAACTAACATTAGGAGATCCCATAAAACATGTATCTTTCTTCTATAAAATTGAAATGTTACAATTATTTTGAATGAAGTCTGTAGCTTTATAAGAGCTTAAGAAAAAGGTCAAAAGAGAAAACAATAATTTTTCTTTTCTCAAAGGCCCGATCAGAGTTAGCAGACTGTATGCTTTGAGACACCCGGTTTCAGCCATAAATACCCTGACTGAATTATTTCCTCAGGCTTCATTCCCAGTGAGAATGTACTGAAAGCAGGCTCTGTTGCAAGAACAAGACAAGGACAGGTAATTCTCAGTCAGGTATGTGGTCAGGACCTTGACCATGATCAGAAGGCAGCAGACCTGAAGACCAAGTCTCTGGGAGGCTCTGTGGAACCAGGTGGCAGCAGAGGGGGTAGTGAGCAGCTGGCCTTGAGCAGAATGCAATGGAGTGGGGGCATTATATGCAGTGCTGTTCCCCCAAACCAGTCCAGAACAGTACAGCCATAAAACACAGTGGGAGAGTACAAGACTTGGGGCTAGCTCAAAATCATCTCTCTCGACTCAGGTGCCTTAAGTCAAGGAAAGCTATACAAGAGTACTTTTTTTCTTAAATCTGTAACAAGTCCTGAGCACTTTGTTTTTGCAGTTCTTAATATAATTGTTATCTCCATTAAGGTCTAAGTAGGCTAGGGATTCTTGGTAATGTTGCTTTTCTCCTGATTAAAAAAAAAATGGGAGTCAAACAAATAGGTCTTCCACAAGACAAACCCATAGTTAGCTTCTTACAATTGGCATTCATATGTTCAATAATATTTTACTATCTGTTCAATAGCAGGCATGGGCTGAACAAGGATTAGAAAGGATAAGAGGGACTTGGTCCCTAACCTCTGGAATCTCCACAGTGTGACAAGAGCCCTAGAGACCAGCTTGATCTCTCTTCTCTCACAAGGCACTGCCCTTCATAATGTCCAAGGTAATGGTTGGACCCCACGGAATACTGATTTCCCTCACATAATCTCTAAATTTCCTACCCATAAATACATTTAAACTTCTCAAAACTATCTGAACAAGTGGGTAGTTTCCTAAATTCTACATGTATCATTTTATCATGCAATCACAAATGCAGCAAGATGCTCTTTCAACAAAACACAGAAGTGGTGGCTCACAGAGATCTTGGGCAAGTCACAAAAGTGCTCTGATTTCTTAATTTTCTCCATTGTAAAACTGGGGAAGTGTCCCTGGTTGACTTTGATTTCTTTGAACTCTTAAAATTAAAAGATTTTATTATCATTGTGTGCCACAAACCCTTAAACAGCACTTGCTACAAAATATCTATAAACTCAGAATCAAATATGCTGGAGTTCATGGCAGAACTTTCTCCTTGATCTCCTAAAACCATTAGAGCTATCAGTTCTAACCCGAGAAAAGTAAACAAGACTCCAAACCAGAAAGGAACTCGTTAGACTTCTTTCCTTGCCTCCCAATAATTAAAGCAGTATTCTCATAAGTGTCTGGCTCCCAAATTCCTTTAAATGTCTCAGTTTGGTCTAGCATAAGCAGTATTTTCATCTGATTGGTAATTGCATGGCAATATTCCTTTTTCAATTTGCCTGAGCCTTACTCCATTGATTTTTTTTTTATTGAAATATATAAAACATACAAAG
The DNA here is from genome assembly GCA_032199065.1 of Smutsia gigantea. Classification (NCBI taxonomy): domain Eukaryota; kingdom Metazoa; phylum Chordata; class Mammalia; order Pholidota; family Manidae; genus Smutsia; species Smutsia gigantea. The sequence goes on along the minus strand of JAVSCE010021422.1, from coordinate 17,733 downwards.
TAGTATAAAGAATGATTGATTTTTAAAGAAGACTAAATAGGCCTCTTCATAGGGTTCCTACTGTGTGCCAAACACAATGGTAGTGCTTGGGAATAGAAAGGTCAGCAACAGGTGAGGACAGACAGCTATGCAAATAACTGCAATGTGTACAAATTCCAGAATGTGCCTCATTCAGGCATGACACATAAGCCTTTGAAGTATATCAATGCAGGTAGCACACTCAAATGAATATGTTGGTGTACTCTAGTTTACAGACAGAGTGTCTTTAAAAAAAATTAATTCCCAGTTGGTTGTTTGAAATTTGAATGGTTAGGTTTTAAACCCACCACAAAAAAGACAAACTAACACATAAAGTATCTGAAACATGCATCTGCTCTGAAAAACAAAAAACATGACTGCAGCCAAAGAGAACCAGGAGTGAACTTCTCAGCTCAAAAGCTGGAGCATGAGGGAAAGCAGAGTATAGGTTTAAAAAGGGGTGCAGATGCAGTGGTGAGATAGTGCTATAGAGTCTAACACAACTAAGCTGAGGGATTTTGTGACCATGAGCCAAGTAGGCCTGGCTTCAATCAAATCCAGGTTTCCACACTTAAAAACTAGGTGCCTTTAAACATGTTATCAATCATTCTAGCTTCAGGTCACCAATCAGAATGTCTGGCACAGAGAAGCATTCAATAAATTTTAAAGATTTTTTTTTATTTCCTTGAGACTCTATGGCTTTCATCTCCTTTGTATAAAAGTTAACACAACAGGCTTTTATTAAAAAATGTTCACTAGAACTTCCCCAATCTGGGAAGGAGATAGCCTCTCAAGCCATGGAGGTGCACAGATCTCCCAACACAAGGAACCCAAGGAAGACAACATCAAGACACATAATAATTAAAATGGCAAAGATCAAGGATAAAGACAGACTTTTAAAAGCAGCTGGAGAGAGACAAAGATCACATACAAAGGAAAACCCATCAGGCTTTCATCAGACTTCTCAACAGAAACCTTACAGGCCAGAAGAGAGTGGCATGATATATTTAATGCAATGAAGCAGAAGGGCCTTGAACCAAGAATACTCTACACAGCAAGGTTATCATTTAAATTTGAAGGAGGGATTAAACAATTTTCAGATAAGCAAAAGCTGAGAGAATTTACCTCCCACAAACCACCTCCACAGGGCATTTTGGAGGGACTCCTACAGATGGAAGTAGTCCTAAGGCTAAATAGATGTCACGCAAGCACTAGACAAAGAGTACAGAATGTGATTCATAACATAAAAAGAATGGAGCAGGAAGAAAAAGGAGGAAAAAAATAAAAAAGAACTTTTAGGTTGTGTTTGTAATAGCAAACAAAGTGAGTTAAATTAGACTGTTAGATAGTAAGGGAATTACCCCTGAACCTTTCGTAACCATGAATCTAAAGCCTGCAATGGCAATAAATACATACCTATGGATAATCAACCTAAATGTAAATGGTCTGAATGCACCAATCAAAAGACATAGAGTTACTGAATGGATAAAAAAATAAGACCCATCTATATGCTGCCTACAAGAGACTCACTTCCCAAAGACATACACAGACTGAAAGTAAAGGGATGGAAAAAGATATTTCATGTAACTAATAGGGAGAAAAAAGCAGGAGTTGCAGTACTTGTATCAGACAAAATAGACTTCAAAATAAAGTCACAAGAGACAAAGAAGGACATTACAGAATGATAAACGGGTCAGTCCAACAAGAGGGTATAACTATTGTAAATATCAATGCACCCAACATAGGATCACCTACATATGTGAAACAAATACTAACAGAATTAAAGGGGGAAATAGAATGCAATGCATATATTTTAGGAGACTTCACACCACTCACTCCAAAGGGCAGACCAACCAGACAGAAAATAAATAAAGAGACAGAGGCACTGAACAACATATTAGAACAGATGGACCTAACGGACATCTACAGAACACTCCACCCAAAAGCAACAGGATACACATTCTTCTCAAGTGCACATGGAACATTTTCATGAATAGATCATATACTACTAGGCCACAAAAGAACCACAGTAAATCAGAAACACTGAAATTGTACCAACCAGCTTCTCAGATCACAAAGGTATGGAACTAGAAATAAATTAAACAAAGAAAACGAAAAAGCTCACAAACACATGGAGGCTTAATAACATGCTCCTAAATAATCAACAGATCAATGACCAAAGTAAAACAGAGATCAAGCAATATATGGAGAAAAATGACAACAATAATTCAACACAACAAAATCTGTGGGATGCAGCGAAGGCCGTGCTAAGAGGGAAATATATTGCAATACAGGCCTACCTCAGGAAAGAAGAACAATCTCAAATACACAGTCTAAACTCACAATTAATGAAACTAGAAAAGGAAGAACAAATGAGGCCCAAAATGAGTAGAAGGAGGGACATTATAAAGGTTACAGCAGAAATAAATAAAACTGAGAAGAATAAAACAATAGAAAGAATCAATGAAAGCAGGAGCTGCTTCTTCGAGAAAAACAAAATAGATAAACCCCTAGCCAGACTTATCAAGAAAAAAAGAGAGTCTACACACATAAACAGAATCAGAAATGAGAAATTATTAGAGAATACTATGAAAAATTATATGGTAACAAACTGGATAACCTAGAAGAAATGGACAACTTTCTAGAAAAATATAACCTTCCCAAGGCTGACCCAGGAAGAAACAGAATATCTGAATAGACCAATTACCAGCAAAGAAATTGAATTGGTAATCAAAAAACTACCTGAGAACAAAACTCCTGTACCAGATGGTTTCACTGCTGAATTTTACCACACATTTAGTGAAGACCTAATACCCATCCTCCTTAAAGTTTTCCAAAAGTAGAAGAGGAGGGAATACTCCCAAACTCATTCTACAAAACCAACATTACTCTAATACCAAAACGAGGCAAAGACACCACAAAAAAAAATATTACAGACCAATATCCCTGATGAACATAGATGCAAAATACTCAATGAAATATTAGCAAACCAAATTCAAAAATACTTCAAAAAGATCACCCATCATGATCAAGTAGGATTCATCCCAGGGATGCAAGGATGGTAAAACATTCAAAAATTCATGAACATCATCTACTACATCAACAAAAAGAGGGACAAAAACCATATGATCATCTCCATAGATGCTGAAAAAGGATCTGACAAAATTCAACATCCATTCATGATAAAAACTCTCAACAAAATGGGTATAGACAGCAAGTACCTCAACATAATAAAGGCCATATATGACAAACCCACAGCCAACATTATACTTAACAGCGAGTAGTTGAAAGCTTTTCCTTTAAGATCGGGAACAAGACAAGAATGCCCACTCTCCCCTCTTTTATTCAACATAGTTCTGCAGATCCTAGCCACAGCAAAAAGACAACACAAAGAAATAAAAGGCATCCAGATTGGCAAGGAAGAACTCAAACTGTCCCTGTTTGCAGATGACATGATATAGGACATAAAAAACCCTAAGAATCCACTCCAAAACTACTAGATCTAATATCTGAATTCAGCTAAGTTGCAGGATACAAAATTAATACACAGAAATCTGTTGCATTCCTATACACTAACGGTGAACTAGCAGAAAGAGAAATCAGGAAAACAATTCCATTCACAATTGCATCAAAAAGAATAAAATATCTAGGAATAAACCTAACCAAGGAAGCGAAAGACCTATACCCTGAAAACCACAAGATACTCTTAAGAGAAATTAAAGAGGACACTAATAAATGGAAATTCATCCCATGCTCTTGGTTAGGAAGAATTAATATTGTCAAAATGGCCATCCTGCATAAAGCAATCTACAGATTCATTGCAATCCCAATCAAAATACCTACAACATTCTTCAATGAACTAGAGCAAATAATTCTAAAATTCATACGGAATGACAAAAGACCCTGAATAGCCAGAGCTATGCTGAAAAGGTAGAATAAAGCACGGGAATTACACTCTCTGACTTCAAGCTCTACTACAAAGCCACAGGAATCAAGACAATTTGGTACTGGCACAAGAAAAGACCCACAGACCACTGCAACAAATAGACAGTCCAGATATAAACCCAAGCATATATAGTCAATTAATATACGATAAAGGAGCCATGGATATACAATGGGGAAATGACAGCCTCTTCAACAGCTGGTGTTGGCAAAACTGGACAGCTACATGTAAAAGAACGAAACTGGATCACTGTCTAACCCCACACACAAAAGTAAACTCAAAATGGATCAAAGACCTGAATGTAAGTCATGAAACCATAAACTCTTAGAAAAAAACATAGGCAAAAATCTCTTGGACATAAACATGAGAAACTTCTCCATGAACATATCTCTCTGGGCATGGAAGCAAAAGCAAAAATGAACAAGTGGGACTATATCAAAGTAAAAAGCTTCTATACAGCAAAGGACACTATCAGTGGAACAAAACGACATCCTACAGTATGGGACAATATATTCATAAGGGGTTGACATCCAAATTATATAAAGAGCTCATGCACCTCAACAAACAAAGAGCAAATAATCCAATTAAAAAATGGGCAGAGGAGCTGAACAGACACTTCTCCAAAGAAGAAATTCAGATGGCCAACAGGCACATGAAAAGATGCTCCACATCACTAGTCATCAGAGAAATGCAAATTAAAACAACAATGAGATATCACCTCACACCAGTTAGGATGGCCAACATCCAAAACACAAACAACAAATGTTGGCGAGGATGTAGAGAAAGGGGAACCCTCCTACACTGCTGGTGGGAATGTAAATTAGTACAACCATTGTGGAAAGCAGTATGGAGGTTCATCAAAAAACTCAAAATAGAAATACCATTTGACCCAGGAATTCCACTCCTAGGAATTTACCCTAAGAATGCAGCAGCGCAGTTTGGAAAAGACATATGCACCCCTATGTTTATCGCAGCACTATTTACAATAGCCAAGAAATGGAAGCAACCTAAGTGTCCATCAGTAGATGAATGGATAAAGAAGATGTGGTACATATACACAATGGAATATTAATCAGCCATAAGAAGAAAACAAATCCTACCATTTGCAACAACATGGATGGAGCTAGAGGGTATTATGCTCAATGAAATAAGCCAGGCGGAGAAAGACAAGTATCAAATGATTTCACTCATCTGTGGAGTATAAGAACAAAGAAAAAACTGAAGGAACAAAGCAGCAGCAGACTCACAGAACCCAAGAATGTACTAACAGTTACCAAAGGAAAAGGGACTGGGGAGAGTGGGTGGTAAGGGAGGGATAAGGGGGGAAAAGGGGCATTACAATTAGCACACATAATGTAGCAGGGGGGTGAGGGGGGTACAGGAAAGGCAGTATTTACAGAGAAAACAAGTAGTGATTCTATAGCATCTCACTATGCTGATGGACAGTGACTGTAATGGAGTATGTGGGGGGGACTTGATAATAGGGGGTCTAGTAACTATAATGTTCAAGTGATTGTACATTAACGATACCAAAAGAAAAAAAAAGAAAATGTTCACTAGAAAATGTTCAGTTTCCACATAAAACAAAAACTTTTTATGTGTCTAGGCAAGAAATGTACAAGGAAATGGATTGATTAGAGTGTATTACACATGAGAAAAGGAAAGCCTGAATTAGAATGAAGTAACCAGAAAGGGGCTGAAGACAGAGGGAAGGACAAGTATATAATGTACATGAATCTTTTCATTAGAGAAGATATGAAAAGGAATTTCCAAATGAGTTTTAGGCTGTCTACACAATGAGGAGTAGAAAGGAGGGATAATAACAATAGTGGCAAACCCTTATAGGGTGTTGGTATACAAACACACACACACACGCGCTCATTTAATCCTTAAAACTGTATAACGTGGTGCTATTATTTTTACAGGTTATTTATATTTTACAGATTATATATTACATTTTAAGGTGAGGAAATGGAGGCACAAAGAGGTTGAATTACTTGACCAGAATCACTCATCCAGTAAAATAAATCAGGACTCAAACCCACAGCCTCTGGTTCCACATTTGGGGTCTGAATCACTAACATAGACTGATGCTTTTGTAGTAGTGGGAACCCAGCCATTTACATAAAGGGGTTTCCTACATCAGAAGTTCTGAACTTGAGTAATATCTATTTATACAGCTCCCACTTATAAACATTATATAATCATTTACAGATTCTCTGGCAATGTTCAATATTTGGAAGGTAGTGGGTAACACTTATTAAATGCTGAGTCCTAGGCACTGTCGTGAGCTCATTTAACCTTCACAAAACCACCTTTGTGACAGGCACTTTAAATCCATTTTACAGTGGAGAAAACTGGGGGATCATTTATGAGCCCAAAGTCACAGAGCTAGTAAGTGGCAGAGGACAGCCTCAGACCCAGCTCTTCCTGGTTCCAAAGCGAGCATACATTTCATAACACATCTAGTATACTCAGACTCAAACAGGTAAACATGGGACATATTATATAATAACCAGGTATATAAAGTAATAGTAAATCAAGTTTGATTTAAAACATCAAAAGCATTTCACAAGAAAATACTAAACTGTCTATAGGATAGCTATGTGAAACCAACTGCCAGTTTCACCCTCCATTCCCTACCCCCTCACTCCTGCCCAAAACACTCCCTTTTCAGATCTCTATATTACTGAGCATTCAACAATACAAAATACAATATAGGTCCATAGAGGCACTTCTCCAAGGGTCTAAAATGGACTCAGAAATATTAGATTTGAAAACACAATAGGAACGAGTGCCATAGTTTCTCATTTTCAATGCCAATGTTTGCAAAAAAAAAAAGGTGTGGGTATGGGGCGGAGAAGTGACAACGTAAGAGAAGGGTTTTCCAATTATACCTCAGTAAAGCTGGGGAGTGGGGGAATAGGAAAGCTTTTTTTTTTAATTCCTGAGCATTTCAAATCTAAATTCCAGCTCTGCCATTTATTAGCCTTGTTTGCTCATCTGGAAAATGATGCCATTAAGATCCAACTCTCCAGCTATCACAATATTAGACATCAAATTGCAACGCCCATACAACACAGCTGACACATAGTAAAAGTTTGCTGATCTTGAATCTCATCCTTTTGCTCCCTTTTTTTCCCATTTGGAAAGATGTGCTTCACAGCCCACAAACCTGGGAAACATGACCAATCCCAAGCACATTAACTAAAAGATTATAAGACACTATAAAGCTTTTCTCATTTTCTACCAAATCCACATCATGATTCCCATGTTGCCAGAGAGCCTTTTTTGGCTTGTCTTCCAAAATATTTATCTCTTTTACCGTCTTAGTGTCAACTCAGGTTAGGTAAACCATGGGGCTAGTATTATTTATTTTTCTATCACCAAAAAAAAAAATTGAGGCTACCTATATGAATATGAAAGACATATACAAAAGAGGCATTCAATAAAAGAAGGACTTAATACATGTGACAAGTGATCTGATGGAAGATTGACTGAGGCAGGGAGAATATTATAAGAAAAATGGATAGCAACCTAAAATGAGCAAGTAACTTGACCCTGAGCTTTCTGGCAAGGAAACATTATGAATTACAAAGCAGTCTTTTTATTTTTCTGTTTTATCAGAGGAAACATCAATTCCTAAAGAGGAACATCAATAATTTGCCTGAACTTATTTATCTAAGCCACTGACAGGACCTAGAACATAACCTAAGTCTTCCAAAATCCTTGGTGATCAACCCACTAAACTCCACTTCTAGGAATTTACCTAAAGGAAAAAAAAAGTCTCTAATACAAAAAAACATTCGCACTCCTATGTTTATCAGTGCATTATTTACAATAGGCAAGATATGGAAGCAATCAAAGTGTCCATAAACAGATGAATAAAGATGTGGTACATTTACACAATGGAATATTATTCAGCTGTAAAAAAAGAAAAATCCTGCCATTTGCAACAACATGGATGGACTTAGAGGGTATTTTGCTAAGTGAAATAATTCAGGCACAGAAAGACAAATATCCTATGATTTCACTTACATGTGGAATTTAAAAACCAAACAAAACAAAATGAACAAAATAGTAAACTCACTGACACTGAGAAGTCAGTGGTGGTAACCATTAGGGGAAAATAAAGAGCACAAAATTTCAATCATAATATAAGTTGATTGCAGGGATGGAAGTGCAGCATGGAGAATATAACCAATGGCTCTAACATCTTTCTACGTTAACAGTAACTACACCAGATGGGGTGAGGATTTAATAATGTGTGTACAGAAGCATGTACTGCATGACTCTGAATTTTTTTAAATGTGTATAGCTAGATGCTTGGAAAATTAGGGTGGAAAGAAGTCACATTTAAAAATGACATGGCATGCATGTCTCATGGTTCAGACTGGCAAAAAATATACAGACCATTCACCTCTAGTGAATGTTAGTCTCAATGGGGACAAATTCCTTCACATAATGTTGGTAAGAGGATTGATTAACTAGAATGCAATTTATGAAGAGCTGGTGGTCTGGTTAAAACATACCCTTTGACCCAAGGAAAAATCAAATAAAATAAGACAAACAAAATCCTTGGTGATCTTTCACAAAAAATTCTACCACTTTATATAAGAATCAAGAATTTAATCTGATAAAACTGCTTTCAGTAAAGTGTCTCCACTTTGAACCTTTAAAATTGCACATCTCCACAGAGGATTTAGCATTTATTTAATACACACCCACGTGTCTACTGTGAAAGGGGGTATTACAATGAATGAGACAATCCCTGACCTCAAAGACCTTGGGATTACATACTGGAGGTAAGTCTGCAGAAGTGAAGCACAAGGCGGAACACGCACACCTCCAAAGTACTATGTGTACATATTATTTCTTGTTGGGGGCGGGAGGTAGGGTTCACACACATTTGAAGGAGCCTCGAAACCTACAGAATTTTGACAGATGGAAAGCATGAGGCATGGGCAAAGTGTGTTTTTTAAAAAGAATGCAGAAAAACATGAGAAATGTTTGAGGCTTAAATGCAAAACAGTGAATAATCTATTTTGACACAATGTAGGAGAGAAGTAGGATAAGCTGAAAAATTGAGGTCTTATCACAAGGAGCCTTGAATACCACACAAAGGGTGGAGTTTGGACTTTTCTCTGCAGGTAATAGGTGCCTCCAAAGGTTTGTGATCAGGGAAATTCTATGACCTGAGTCAAGCTACAAGAGACCATTCAGTGTTGATGTGGAGGACAGACTGGAGGGAAAAGGCTTGGAGTAGGGAGACTAGGTAAGAGATTACTGTGTTCACCCACATAAAAGAAAGCTAGGTTATCGGGAGGAACTCATGAGAAAGCACAGGGGCAACATCCTGGCAGCACTGAGAGGGCTGGCCAGCTGTTGGATGTGGGGTGGGGAAAAAGAAAAGGGAGAAATCAAGATGAATCTTAAGGCAGGGGTCAGCAAACTTTGACCCACGTGCCCAATTTGGCCTGCCGCCTGTTTTGTACCATCAAGAAGCTGTACAAATTTTTATATTTTTAACCAGTTGGGAAAATACATTTGTGACAGGGGAGGAAATTCAGATTTCAGTGTCCATGAAGTTTTATGGGAATACAGCACACTCACTGGTTTACATATTGTATCTGCTTTAGTTGTACAACAGCAGAGTTGTGTAATTGGACAGAGGCAGCATGTCCCTCAAAGCTGAAAATATTTACTATCTTTCCCTTTACAGAAAAAGGTTTCTGAACACCTAGTCTAAGGTTTTAGGAGGGGAGGACAGAGATGGTATTGACAGGAACCAAGAAATCATCCACTGGTATGTCCGGGTCAGAAACAGAGATGATACCAATTTTGGAGCAGATAAATGGGAGGTGTCAACAAGACACCCAGGTAAGGGATCCCAGATGAAATGGGAAGAGCAGCCCATGATGGGGCCTCAGCATCTGCTATTTCTCCTGCTTGTTACATTCTTCCTGATCACGGCATGGCCTAGCTCCTACTCATCACTCGTTATCCAATCTGAGGTCCAATGTCACTTCTGAGGAAGGCAGCCCTTCTCCCACCTACCTAAGCATTCTCTACTCACATTACTAATTTTTCATACTGTACTTATCACCACCTAAAATTACCTTATTTATCAACATGTTTAACATCTTAGAATATTGGCTCCTTAAGGACAGGGGTCTTGTTGCTTGTTCCCCCCTTGTGTCCCCAGTGCCTTAAAGAGCACCTAAAGCTGCTCAACCAGTATTTGGGGACATAGTGGGTGGACAAGAGGGAATATGGATAAAAGGGACAAGTGGAGCTCAGGTGAAAAGGTCATCTGCACATTTTTAGTAACAAATGAGATCTGCCATTTGCAGAACCTTTAGGAAATTCTTCATCAGAGAAAGAGGAGAGATACTTCACTGGAAAAAGAGGAGAGATAAGAGGAAGAGAAGACACTAGAGGGAAGAGAGCAGAGGGACACAGAAAGGAAAGACAGAAGTATTGTGTCTCAGAAGCCAGAGAGCAGTGGTGTTTAGCAGAGTCAGATGTTTTGGATAACGAGCAGAAAACAAGATATCAAAATGTGACAGCAAGAAGGTCACTGGTGACCTCAAAATAGCAGCCTCAAGAGTGTGGAGTTGGCAGTCAGTCAAGTTGCAAAGGGTTAAAGAATGAGTGAGCAGGAGGAATTGAAGACTTTCAAGGCATCTGGCAGCAGAGTGAGCAGAGAGAGAGGAGGTACTCCCAGGGGCAGCAGGAAGGTAGGCAGGTCCCTTCTTTCTTTTTTTTCATACAATGACTCAAGTCCCATCATGTCACTGCCGTGTTTTAAAGCCTTCAATTTCCCCTTTTATAGTATAAGGCCCAAAATAATATGGCCCCTATGGCTGTGCTTGATCAGGTTCCCTGCATACCTCAGCAGTTTGCACCTTTAGCCTCTCTGCTCCAGCTGCAGAATGATGGTTCTGCCTCAGGTCCTTTGCACATGGTATTTCCTCCAGCTAGAAAACCTCCTCAACCCATTTAGCCTGGCTAACTCTTTCACCCTTCACATTTCAATATTTTTACAAAATGTAGCACAGAGATTCTTTTTCTTACTGCCCCCCCCCTCCCACCATCTCTACTTTATAGCAAACTCTTGGTACTTAACATAATTGTAACAAACAGGTGTGTAATTGTTGAATTACTGCATTTTCCACTAGCAAGAAAGTTTCCTGAGGGCAAGAATCAGACCCGTCTTGCTCTCAATAATATATGATCTACAGATAATTGCTAAATAAAGGAATAAACACAAAAACCTGCATTATTGCAGACAGTTGTGCATCACAAGTGGCCTACCTCCCAAGTCCACATCAAGAGAGTTTACAATTTATATTTAGGCCAGTCCAGCTTCCTCTGACCTCCCCCTCCTATTCTAACCAACCTGAGTGCATGGTCATTGTAAACAAGCAAAAAGAAGGGGTTCCCTGGAGGAGATACTACCATATATCAAATGATTCTCCCAATCAGGTAACTGATAAACAGTGATTAGCAGACCTGCCTAAAGTTTTACAAATGGCATTAATGGAACAAAAATCAGTTAGAATATTAGTTAGGCATTATGTATGTTATTTTTTTTTAAGTCTATGTTTTGTGAACTTAGCCCTAAAATGCGTTTGGTGTGTGGCAAAAAATCGTGTACCTCTTTAGGACATGAATCACCTGTGTGTGATCCACCAAGTTAGTTTAATAAGATTTTTCACTGGGAAAATCTACATTTTGCAGATAGTTTTTGCCTTGATTTTTTTCTTTTACTGTTACATAAAATATCTTAAATTTCACTAATTAAAAAAATTGCTATAAATTACAGGCCTGGTACAGTCTGAGCAAACTGACTGTGTAAATAAGCCTGCAGATAATAACTGTGCTTAAATTAACTGTTGTCTAATACCCTTAAGACCTTTCAAACACCACTAAAAACAAAAGTTGCATTAATTACACATTGTTCTTACCTATTTCTACTTTATACATTCGAATTTGTCAGAGCTACCCAATGTACCTGAAAATAATAGACTTTTTTTTTAAATACCTACAAGTCAGCCTGTTCTCCACTGGAAATGGACTTCCCTACCTCCTGCCCCTCCACAAATACAAATTAGGGAGTTTTGTCTTTTTCCTTCTCAAATGGGCAGACAAGAAAAAGATACAGCTAACTCCTTTGCTTTCTAAGCACATGGAATAAGAATAACGTCAAGGGCTCTTTTCCAATCAGGTAGTGACTACTGTTCTTGAGAATATGAATAAATGCAACATAAGTATCACTGAGAAAGAACTAAAGATAAGAAATATGATTAGGAAGGAGGGCTGACTTTTTGTACAGCTTTATATTTTGGGTAAATCTTACGTTAACAAAGCACAATACATGTATGGAAATAGAAACTGATAAAATAGCATTCAGGGTAAACTAAATATTTAAGAGTGGCCTTCATCTCTTATATTCCCTTAAATAGCAAAACTCCCTCGCACAGTATCTAATTTATAAATTTTTAATTTCCACACAACTCTGAAGACACCATTTTCCAAATAGGTCTGACAATAGCCCACCACTTGCTAAATAAACTGAATCAGTGAATGCAACACAGTATCTTTATATTGACTTTCCCAGAAGTCTGATACACTCCTACCAAATTATATACCTTGTTTGGCAACTTAAAAGCACCTTTCTCATTTTTCCTTAAAACTAGAGTAAAAACTAATTTATTCATTACCTTTGGTGCTGTCTACATAATAAGTAAGCTCTTCTAGATTTGAGAAATTGTCTTTGAGTGCTTGAAGTTTTTTGATTTATCCATTTCTAATTGAAGCCTTTCAAATATAGAATTTATCAGCTACTCTTTGGCATTTGGTGGGTCACAGTTCCCTACCACCTTAAAGCACTCTGAATATAATTTGAGCTGTTTATTTTGGTTTTCACACAAAGCATATTCACCAATAAAAAAAAAACTAACAAGTTTTTAGCTCATAGCATGTGCCTGGCACCATTCCAAAATATTTAGACATAGTTAACCAATCCTCAAAACAATCTTATGGTAGGTACCATCTTTACCTTCATCACACGGATAAGGAAATAAGTGTAACTTTGTCCACATTCTCACACCTAGGATCAAACCAAGCAGTCTGGCTCCAGAGCCTCAAAAAACTCGGATTATGAAAAACAAGGTTAAAATACAACAGATCAGTCTGTTTTCTATCTGGAGGTGTCGTAAGATGACCATTTAGTCTCCCTCAGCTGGGTTCCAGTTGTTACTACCTTCTTCACAGCCAGCCATGGCTCCTCTTTCTAGGTTTCACAGAAAAGGTCTCCTCTCAGACTATGTTAAGCAACTCTTCCCCTGAAAAGTTAAAAGCACCTTTTGTGGAACAAAGATTCCTCACAGGCTTTTCATTCTGAAGAAAACCTCTTCTTTGAGCTTGTCCTGTAACAGTCCTGACAAGAGCTTCTTACTCTGGGCCCATCTCCACCCACCACCTGCACACCTTCTGACCCTAAAGTTGCCCTTTTCTGCTAGATACCAGACCTCTCTCTCCTCATTTTTATTATGCTCCACAACTTGACCTCTTATTAACAGCTTGGTCATCATTACCAATACCGATTACTGTACTGTTTTCTGACAGTGACACCTTCTTGCTAGGGTATTTACAAGGCATCTGCCCCTCCACTAAATGGCCCCACCCAGATTGTTTCACTTTTTAAGTTACAGTTCTGCTTTTCATAAACCTGCTCCACATTCACTTCTAAGATAAAAATTAACACTGCCTGCCTCACAGAATGTGCCTTCCTGCAATCATCATCCTAACAACTAATATCTCTTACATTTGTTGTAATTAATCTCCTGTTGATTTAAAAACCAGTTAGACTGACTGTCAACAAACCCTTTTAAATTAATAGCAAGTCAAAGTAGGTTTTATTCCACTATAAGGAAAGCATATATGGACTTCATGACTTCTATTTTGACTCTAAGCATTTCCTGTTTCCTGCAGTCTTCTGGATAGTTTTAGATAAGTAGTGGATAAGTAAGGAATATTTTCTGTGATGGGGAAGAGGAAATGAGTAGCACAATGATCAGATGAAACTGGACCTTTATAAAATTATTAGAACTCACAGTTTTTCCATTTGCAAATGATGTTTTTCCTGTGCTCATGAACTATGAGTGGCTTTCCATTCAGTCAACACAGGCTACATTCCCTGACCTCACACTGCTCACAGACTGGTGGATAGTCTCAATCTTCACATCTGGACCAATCCTCCATGTCCGATCTCACCTCCTTCTGTTTCACAGTAGTCTGCTCTAGTCACAGTGGCCACCTCCAAGTCTGTCACCTACCCCATGCATATGCCCACCTTCGTGCCTTTGCTCATGGTCTAGCGCTACCTAGATTTCCTTCCAACCCCTGAACAAGAGAATAACTACTCACTCCTGAAGACCCAACTCAAATGAAACCTCTTCAGAAAAGCATGGGGCAAGGGCTCCAAGCAGGGGTCCCAGGGCTCATTCCCATACAAACTGCCTTATCCATATGCCAGGAACTTGGCTACCAAAGAGATGTTGGCATATACTGAGTGGGTTAAACTGTAGTATTAAAAAACGGGGGGAAGTACTTCTTAATCCTCAGACTTTAAAGGAGTGAGATGAAGGTTTCTAGGAAATATTCTACAGTCTCAAAGTAGGATTTACTTATTTGTATGTGTATAACCTGCAACTGAGAAATTATGAACAAGTCCAAGGGTCCTGCACTAAATGATAAATTCTGTAAGGGCAAGGATTTTTGCCTATTTTGTTCTGTTTATTCACTCTCTGAGACTCATAGCAAGAACTCAAGGAGTATTTACTGAATGAATAAATGAACAAAGTGTTGTGTGAATATTACTGTTAAGTAAATTCAGTTACCACAGATTAAAAATATACCAACAAAGACCAGCTCTGTTTCCTGGCTAGAGTAGACTTAAAGAAATTTTCGTTATGCTTCTAAAGCAGGTCTTACCTCAGGACTGGGCAATTTACTCACAGAGCACCAAGGAAAAAATGTATGCCCACTGCCAGCTGCTAAGAATCACAGATCATAAAACTTTAGAAGTAAATATATCACTGAAATGAACTTAATGTTTCATGCTTCCTCGTTGCCTCGAACTGCCAAAAAAAGCTGGTGCACTTTAGAGGGAAGAATACTCATAGAAAGCAGTTTCCTGCCCCTGAAACCCGGTCATTTCAACATGGCAGCTGTTTAAAACCCCCTGCTACCATAGGGTTTTCGAGACAGGAAGCAATAGTGGCACACGTAGCTAAACAGAGGGGAGAGCAAGCAGCAGAGAGGAAGCAACACGCCAAGCGAGAACAAGGCTTGGACGTAAGCCCACAAAGTATAAAAACAATAGACCCATCTCTCTAATGTCTCCAATAATGTAATTCACCCGTACACCATAATTATGAAAAAATAAAATGAAGGGCATAGAAACAAATTATCAAATAGAACTGATACCATTACCTCTAAATTTTTCTACTTATAACAAATATAACAGTAATATTAGTAACTAGCTGCTCTTTTTCCCTAGTTAACTCTTCTTCCAATATTAATGACTCCAGCAGAAAAAAAGTTGCTAAGAACTTGATTGTTCTTAAGTGGGAAAGGGAGTAGATTACAGATGACTTTTCTCTTCTACTTTCCACTTTCTTATATTTTCTACAGTAAGTTTTCCACTTGTTATGATGAGAAAATAATCTTTATGTTTTACAAAATTACAAGGCTAAAAAAGTTAATGTTTTAGTAATAAAACTACATTAAATAAATTCTTTACCCCAAAAAATGAGTAACAAAGAATTCAGTAACACCAAGCCAATCTTTTTGCTCAACATTATTGCTTTAATGTCTTTCCTCCTCAACTACTGGTACTTCTAACCATTTATAAAAAATCATGTCTTCATAATAGGCATAATTTATAAAGTACTTCAATTTCTATGCATTATTTACTTGATTTTCCCTGAAAACTTTGTGAGATGGCCAACGTGGATATTTTTATCTCCATTTTATAGATGAGCAAAGTGGGGCCTGAAGGAGAATGATTTGCCAAGACAGAAGCCCAGATCTTCTTGTTCCTCACCTGGCATTCCAACACAGCATTTCTCAAGCCTAGCACTATTGACTTTTGAACCAGAATTCTTTGTTGTAGTGGACTCCGCCATGCATTACAGGTATTTAGCAGCATCTCTGGCCTCTACACACTAGAGGCCAATAACACTGCCTCCTCCTACCTGTTCCCTTCCCCCAAGCTGTAACAACCCAAAATGCAAAAAATCATACCCAGCTGACAAAAGAATCTGAGTGGTTCCCTCGGGCATCTCCATTTTATGTCAAGGTTCCATATACGACTGAGCCACGATAAATCACAGAGCATCAGATGCTGCTTGCTCAGTGAGATTCAATTAATTAACCAATTCCCCATTCACTAAAACAATTTTTAAATGTGAAAATGAACAAGTAAAAGTTCCTTGTACAAATATTCACATCTCGGATGATAAATCTTCTAAAAGCATTATCTCATTAGAACATAATAAGGATACACATAACAAAAATTGGAAAAAGAAGAACAAATGAGGCCCAAAGTCACCAGAAGGAGGAACATAATAAAGATTAGAGAAGAAATAAATAAATTTGAGAAGAATAAAACAATAGAAAAAATCAATGAAACCAAGAGCTGGGTCCTTGAAAAAATAAACAAGATAGACAACCCCCTAGCCAGAATTATTAAGAGAAAAAGAGAATCTACACACATAAACAGAATCAGAAATGAGAAAGGAAAAATCACTACGTACCCCACAGAAATGCAAAGAATTATAAGAGTATACTATGAGAATCTATATGCTAACAAGCTGTAAAACCTAGAAAAAATGGACAACTTCTTAGAAAAATACAACCTTCCAAGACTGACCAAGCAAGAAACAGAAAAACTAAACAGACCAATCACCAGCAACGAAATTGAAGCGGTAATCAAAAAACTACCCAAGAACAAAACCCCTGGACCTGATGGATTCACCTCTGAATTCTACCAGACATATAGAGAAGAAATAATACCCATTCTCCTGAAAGTTTTTCAAAAAAATAGAAGAGGAGGGAATACTTCCAAATTCATTCTATGAAGCCAGCATCACTCTAATACCAAAACGGGGCAAAGACCTCACCGAAAAAGAAAATTACAGACCAATATCCCTGATGAACGTAGATGCAAAAATACTCAACAAAATATTAGCAAACTGAATTCAAAAATACACCAAGAGGATCATACACCATTATCAAGTGAGATTCATCCCAGGGATGCAAGGATGATACAACATTCGAAAATCCATGAACATTATCCACCACATCAACAAAAAGAAGAACAAACACCACATGATCATCTCCATAGATGCTGAAAAAGCATTTGACAAAATTCAACACCAATTCATGATAAAACTCTCAACAAAATGGGTATAGAGGGCAAGTACCTCAAAATCATAAAGGCCATATATGATAAACCCACAGCTAACATCATACTTAACAGTGAGAAGCTGAAAGCTTTTCATCTAAGATCGGGAACAAGACAGGGATGCCCACTCTCTCCACTGTTATTTAACATAGTACTGGAAGTCCTAGCCACAGCAATCAGACAAAACAAAGACATACAAGGCATCCAGATTGGTAAAGAAGAAGTCAAATTGTCACTATTTGCAGATGACATGATATTGTACATAAAAAACCCAAAGACTCCACTCCAAAACTAC
>JAVSCE010021421.1:0-97224 GCA_032199065.1 Smutsia gigantea | reverse complement strand
CCCTGGTCCCCAGGGAGAGTCGGCCCTCATTCAGCGCTAGGCGGAGCCGCCCGCCTCTGTCCCGACGGCCTTGCCGGCTCCAGGGCCTCGCAAAACGCGAGACGGCCGGTCGGCGCGGCGAGTTGGTCGCGCTGCAGCGCCCCGCGTCGGGCGATCCCGAACGGCCTTTCCCCGCCTCGCTCCGCACCCGCCTCGGACGCCAGCACCCTGGGCCTAAGCCGAGGGGAGCCAGAGGACAGCTGCCCGCGCGGAGGGCTCCCGTGAGCGCTCCCCCTGGCTCCGCCGACCGCCTGCGCCCCCGGCGCTCCCCTCGGCCGCGGCCGGTGGGGGGGGGAGACGGAACGAGGGCAGGGGGGCCAAAAGGTGGCGTGGCGGAGGACCACGAGACCTCCCCGCGGGCATGCGCAGAGGCACGGGCTGGACGCCGGGGAGACGGCGATTGTTTCTTCTTTTTTAAGGTGCGTATCAGAGTTGAGAGGAAGACACGATAAAACGGAGAGCGGGCATGAACGAAACAAGAATACGAATGCCTGCGGCTGTCCGAGAAGAAAACAGCGCAGTCCGTTGCAATAACTTTCTGCGAACAGGCAGCGCGCAGGTTAATGGACTGCCGCTCGGGTCGTGGCGCGCCGTGATCGTATAGTGGTTAGTACTCTGCGTTGTGGCCGCAGCAACCTCGGTTCGAATCCGAGTCACGGCAGTCCTCTCTGGTGCCTGGCGTTTCCCTTTTACTTTCTGTTTCAACGCTTACCCTGAGCTTTCCGCTGGTCACTAGACCCCGACAGGGGGTCGGAAGGGATGGGAGCCCTATGGTGCTTTCATCTGGGGACGTCCTCTGTTCTCTGAGCAAAAGAAATTCCCCCAAGACGGCGACTTGTTAAAGTAAAACACAAATGGAAGTCAGACTTGAAAATTCCGAGTGGACAAACCAGTTTAGTCATGCAAGCAAACGTTAACTTAGCTTATTTTGCGAAACAAGTGAAATTTGACTTGGGCCACTTCTTGTTAATGTGCCTCCGAAAACCGTACGCGAAGCTAAGTATCAACTAAATTGGTAACCACTTTTAACCAATTCCGGATCACTAGGGAAACTCTAAGGGCATAAGGAAAACACCCACTGTATTTTTGCCTCCTCACTATATGAATAAAACAATAATACCCCCAAGCCTCATTCAACATTCCGTGTGAGCGCTCCCGGTTCCCCAGCTGTCTTTTTGTGCACAGTAAGTCTTTGCTGATCACTATGTCAGTGATCCAGTGGGTTTACTTCTGCTATTTCGGAACTTTTGACAGTGCCTCGACATCTTCATTCTGCTGGTGTCATATGTGCCTGGATGCGGTGACTCCACTGTGGATAATATAGTGTCAACAAAATCATTGGTATTGTCCTCTGCTTTATTTGTTAACAATCACTGTCCAGACTCTGTTCACTTAACCTTCACCTCTTCTAGGACTTCATGCAAATGGAATCACAGTGCAAATACTCTTTCTGCACCCTTCTTTCTCTTTGAACAACGTCTTTGACTTTATCCAATTTTGAGGAAAGCAGAGGTCATTCCTCTTTTGTTGCTGAGTAGTATTCCATGGCAGGAATACAGCACAGTTTTGTCTGCCATTCACCCGGTAAGGAGCATTTGGGCTGTTTCCAGGGATCTTGCAGACATGTGTCTGCATTGCTCTTGGGGTGGTGTTGGGGAACCTAGGTGAAGAATTGCTGGTATCAAAGAGTGGCAGATGCTCCACTTGAGAAAAACCACCAAAGCTTTTCCCCCAAGTGGTTGTACATCTATGTTCCCACAAACAATATGGGACAGTTGTAGTTGTTCTGTATCTACACTGAGATTGGGGGTTTCCTCTCGTATAATTTTAAGCTGGGGGACTGGGAGTAGTGGCATCTCAATGTGGTCTCAATTTCCATTGTTCCAACAGCTAAGAATATTACAGCAATTTTTTGTGTGCTTTGCTGGCCATGTGTATGTCTTCTCTTCTGAAGTATCTGTTCATGTCTTTTACCCATCTAAAAGACTTGGGTTGTTTGCTTTTTAAGTTATCAAGTAAGAGGAGCTCATCATACATGATAATTACAAGTTTTTTGAGTGAGATATGTTTTGTGACTATTTTATCCCTGTCTGTGGCTTGCTTTTTCACTTTCTTAGTGGCCTCTTTTTTGGTGAGAAGATATGGTTAATATTGGTGAAGTCCAATTTATCATGTCTTTCTTTTGTACATACTTTTTCTGGGTCTTGTTTAGTAAGACCTACCACCAAGTCACAAAGTATGCTCAGAATGCTTTATACCTTTAACTTTTATGTTGTGGTCTATGATGCTCCTCAAATTAACTTATGTGGGTAGTGTGAGGTAGAAATAAAGCTTTGGCTGCCCCTGACCCCCATCAATAGGGAACCTATTTCCTTTCCCCCACTGAACTGTTTTGACTGAAAACTAATTTACACCTGAGCCGCGGGTCAGTTTCAAGTCCCTCAACTCAGTCAACTTCTCTATTTGTGTATCCTGACACCATTTACACGTTGCCTGGTCTATAGAGCCTCATAGTAAGTCTTAAAGTCGGGTAGTGCAAGTCCCCCAATTCTGTTCTTTTTCACATAGAGCAAACTTTTAATAACTCAGGTAACCATCACACTGATCAAGATAAGCAGCCACTTCATTCCTCTCATTTCAGCGTGGGACACAGGCCCTCCCTCACATGCACTGGTTGCCCCCTTGTGGCCAAAGAGCCCCTATTGTACCTTCTGGGGAGAATAAATCTCCAGGTGCCTGCAGGGCGGCTGAACATGCAAAAAGTCTACAAAATTCAACACTGGAATCTGGGTTTTCCACTGGGTGGGATTGGGGGACCCAGGTGTGGTGGCAGGGAGGGAGTTAGCTCACTTTTCAGGCCTTTGAGCTTAGGGAAAGTTTTCTGTAGTTATTTCTAACTGTGAAATGTACAAACTTTGTGCTATTTACAATTTCCTCTTCTTTCTAAGAGAGGTGGAGTCCTACGGAGGGCCCCAAATTGCTACACTGATTGTGGGGCGTGATGTTGCAAACAGGAGGCCGAGGGACAGATGACTTTTTCTGCATATGGAAGAAGATGAGGAAGAGGCAGAGATACCAAGGAAAGGGGAAGAATAGGCTGGAACCAGAAACCTGATTTTCAGGTCATGTCCGATTTTGGAGACAGAGAACACACTGGTGAGCACATCCGGGGGAGAATAACTTCAGTGGAAATGACAGGCACTTAAGGCCACATAAACATTTTCCATCGGTTTATAAGTAATTATTGTAGAAAAGGCCCAGGTGAGTTAGAAGCATTTGTTTGTTATTGTTTGGAATGCACGCTTACAAAAAAATGACCACCACGGGGCTACCAGGAAGATGGCAGCGTGAGCATGGTGGCAGAAATGTCCTCCCAAAACTATATATATCTATGAAAATACAGCAAATATAACTATTCCTAAAAGAGAGACCAGACTACACAGGAAAGCGCACAGCGTGCAGATATACCTGAGAGGACACGCATACCGTGTGGCAGGTAACATATGGAGCCACACCCAGGAGGGAACCGAGCACTCACCCACCCCAGCCCACCAGTGGGAGGAGAGGATTCAGAGCCGGGAGGGAGTGGAAGTACACCCCGTGAAATAACCAGCCATGGTGATCTACGCGGGGAGTGCTGACACACATCGTGTGGTGTAGCGGAGTTTGGAGAGACATGGGGTGCAGGATCTGAGCAGGGAATGCTCCAGGGTGCTTGCAGCCGGCTCCCAGGAAGGAAAAAAAAAAGAAATGCACGCTTTTTCAGCGGTATTAAAGAGACAGGAGTGCAGTGGAGGAGCCGGATGAGCCCAGCACACTCAGCCCAGCAGGCTGGGAGTCCTGGGGAGTTTCAGACCCCTTAGCTGGCGACTGGGAAGGGTGGCAGCACATAGACTTCTCACAGAGATCAACAGCCTCCCATTCGTTCCCACCCCGGCCAGAGCTATAAAGGGCCCTGCAGAGAGGCGAGGACACAGCTGTGCAATAGTGGAGCAACAGCGCCACCTACAGCATCCCCACAAAGTCTACTCCCAGGGGGCATTTTTTTCTTTTTTTTCTTTTCTTTTTGTTTGTTTTGTTTCTTCTTTTTTCTTCTCTTTCTTTTTTCTTTTCTTTTCTTTCTTTCTTTCTTTTTTATTTTAAAGTTTAAAGAGACCAACTGACATATGTGGCAACTACCAGTGACCACTTCTATAGCCATAAAAAGACAGAGGAATATGGTCCAGAGTAAGATCAACCAGACAACCCCCGAGAGGGAGCCTGAAGGGATGGAAATGCACAGTCTTCCAGAAAAAATATTCAGAATAAAAGTCATAACCATGCTGACGGATCTACAGAGAAATGTGCAAGAGCTGAGGGAGGAAGTAAGGGAAGTGAGGAAACACAATGCAGAAATCAGATAAACGATCAACGGGCTTAACAGCACACTGGATTAGATATAAGAGACTGTTAATGGAATAGAAATCAGAGAACAGGAATACAGAGAAGCTGAGGGAGAGAGAGATAAAAGGGTCTCTAGGAATGAAAGAATATTAAGAGAACTGTGTGACCAATCCAAACGGAACAATATTAGCATTATAGGAGTAACAGAAGAAGAAGGGAGAGAAAAAGGTATAGAAAGTGTCTTTGAAGAAATAATTGCTGAAAACTTCCCCATGCTGGGGAAGGAAATAGCCTCGCAGTCCATGGAAGACCACAGACCTCCCAACACAAGGGACCCAAGAAAGACAACACCAAGACACATAGTAATTAAAATGGCAAAGATCAAAGATAAAGACAGAGTATTAAAGGCAGCTAGAGAGAGAAAAAAGATCACCTACAAAGGAAAACCCATCAGACTATCATCAGACTTCTCAACAGAAACGTTACAGGACAGAAGAGAATGGCATGATATATTTAATGTAATGAAACAGAAGGGCCTCGAACCAAGAATATTGTATCCAGCATGATTATCATATAAATAAGATGGAGAGACTAAACAACTTCAGGACAAACGAAAGTTGAGAGAGTTTACCCCTCATAAACCACCACTACAGGATATATTAAACGGACTGCTCTAGAGGGAAGCACCCCTAAGGCTAAAAAGATGTCACCAGAGAAAATGAAATCATAGCAAAGAAAGCAGACCATCCAAATACTAAGTAAAGGCAAAGAATAAAACACCTAGTACATAAAGAATGGAGGAGGAAGAATAAGAAGGGAGAGAAATAAAGAAACATCAGACTGTGTTTACAATAACTTAACAAGAAAGTTAAGTTAGATTGTTAGATAGTAAAGATGCAACCCTTGAACCTTTGGTAACCACGAATCTAAAGCCAGAAATAGCAATAAGTACATATCTATCAATAATCAGCCTAAATGTAAATGGACTGAATGCAACAATCAAAGGACACAGAGTAACAGAATGGATAAAAAAGCAAGACCCATCTATATGCTTCTTACAAGAGACTCACTTCAAAACAAAAATATACACAGACTAAAGGTGAAGGGATGGAAAAAGATATTTCATGCAAACAACAAAGAGAAAAAAGCAGGTGTTGCAGTACTTGTATCAGACAAAATAGAGTTCAAAACAAGGAAAGTAGGAAGAGATAAAGAAAGACATTACATAATGATAAAGGGGTCAGTCCAACAAGAAGATATAACCATTATAAATATATATGCACCCAACACAGTAGCGCCAGCATATGTGAAACAAATACGAACAGAATTAAAGGAGGAAATAGACAGCAATGCATTCATTTTAGGAGACTTCAACACATCACTCACTCCAAAGGACAGATCAACCAGACAGAGAATAAGTAAAGACACAGAGACACTGAGCAACACAGTAGAACAGATGGACTTAACAGACATCTACAGAACTCTGCACCCAAAAGCAGCAGGATACACATTCTTCTCAAGTGCACGTGGAACATTTTCCAGTATAGTCCACATACTAGGCCACAAAAAGAACCTCAGTAAATTCAAATATATTGAAATTCTACCAACCAACTTCTCAGATCACAAAGATATAAAACTAGAAAGAAATTTTAGAAAGAAATCAAAAAGTCTCAAAAATACATGGAGACTTAACAACATTCTCCTAATTAATCAATGTGCTAACAACCAAATCAGAACAGAAATCAAAGAATATATGGAGACTAATGACAACAACAACTCAAAGCCACAACTTCTGTGGGATGCAGCAAAGGCAGTTCTAAGAGAAAAGTATATTGCAATCCAGGCCTATTTAAAGAAGGAAGAACAATCCCAAATGAATAGCCTAAAGGCACAATTATTGAAATTGGAAAAAGAAGAACGAGTGAGACCCAAAGTCACCAGAAGGAGGGACATAATAAAGATCAGAGAAGAAATAAATAAAATTGAGAAGAATAAAACAATAGAAAAAAATCAATGAAACCAAGAGCTGGTTCTTTGAAAAAATAAACAAAATAGATAAACTCCTAGCCAGACTCATTAAAAGAAAAAGAGAATCTACACACATAAACAGAATCAGAAAGGAGAAAGGAAAAATAATGATGGACTGCATAGAAATACAAAGAATTATAAGAGAATATTATGAGAACCTGTATGCTAACAAGCTGGAAAACATAGAAGAAACGGACAACTTCTTAGGAAAATACAACCTTCCAACACTGACCAAGCAAGACACAGAAAAACTAAACAAACCAATCACCAGCAGAGAAATTGAATCTGTAATCAAAAAACTACCCAAGAACAAAATCCCCGGTCCTGATTGATTCACCTCTGAATTCTACCTGACATATAGAGAAGAAATAACACCCATTCTCCTTAAAAGTTTTCCAAAAAATACAAGAAGAGAGAGTACATCCAACTCATTCTATGAAGCCAGCACCACTCTAATACCAAAACCGGGCAAAGACCTCACCAAAAAAGAAAATTACAGACCAATATCCCTGATGAACATAGACGCAAAAATACTCAACAAAATATTAGCAAACCGAATTCAAAAATACATCAAGAGGATCATACACCGTGATAAAGTGGGATTCATCCCAGGGATGCAAGGATGGTACAACATTCGAAAATCAATCAACATCATCCACCACATCAACAAAATGAAGAACAAAAAGCACATGATCATCTCCATAGACGCTGAAAAAACATTTGACAAAATTAAGCATCCATCCCTGATTAAAAGTCTCAAGAAAATGGGTATAGGGGGCAAACACCTAAGCATCATAAAGGCCATATATGACAAACCCACAGCTAACATCATACTTAATGGCGAGACGCTGAAAGCTTTTCATCTAAGATCGGGAACAAGACAAGGATGACCACTCTCTCCACTGTTATTCAACATAGTACCGGAGGTCCTAGCCATGGCAATCAGACAAAACAAAGAAATACAAGGCATCCAGATTGGTAAAGAAGAAGTCAAATTGTCACTATTTGCAGATGACATGATACTGTACATAAAAAAACCCTAAAGATTCCACTCTAAAACTACTAGAACTTATATCTGAATTCAGCAAAGTTGCAGGATACAAAATTAACACACAGAAATCTGTTGCTTTCCTATACAGTAACGATGAACTAACAGAAAGAGAAATCAGAAAAATAATTCCATTCACAATTGCATCAAAAAGAATAAAATACCTAGGAATAAACCTAATGAAGGAAGTGAAAGAACTGTACTCTGAAAACTACAAGGCACTCCTAAGAGAAATTAAAGAGGACACTAACAAATGGAAATTCATCCTATGCTCTTGGCTAGGAAGAATAAATATTGTCAAAACGGCTCTACTGCCTAAAGCAATCTACAGATTCAACGCAATACCTATCAAACTACCAACAGCTTTCTTCAATGAACTGGAACAAATAATTCTAAAATTCATATGGAACCACAAAAGACCCCGAATAGCCAAAGAATCCTGAGAAGGAGGAATAAAACAGGGGGAATTATGCTTCCAGACTTCAAGCTCTACTACAAAGCCACAGTAATCAAGACAATTTGGTATTGGCACAAAAACAGACCCACAGATCAGTGGAACAGAATAGAAAATCCAAACATTAACCCTAACATATGCAGTCAATTAATATTTGATAAAAGAACATTGGATATACAATGGGGAGATGACAGCCTATTCAGCATCTGGTGTTGGAAAAACTGGACAGCTACATGTAATAGAATGAAACTGGACTACTGTCTAGGCCCATACACATGGGTAAACTCAAGGTGGATCAAAGACCTGAACGTAAGTCATGAAACCATAAAACTCTTACAAAAAAACATAGGCAAAATCTCTTGGACATAAACATGAGCGACTTCATCATGAAAATATCTCCCTGAGCAAGGGAAACAAAAGCAAAAATGAACAAGTGGGACTTTCTCAGGCTGAAAAGCTTCTGTACAGCAAAGGACAACATCAGTAGAACAAAAAGGTATCCTACAGCATGGGAGAATATATTCATAAATGACATATCTGATAAGGCGTTGACATCCAAAATATATAAAGAACTCATGCACCACATCAAACAAAAAGCAAATAATCCAATTAAGGAATGGCAGACGACATGAATAGACACTTCTCTAAAGAAGAAATTCAGATGGCCAACAGGCACATGAAAAGATCCTCCACATTTCTAATCATCATAGAAATGCAGATTAAAACCACAATGAGTTATCACCTCACACCAGTGAGGATGGCCAACATCCAAAATACAAACAGCAACAAATGTTGGTGAGGATGTGGAGAAAAGGGAACCCTCCTACACTGCTGGTGGTAATGCAAATTAGTTGAACGATTGTGGAAAGCAGTATGGAGGTTTCTCGAAAAAGTCAATATAGAAGTACCATTTTACCCAGGAATTCCACTCCTAGGAATTTACCCTAAGACTGCAACAGCCCAGTTTTAAAAAGACATATACACCCCTATGTTTATCGCAGCACTATTTACAATACCCAAGAAATGGAAGCAACCTAAGTGTCCATTAGTAGATGAATGGATAAAGATGTGGTACATATAAATAATGGAATATTATTCAGCCATAAGAAGAAAACAAATCCTACCATTTGCAACAGCATGGATGGAGCTAGAGGTTATTATGCTCAGTGAAATAAGCCAAGCCAAAAAAGACAAGTATCAAATGATTTCACACATCTGTGGAGTATAAGAACAAAGAAAAAAATTGAAGGAACAAAAGAGCAGCAGACTCACAGAACCCAAGAATGGACTAATAGTTACCAAAGGGAAAGAGACTGGGGAAGATGGGTGGGAAGGGAGGGATGAGAGGGAAAAAGGTGCCTTACGATTAGCAGATGTAAGGTTGGGGGTCATGGGAGGGCTGTACATCTCAGAGAAGACAAGTAGTGATTGTATAGCATCTCACTAAGCTGATGGAGAGTGACTGTAATTGGGTTGAGGAGGGGGACCTGATGAAGGGGGTAGTTTAGTAACCATAATATTGCACATGTAATAGTAGATTAATGATACCCAAATAAATTATTTAAAAATGGCAATAATTACATACCTATCAATAATCACTTTAAATGTAATTATTTAAATTATAATTGTAAATGTAAATGGACTAAATTCACAAATCAAAAGCCATGGGGTGCTGAATGGATGAAGAAACATGGCCCCTCTATATACTGATTGAAGAGATTCATTTCAGACCTAAAGGCATACATAGACTGAAAGTGAAGGGATGGGAAAAGATGTTTCACACACACACAAAAGAGGAAGCAGGAGTAGCTGTGGTTTTATCAGGCAAAATGGACTTTAATACAAAGAAAGTAATAAGAGACAAAGGACATTACATAATGTTGAAGGGATCAGTGAAACAGGAGGTTATAACAAATGTTAATATCTGTGTATCCAACATAGGAGTACCTTAATATGTAAAGCAAATACTAACAGACCTATAGAGAAAAGTTGACAACAGCACAATTACATTAGGGGATTTTAACACCCCACTTTCATCTATCGATACGCCATCCAGATTATCAATAAGGAAGCAATAGCATTGAGGAGAGTATTAGACTGATCGGACTTAACAGATACATACAGAATATTACACCCAAAAGAAGTAAAATGAACATATTCCTCAAATGCACATAGACCATTCTCCAGAATAGATCACAAAAATGTCTCCATAAATTTAAGAAGATTGAAATTGTATCAAGAATCTTCAGGCCACTTTGGTATGAAACTAAAAATTAATGTGTGAAAAAAACATAAAAACACCAACACATGGAGGTTAAACAACATGCTTCTAAATAATCAGTGGATCAATGATCAATTCAAAGAGGAAATCAAACAATACATGGAGACAAACGAAAACAGAAACAAAACAGTTCAAAATATGTGGGATGCAGCAAAAGTGGTTCTAGGAGGGAAATTTATAGGAGTACAGGCCTACTTCAAGAAACAAGAAGAATCTCAAAAAATCTAAGCTTACAACAAAGCTTGAAGTTAGTAGAAGGAAACACGTAAGAAAGATATGGGCAGAAATAAATATAATAGAGAGAAAACAGTAGATGAAAACCAATGAAACTAGGAGCTGCTTCTTTAAGAATATAAGGAAAATAGACAATCCACTAGCCAGACTTACCAAGAGAAAAAGAGAGAAGACACAAGTAAACCAAATCAGAAATGACAATGGAGAAGTTACAACTGACAACACAGGAATTCAAAGAATCATAAGAGAGCTCTATAAAAATTTATATGCCAATAAATTAGATAACCTAGAAGAAATGGACAAATTCCTAGAAACATACAATCTTCTAAGACTGACCCAGGATGAAACAGAAAATCTGAACAAACTGATCACTAGTAATGAAACTGAACTGGTAATCAAAAAAACTCCCAACAAACAAAAGCCAATACCAGGTGGCTGTGTGGGTGAATTCTACTAAACATTTGAAGAAGAAATAATATCTGTCCTTCTTGATGTATTCCAAAATATGGAAGAGAAAGGAATACTTCTAAATGCATTCTCTGAGGCTAGCATTACTCTAATAGCTAAACCAGACAGCAACACTATAATAAAAGATAATTATAGACCAATATCCCTGATGAACATAAATGAAAATATCCTTAACAAAATATTAGAAAACCAAGTCAAAAAATACATCAAAATGATCATCCACCACTACCAAGTGGGATTTATTCCAGGGATTCAAGATGGTACAACATTCATAAACCAAAGTGCTATGCCAAATGAAAAAAGGAAGGCCAAAAACCATATGATCATCTCAATAGAAAGTGAAAATCTTTTGATAAAATTCAACATCCATTCATGATAAAATCTTTCAACAAAGTGGGTATAGAAGGAACACATTTCTACATAATAAAGACTATATTTGATAAAACCACAGTTAACAATATATGCAATGGTAAAAGCTGGAAGCTTTTCCTCTAAGACTGGGAGCAAGACAAGGATGCCCATTCTCACCACTTTTATTCAACATAGTTCTGGAAGTCCTAGTCACAGCAGTCAGACAAGAAAAAGAGCTAGGCATCCAAATTGATAAAGAAGAATTATAACTGTCAGTATTGCATATGACATGACACTATATATAGAAAACCCTAAGGACTTCACCAAAAAACAATTAGAACTGGATTAAGTAAAGTTGCAGGATACAAAATCAATTTATTTCATCAGTAATTTCTGCTCTAAAGAGTATACTCTCACGCTCATGGATAGTAAGAATTATAAAAAATGGCATACTGCCCAAAGCAATTTAAAGATACAGTGTAACCCTATCAAAATACCATTGGTATTTTTCAATGAACTAGAGAAAATAATCCTAGAGTTCATATGGAACCACAAAAGGCCTCAAATAGCCAAAGCAGTCTTGAGAAAGAAGAACATAGCTGGGGTATCTCAATCCCTGATTTCAAGCTATACTACAGATCCACAGTGTTTAAGAGTATGGTACTGGCACAAAAACATACTCATAGACTAGTGGAATAGAATAGAGAGCAGAGAAAGTCATGCACATACAGTCAATATATGACACAGGAGACAAGAATATGTCGTGGGAAAAAGATAGTCTCTTCAATAAATGGTGTTGAGCAAACTGTACAGCTATATGCAACAGAATGTAACTGTATCACTGTCAACACCATTCAGAAAAGTAAACTTGAAGTGGATTAAAGAACTAAATACAAGACATTAAACCATAAAATTCTTTGAAGGAAACATACACAGGAATCTCAAATATCAGCACAAATAATTTTTTATGGATACATCCTCCTGGACAAGGGAAACAAAATAAATATGAAAACGTAGATGCCATCAAACTAAAAGGCTTCTGTCCAGAAAAGAAAACAATCAACAAAATGAAAACACAGTGTGTGACAGGGGAGAATATGTTTGCATATGATACAGCCTAAGAGGGGCTAATATCCAGAATATATAAAGAAGTCATAGACTCAACACCAAAAAAAAACTGAACAATCAATTAGAAAATGGATAGATGACCTGAATAGACATTTTTCCAAAGGTTTACAGACGGCCAACAGGCACATGAAAAGATGCTCTACATCACTAATCATCAGATATATACAAATCAAAACCACAATGAGATAGCACCTCATGCCAGTTAGAATGGTCATATCCAAAAGACAAGAAGTAACAATTGTTGGGGAGGATGTGGAGAAAAGAGGACCTTCCTACACTGTTGGTTGCAATGTAAATTGGTGTAACCTCTATGGAAAGCTGTTGGGAGCCATAGGGCACAAAAACAACAAGACTCCATTTTGTTATGACTCCATCTTGTTGTTTACTTCTTCTTGATCACTTTCGCGCCACAATTTCCCGCCAAGTGTTCCCACTTCAGTCTGCCGCTTATGTCAGAGACAACTGCGCATGCGCACACCTCGGTGCGTGATTGGACTTTGTAAGTCACTTCATTAGCATAGTGGGCAACCAATCAGAAAAGACCACACCCTGTAATGTCTATATATTCTCTGCTCTAACCTGCAATAAACGAGACTTGATCAGAAAGCCTGTCTTGTCTACATCTCTCTGTCTTCTGTCCCTCGTTCGCACACCCCCTCCTTAGGTCCCAGTTGGCGAACCCCGCGGCCAGGGGTTTTACGCTCGCACACCTGCGGGTCAGGTCAAGTGGCGCCCAACGTGGGGCTCGAGGCACGGGGGAGACTGTGACGAACGCCGTTCCGGAAGGGCTGGCCAGCCAATGATTCTGAGGTCGCCACGAGAGGACCCTCGTGAGGAAAGACCTGCACTTTGACGGCCACAGATCTACCCGCTCTGTGAGACACGCCTGAGAGGTAAGTGAATGGCGCAATCATGGGACAGACATTGAGTAAACAAGAGCTCTTTATCGTAGGACTCAAGGACTCACTCAAGACACGAGGGATTAGGGTTTAGAAAAAATACTTAGTAAGGTTTTTTATTTTTCTTGAAGATGCTTGTCCTTGGTTAAGCTTTACTGTGTAATGTAAAAGTTTTTATAAGTAATCTAGCATAATTGCTAAAGAGTGTGTAAACAAGTGTAACAAAATATCTTAATAATAATAATAGTATATTAATGTATAACTGTGTATATCTGCAAACAGCCTGAGAATTTTTGTGGTAACCAAAATTCTTAGAGTTTTGTTAAATCATATGAAGATGTTTTATGCTCAGTCAAAATTGTGCTGTAAGGCACATTTCCAAAAATGATAAAAAGTGTTCATAAATGTATCAATCTGAAAAATGCTAATGTCAAAGTTTACAATAGCCTATTTTTCAGTGTTCATTGAAAAAGTACCTGTTTTAATTTCTAATTAAAACTACTTAATATAATAAAGAAGATATCTCTGCTTGCTATAAAGGATGTGTGTTTAAAAAAAAAGGTATAAAGAATAGAAATTCATTTTTTTGAATGTAAAAAAAAGGTAGCTTCTAAAGTACAAGTGTTTATTTAAAGAGAGAAAGCAGTAAATGTACAAAGAAAGTTGTAGAAAGTTTGTGAAAATTGATACAGTCATGCTATGTGAAATTAAGGCAAATGAGTCTCAATATCAAAGGCACAGCAAAATTAGAGTTTTGTTTTCAGTTTAAAGACAAAGTTGTCTTAGACCTTAGCCTGCTCTTAATGCTAACAAATTGCAAAAAACTTTGTAATTGTTTATCAAAGCAATTTCTCATGCTTAAAATCTCAATGAGTTCTCTTAAGTATTTTAAGAAAATGAAATCTTCATATTAAAAGGACTGTAAGCCAAGTGTTAATAACTGAATAACCGGTATTTGCATTTAAGCCTTTTTATTGTCATTCTAGTTAAATACCTATAATCGTATTTAAGCAAGTACCAAAAAAACTCTTCTGACAACTTTCCAAAATCAAATTCAAAAAAGGGTATTTTTTACCTGTAAGTAACTCTGATATTTTCCAGAGGGCCCCTGGAAAGTCTCAGAGAAATTTTCTCTTCATTAGAGAAAGTATGTGGCTATTTGGCTTATTTACTGATATATAATCACTTGCTTAATTACCTGGAAAGCACTGTCAAAGAGAATGATGCCAAACTTTTTGTTGGATGTTTTGTGTTGCCAAAATATCCAAATTTCCTTATGTCAACTGTCTTATAGTAAGTTTTCATCAGATCTTTAGCCACTCTCATTTACAAGTCTTTTGTCATTTATAATCACTGTTTTCTAAACTAGTAAAGAAATAGATTTCAGCAAAACAAGTGTTTACATAGGA
The DNA here is from genome assembly GCA_032199065.1 of Smutsia gigantea. NCBI lineage: Eukaryota > Metazoa > Chordata > Mammalia > Pholidota > Manidae > Smutsia > Smutsia gigantea. The sequence continues at coordinate 82,502 of JAVSCE010021421.1, read as the reverse complement.
TTAAGTAAACTAAAGAAAATGATTTTGTGGTTTTTTTGTTTCACGTGTTACTGATAAAGTATTTTAAGCTTTTTCTCTTAAACTAACAACAGTTTAGTAAATGACAATACCTTTGTAAGAACAACTTTCAATAACTATTTTTATATTTCATAGCAGTATATTTGTTTGCATAAGTTCAATAAAAATCTTTTTTCCTTGTAAGAAACCAATTAAAAACACTAGTTATATTACCGAGGCTTTAACTAAAATACTATTCCTAAAAGACACGTGTGTAAACTCATGTTAACAGACAGCTTTAAAAAACTAAAGTTGACTTCATAAAGCCAACAAGGCCCCTTAGAAAATCTGTGCTAGTACCTTGCTTACAAAATTCCCAGCAGCCTTACCAAGTGAGTAAAGAAAGTCACTTCCTGGCAAGTGCAAGAACCTCAAAATGTCTTGGTGGTGAACTGCCCTCCTCAGCTGCTATCCCAAAGGAATTTTATAAACTGACATTAAATTTTTTTTAATTGCTTTTTACTATTCCCTTACATCCTGAAGACTGTCAAAAATTTGCATTCAGTATGCCTCCTGTTAATTTTAAGAAGCCTATGAAAAAATATCATTAGCAGGTACTTCTGCAGGGAATGGCCAGTAGTCCTATTCTGTGTAAAAGTTTGTTGCTACACCCTTATCACCTATCAGAAATTCTTGGCCTCAAATGTATATTATACATTACATAAATGACATATTATTGGCTGGTCAAAAAGCCCAAAAGGTGTTACAATGTTTTAGTTGTTTGAAAAAACAGCTGCATAAATTTGGGCTGCAACTTGCCCCTGAAAAAGTCCAAACCTTAAAACCTTATGATTATTTGAGGTTCAAGTTTTTCCCACAAACTATTGGCCACCAAAAAATTCAAATTTGTGTTGATGGTCTTAAAACACTTAATGACTTTCAGAAATTATTAAGAAATATTAATTGGCTGCATCAATATTTAAAGTTAACTACTAAAGAGTTAAAACCTTTGTTTAATATTTTGAGGAAAAATCCTGCTCCCCTTTCTTCTCAGAAATTAACTCCTGAGGCTCAAAAAGCTTTAAGTTATTGAGCATGCCATCCAAAAACAGTTTGTTACTTATTTTGATCCTAACAGTTCATTATATTTACTTATATTTGCCACTAACGCCTACAGAGTTGTTATGGAAAGGAAGTCCAATTATGTGAGTCCATCTATCTTATAACTCTGTGGCTACATTGATTATAATAGTGAAAAAAACAAGCAGTTATTTATTAGGCAAAAAACCTAACCACATTATTCAGTCTTTTAATAAAAGGCAAAGAAATTAGTTAGACAACAATTCCAATTGGCTTCTTTCACAAGTTAGACTTATTGAAAGTATTAATGATCATTATCCTACCAGTAAATTAATAGATTTCTTACAAAAGCATGAAGTTATATTTCCTGGAGTCTCCAGGTTCCAACCCTTGAGGAATGCTGTGGCAATGTTCACTGATAGAACTTCCAAAGGTAAGGCAAGATATTATGTTACTGAGCCAATAACTTTTAATGTCCCTTGTTTATCAGCACAATTAACTAAATTAATAACAGTTCTTGTAGTTTTCAACGTTTTCCTCAGGCTTTTAATCTGTACACAGATAGTGCATATGTAGCTAACTCTCTACCATTATTGGATACTGCTAGTCAAATTAGTGCTTGCACCAAAGCAAGACAGTTGTTTCATCACCTACAACATAATATTCTTATGAAGACCCATCCCTTTTATGTTGAACACATATGTGCTCATTCTGGTCTATGAAGACCTTTGTCTCATAGAAATAATTGCATAGACAAAGCACTTATTTTTCCTGCTTTGGCAATTACACCTATTCAGCAGGCTCAACTTGACCATAGTAAATTCCACTTGAATAGCACAACCTTAAAACTGAAACATAACTAAAAAGCAAGCCCAAATGATTGTAAAGCAATGTACAAAATGTGGTCATTTGTTTCCTGTTCCACATTTGAAAGTAAATCCACGGGGCTTAATACCTGGTCATATATAGCAAATAAATGTCACTCATTTTAACAATTTTGAGAAAATAAAATATATACATGTGAATGTTGATACTTGCTCAAGTTATATTATGGCTTCTTTACAATCTAGAAAAACAAGCAGGCATGCTATTGAGCATACTGAAAGAGCTCATTTAACCCTTAAAAATACTAGAAACAAAATTAAAAAGGGGGAATGGTATCCCGTAAAGGGGTCCCCTAGGAACATCCTTGCTCATGCTCTCTTCATTTTAAATTTTTTAAATCTGGATGATAATGGGCGTTCTGTCGCTGATCGATTTTGGCACTCTAATACTAAACTCTGGAAAGATCCACTGGACAATCAATGGCATGGACCCGACCCAGTGTTGATCTGGGGATGAGACCCTTGTCTGTGTCTTCTCACAAAAACATAATGCTGCTAGATGGCTCCCTGAGAGAATGATTAGGCAAGTTAATAGTAATTCCTCCAGGGAGACACCAATGACCTGAGAGTCGCCTTTCTTTTTGCCCTCTTACAGGATTTCAGAAGAAGCAATGGACAGTATCCTCCTCACCCTCCTCCTGCTGATGAGATTTTGCAGCCCACTTATGATACCAGGAAACTAAACTTGGCAACCCAGTCTCGTGGCACACCCATCTGCCTTACTCGGAAGGAGCAGCTAAAGCCTTGCATAAGCAATTTCACCACCACGGTGTTTTTCACTGGAGACATGGGCATAATTACCATTCCTTACTCCTCCAGTGCAGCCAGTGGTGACATTGTTTCTTCAAGGCAAAGACTATAACCTAGATACCAACATTTCTACAGTAGCAGCATGGTTTTGATTATTTTGGCTTGCCTTTTTGATAATCAACTACCTAGAAAGAGAATAATGTTAAACTTTATTAGACTTGTTACTTATTTGCCTTGCTTTATGTACCCTCTATCAATCAATTCATTGTTTCTCTTTTAGGATAAGTTGTATCTTTAGAGATGTATAGTTTTAAGAGTCTTTTTTGCTTGGCTAATTGAGCTTTATGCTCATACTCTCCCTTGGCCCTTGAGCCTTCTGGAAAATCACCATCTTTATAAAAGGACAAATCAGTACTGCTCTTTGCAGACAAACACAAGTCCACTATCATCAGCTTGATCTAATAGGCCAAAGGTATGATGTGCCCTATTGTTGTTTTCGTGCCAAATGGCTCCCCTCTTTTAAGAAACTGCATAGGATTCAGACCTATGCATATCGGCTCACCTTAAAATGAGTACGATATGGGCACCAATGTGGGTGCGAGGCTGAGCACCGCAAGGGAAGGTCCATGAGCTGCTTCTGAATTCCCTGAGAGAAAAACCTGGCTTGCATGGAGGTTAGTATCAAAAATAACAAATGCCCTTCCTCCCCTCCACAAAAGATACTAAAAGCCAACATTGACACCCATCGATGGGGAGTCTTGGAGGAGCCAGGTCACTACTCCAATTGGTTAATGCCCATCGCTAAAATAGCGAGTCTCCCTTTCTTTTTTATAATAAAAGAAGGGAGGAGATGTTGGGAGCCATAGGGCACAAAAACAACAAGACTCCATTTTGTTATGACTCCATCTTGTTGTTTACTTCTTCTTGATCACTTTCGCGCCACAATTTCCCGCCAAGTGTTCCCACTTTGGTCCGCCGCTTACGTCAGAGACAACTGTGCATGCGCACACCTCGGTGCGTGATTGGACTTTGTAGGTCGCTTCATTAGCATAGTGGGCAACCAATCAGAAAAGACCACACCCTGTAATGTCTATATATTCTCTGCTCTAACCTGCAATAAATGAGACTTGATCAGAAAGCCTGTCTTGTCTCCATCTCTCTGTCTTCTGTCCCTCATTCGCGCACCCCCTCCTTAGGTTCCAGTTGGCAAACCACACGGCCGGGGGTTTTACGTTCGCAGACCTGCGGGTCGGGTCAGAAAGCAGTACCGAGGCTCATTAAAAAGCTAGAAATTCAAATACCGTATGACCAAGTAACTCACTTCTGGTAATTTTCCCACATAAAATAAAATCACTGATTCAAAATATATATGCACTCCTATGTTTATCACCACATTATTTACAATAGCCAAGGTATGGAAGAAACCAAAGTGTTATCAAAAGATGAATAGATAAGATATATGGTACATATATACAAGAAATATTATTCAGGCAACAAAAAGAAAGTAATCCTACCATTTGCAACATTATGGATAGACCTACAGGGTATTATGCTAAACAAAATATGCCAAACAGAGAAAGACAAACACCATATGATTTCGCTTGTTTGGGGAATCTAAAGAAACAAAATGAATCAAGATAACTGAACAAAACAGAAATAGATTCAGACACTGAGATTCAACTGGTGGTTACCATGGGGGAGGGGTTGGGGTGGGTGAGTGAAGTAGGTAAAAGGGAGAAAGAGGCACAAAATCTCAATCACAGTATAAATTAGTCACAGGGATGAAAGCACAGCAGTAATATCTTTCTATGTTGACAGTAACTAAACTAGTTGGGGTGAGTATTTAATAATGTAGGTAACTGTCAAATCACTATATTCAAGCCAAAATACTCTTGTATGTCAACTTTATTTCAATATAAAAAAATATCACTTATGGCCTACATTAACATCTGTAATTACAAGAATAGGTCATTTCTTCCCCATAATGTAATAATACGTATTGGAGATTAAGTTCTCTATCACAACTGACATGTTTCTTAAGTGGAAGGGGAAAGATACCGTAGGGAATGACCTTCCCCAGACTCCTATATTTTGTATCAATCATGTTTAAATACTCCTCCAGGGAAAACAGAAGCAAAGCGTTTCCCAGTCAAAATCCTGTGTGAGAGTGGATTTCAGAAAGTGTGGGGTGAGTCACAATGTGGTAGCTGCATTCCAGCATGTAGGGGAGAGACTAAGCCTCTGCATGATATCAAACAGCTCCTGGTTCCAGATAATCAAACAGAATCTAAGAAGACCTCATTTATTCTCATTTGAATATAGGGTGTTCAAAGTACCCTGGGAATTAAGTGGGCAATTGAACATCCTAACTTCTGTACACACTTATCAAAACTGTTAAGATTTGTTTTGGGAATTAATTTAATTGTATTTCACACTTGGAGAAAATGAATCTGATAAATGCCACAGTTTATAGGGAATTTTCTAGAAGTATTTTATTATAATCTAACAAGATGTTTTATCATTTCACATGAGAAGTGCTTTATAATCTGACATGAGAAGACATGCACAGAAGGTCCTCATGGCAATGTTTACTACTAGGTAAGGACTATTTGATAGATGAGGAAGATAAGCAAATAGAAATAGTTTCTGCTAGGGTCTTCCAGGAAGTGCTCAATGGAGATGATAATTTTACTGTGGATATAGAAGGACATTGGCTTCCCTTCTCAGTGGTGACTGAGTATTCAATAGAGCCAAACACTATTGGATTGTATCTATAGTAAATGCTCTTAATTCTTTGTCACTCAACAAATATGTATTATTAAAGATGTACCTTTTTTATAGGTATTTAAATTCAGCAGTGAACAGAAAAAAATGACCTTCCCTATGATATCACTGTTATATCTATCATTCTAATTTTTATATAATACATAAGCATATATATATTTATATGTATAAATTATGTGAACTATAAAAAAATGTGTCAGTCTGTCTATATCTGCATAGATGGATAGATACATTTTTATCATATTGAATTGTTAGAATCTGCAAACAAGACCTCATTTCCGTTTGCTGAGGAGTTTTAACAAAACGTGTATTTAGAAAGTACCTAAGGCTGCAAGTGGACCTGTAGTGCCGGCAGTGGGGGGCCTATGATGTAGGGAAGAGCACTGAGCTCCCGAACTGCCTCCTCTATGCTGACTCACTCTCTTACTCAAACTCCTGGTCTTCATGTTGTCCAAAGAATTTCATTGTCCCTCCAGCCTACATCAGAAAACATTGTTATGCATGGATAATAGGCCAATATGAATAACAAACTACCTGTTAAGATAAGATTTTTAAAGGCTTTATTTTTAATGTAGCATGATTATGACATATTTTCAAATATTAACAAAGGGAGTTATTTTAAAAGGTAGGTCACCCTCCAAACTCTGATACCAAAAATTCAATTTTCCCACCCAGACACCAAAAATCCTGTGCTATTTTGGTGCTCCCCTAAATGCAATTAATTTATATGTGTGTGATATATATTATTCTGCTGTTCATGAAAAGATCATCATCCTAAGTATACAGTTTTCACTCTACAACATATTTCACTTTACAACATATTTTAGAAACCATTGCATGTATACTTGCTTCGTTTTTCTTAATGAATGCTTAAAGTACCATTTCTGATTCATTCGCTCCATTCTGATGGGCATGGAAGTTGTTTCCTATGGAAAAGGCTACAATGATCGTATTTGTGCCTGTGAGTTAGACTATCTAAAGCAAATGGAATCATTAGACCCATGTCTATGTGCAGTTGTAATATTACAGGTGTTAGAAATCATGCCATTAGGGTTAGCACCTGTAACTCCAGGAAAAGGAAATCCCTTGGCAAAATACTCTAAAACCAAAATCAGTCAAAGGGAGAAATAAAGTTTAAAACACATTTATTGCTTACAATCTGTGGTGTTGGGCCATGTCTCTTTCCTGCTGCAGCAGAAGCAAACCAGCACTCCCCATAACCTCTCAAGTTCAGATAAGCCCTCTGTCACCCAGGTAATTACCCATAGATGTGGAGATGGCTACCCCTCTCCACCCAGGAAGAACGCCTGTTGATATGCAGATGCAGAAAAGCCAGATGAGATATTCTGAAAATATTACAATTTTACCCACAGCACCCATTTACAATCCTACCAAAAATGTGTGGGATTGATTGTTTCCCACACGATTTTCATCAATACTTGTTAAAACACATTTATCAAAAAGACTGCTTTGTTAATCTGATAGGTGAAAAGCATGTCTAATTTAAATTTGAATGTATTTTATTGTGAATGAAATTGAGCATGTTTTCACATGCTTAATTCTTTTTAACAAGAAGGATTTCTTTTGAAATCAGTTCCTTTACCCATTATTCACTTGCACTATGTTTTTAAGATTGATCTCTGAAATCCATTTAGAGCTTAGGAAATTATGCTTTTATCTGTGCATATGTGTTGTAAACATTTTTTTAGCTTAGTACTTATCCTTTTAACTGTTATTATTTGGAAAATATATGTAATAAGGTACATAAAATAATTTGTCCACTGTTTGGTGTATATGAATAAATATTTCCTTTCTATTCCTACCTTCTCTTGCTGAATCAGGGTATGAGACATCAAAAAATATAGATTCAAAAATTCTATTAAAAAATTTCAACCATTACTTGATTTCTAAGAGCATTTTCTAAATGCCTGGAGCTTAACATAACATGAAATTTTAAAGAATACTCTGTTTTAAGGCAAATGTTCTTACTCTATTTGTACTTCATTCTAGTCTTAGTACGTCCTAATTTCTTAAGAAAATATGTTGGAAGTCTCAAAAACATTAATACTGAATAAGTGGAAGAATTGAACTTTGATTACCAAGGTATAATTTAAAAAATACAAAGTTTAATGAAAGAAGATGAATTTAGAACTGTAAACAAATAGAAACGATTGAAAGCTGAATGAAAGGAAGCAAACTTAGATAAGGAAAGAGATTGAAATAAGTTGCATGATAGACTAAACCAATTGTCTGGGTGGTCATTGCTAAAATTTTTCTTTGTCTCCCAGTTACCTCTCTTCCATTTCTCTCTCTCTCTCCTTCTCACTCCCCATGTGTGGGTGTGTGTTTAGGTTTTAGTAAAGACAACAGTAGCAAATGTTTCTACATCATTCCATGAATATCAGAATATTTACTATTCAATATTTTGTAATCAGACTACCAGGTTTGTTAGAACCCAGAACTGCCTCTGGGCATAATAAACCCCCCCATTTGCATCACCTGCAGCAGCTTCACCCCAGCCTTGAATCCCCCAAGGCCTCACCCCAACCTAGTTCTAAGAAAACTGTGTTCTAGTTACTGGAAAACCCATCCATTGCTCTAGTGATTCTCATTCTAGATAGTTTCCCTAGCAACGACCAGCCACCTGACCATAAAGGGCAAAGGTAATATGCCCTTACCATAAAAGGTACCTACTTACCTTAACCTACATACCTTCTAGATTACATCAGCTGGCAACTTGGCACCAACTGAGCTCAACCTATAGAAAATGTACAAGACATACTTGTTTTAAACCATCCAATCAGCATCCCCCCTTCATGAACCTCATAATGCATAGAAGTCACGGGACCAACTTCCCACTCAAATTCCTTTATAAGAAGATTCCCCCTTTGGTGCCCGTGCTGCTCTCTCCTTTAGAGACAGCCATTCTGTCTTTCAGGCAATAAACTTCGCTGCTGGAGTTCTCGTGTCCTCCTTTCCTGAATGAGTGAATTGGGTAGCTGAAGAACCCCCCTTTCAAGGTTCAAATAATGTAAATTATTTATTATTTAAATAGTGTTTATTATTATTTATTAATGTGAATGTTTGTTATTCCTGAAAAATCATTTACTGTTTCATTATTGATGTATTTAATTGTTTTCATAAGCTATTAATAAATTCAGTAAGCAAGACTTCCACCTGATTCAGAAAAAAACAACAGAAGTGATTTCCCACTTGTGAACAGCACATCCTTGATCAAGCATGTGTATTTGACTGCAAATGTGGTATTCATTTCATAATATTTATTTCCTTTGCAGATGAACTATTTCTAATATGTGCTTATCTTCACCCAATGAAATGAAGCAAAATAACAGTGTAACCGAGTTCATACTGTTAGGATTGACACAGGGTCCTATGAGGCAGAAAATGACTTCATAATCTTTATGTTCTATGTAGAAACTGTAGTGGGGAATTTGCTTATTGTGACCGTCAAGTCCAGCTGGACACTTGGGAGCCCCATGTACCCCTTTCTGTTTTATTTGTCCCTGGCTGATTCCTGCGTTCAACTTCCACAGCCCCTAGACTAATTGTGGTTACTCTCTCTGCAAAGAAAATCATATCTTATAAAGAGTGCATTACTCAAGTCTTTGCACTACATTTATTTGTCTTCATCCTCATTGCCATTGTTCACTATGTGGCCATCTGTAAGCCCTTGCATTATGCCACTGAGACAGGGACCATGGGCTTAGACAGAATAGGGTGAGGGCCTCTGGAAAAAGCAAGGCAGGATATTTGCAGTCAGAGCAATGTAACTACAGGCAAGGAAACCCCCTACCAAAACTCTCTGTCAAACATTAAGCTCTAGGGTCATTCTTCAGTAAGATCAGTTAATGTTCCCCAGACAAAGAAGAGTAGCACATGTTTTTATTATGCTAATCATTTGTAAGATTCACTTTAGCATGCTAAAAGGCCCAGGCCTACGTGCTCTCTTTCCTCTTTCAGACCTGATGGGGTGATTTTACAAACTGGGCAACTAATTTAGCATGCAGATCCAGCTGCAAACAACATATTAAAAGGCAAGAAAGATTCTGTCTTAAAGATAAGATTCCATTTTAACACCCAGGAAGTTTAAGAAGCAAGATACTTAACTTACGCTTTAGCAAACAGACAAAATACCTCAGCCCACCTTGGGGGCTGGGCAGGCCACCTTTTGATATGCTCCTAGGCCAAGATGTCAGTATCCTGGAGAGAGATCAGGGAGGGGAATTCCTTGTGTTAAGTTAATTTGGGGTGTTCAGACACCATGTAGCATGTCCACACCCCTAAGCCTTTCTTTCATGTTCTAGAAAAAACCTCATCTGCCAATAAATGCCCTAGACAATGCACCACACTGGGCTCTCTTGTCCCCTCCTGGCATGAGCCAGGAGCTGTGTCCTCTCACTTTGTTTCTAAATAAAAGCCTGTACCTTGCTCTCCTACCTTGGGTGTTTGCTAAGCTCATTCTTCAGCTTCATGAACAAGAACCCCGGCATCACCACCATCATGAGACAGCATGTCTGCATCATTCTGATTACTCTTGCATGGACTGGGTCTTTTATACATTCTATGGCTCAGATTATCCTGGCCTTGAGATTGCCTTTCTGTGGACCCAACTGGATCATTATTGCTGTGACATGCAGCCCTTACTGAAACTTGCATGCATGGACACTTATGTGACCAACCTGCTGTTGGTGTCTAATAGTGACATCATTTGCTCAAACAGTTTTGTGATTCTGATGATCTCATACATTGTCATCTTGCATTCTCTGTGAAACCAAAACACAGCAGAAAGGAAAAAAGCTCTATTTCCATATCCCACATCATTGTAGTCATCTTATACTTTAGTTCATGCATATTCATATATAAATGCCCCCAACCACTTTCCCCATGGACAAAATAGTGTCCATATTTTATACTATTGGTACACCCTTTCTCAACCCCCTCATCTACACACTGAGGAATCCAGAAGTGAAAATTGCCATGAGAAAGCTATGGCATACATATCAAAATTACCTCAGAAAGCAAAAGATGAATTGAGGGGCTTGGTTGGGTACTTACCAAGTTACAGTTTACTGAATCTCTATGGATATCAATATCATAGTGTGTATTCTGACTCCCCCATGCACTCAAATGTAATGCACTTGAATTCCTTTTTTCCTGTGTTTCTGTCCTCAGACTAGTAGCTTTCCTAACATCCTCAGCCTGACTCTTTCTTTTCCTGAGAGTTCAATTCTGGCATTGCTGATTGCTCACCATGCAGTATACACTCTGCTTTGGTGAGAAGGAAGACATACATACATATACATACATATACACTCACAAGTGTTCAAGCACGTGTACCTCCATAAGTGTAGTTGTTCATTATGATGTGCAATGCCCTCTAGAGCACCTTTCCAATAATGTACCCTGCTTTCTCTTGATCACTTAAAGCAAAAGAACTAACTTTGTGTATCAAGAAGTTTGTTTCCCTACATCATTAGTCTAGCTTTGAAAAGTTCCTTACTATTGAATCAAAGCCCTTTTAAATATATTTCTTATTGTTTTCTTTGGCTATTAAGATAAATGAGATATTACGTATGAGATTTTTAAGATGTAGTGTTACGAAGACCTTGAGATAATTCATTTATTTGTATGATTGATGTATAGTGGATACAACAATAGAATTCTATAACTCTAAGAAGTAATAAAGTAAAGAAAGCACATTTTCAAGATTAAATAAAAATTAAAAATACACCAGAGATACAACATACATATTTTTTGAGATTGAAGTACCAAAATTACTTGAAACAAATCTGGTTTGATGAAAAAAAATGATATTATTATATATAAAGTTGGAGTTTGTCAGTGAAATGAAGAAAATACCATAGGCATTCAGATAATACTATACTTTGGTTAGTGGAGTTAGAGACAACCCACTATTTCAGTCCATTATTGCCACTTTCATTCTCTACCTGTGCTTTCCTCATAAAGGTGTCATATACATTGACACATTAAAATTGCCAATATGTTTTTTCTGCCCAGATCTGGCAGAAGAGATTTAGAGTGGCACCTTGGATGTACACAGCATTGGTTATATCATGAACAGTTTTCATCTATTACAGTGTACTAAAGTGTACCACCTCCTTAGTAATTGTTGTGATTCCATTTCTTTTTTTTTGTGATCTATTGTTAGCATTACTTCTTTATATTTTTTTGTTATCATTAATGTACAATTACATGAGCAAAATTGTGGTTACTAGGCTCCCCCAATTCTCAAGTCCCCACCACATACCCCATTACAGTCACTGTCCATCAGCATAGTGAGATGCTATAGAATCACTACTTGACTTCTCTGTGTTATACTACCTTCCCTGTGCCACCCCTTACATTATGTGTGTTAATTGTAATGCCCCTTTTTTCCATTTATTCCTCCTTTCCCACCCATCCTCCCCAGTCCCTTTCCTTTTGGTAACTGTTAGTCCATTCTTGGGTTCTGTGATTCTGCTGCTGTTTTGTTCCTTCAGTTTTTTCTTTGTTCTTATGCTCCAATGATGAGTGAAATCATTTGAAACTTGTCTTTCTTTGCCTGGCTTATTTCACTGAGCATAATATGCTCTAGCTCCAACCATGTTGTTTCAAATGGTAGGATTTGATTTCTTCTTAAGGCTGAATAATATTCCATTGTGTATATGTACCACATATTCTTTATCGATTCATCCACTTATGGACACTTAGGTTGCTTCCATTTCTGGCTATTGTAAATAGTAATGTGATAAACATAAGGGTGCATATGTCTTTTTCAAACTGGGCTCCTGCATTCTTAGAGTAGATTCATAGGAGTGGGATTCCTGGGTCAAATGGAATTTCTATTTTGAGTTTTTTGAAGAACCTCCATACTGCTTCCCACAATGGTTGAACTAATTTACATTCGCATCAGCAGTGTCAGAGGGGTCCACTTTCTCCACATCCTTACCAACATTTGTTGTTTGTCTTTTGGATGGTGGCCATCATACCTGGTGTGAGGTGATATCTCATTTTGGTTCTAATCTGCATTTCTCTGATGATGAGTGATGTGGAGCATCTTTTCATGTGCCTGTTGGCCATCTGAATTTCTTCTTTGGAGAAGTGTCTCTTCAAATCCTCTTCCCATTTCTTAATTGGCTTATTCTTTTTCTTGTTGAGGTGCAGGAGTTCTTTATATATTTTGGATGTTAACCCTTTATTGGATATGTCATTTATGAATATATTCTCCCATCCTGTAGGATACATTTTTGTTCTATTTATGGTGTCCTTTGCTGTATGGAAGCTTTTCAGCTTGATGTAGTCCCACTTGTTCATTTTGACTTTTGTTTCCCTTGCCCAGGGAGATATGTTCATGGGGACGTTGCTCATGGTTATGTCCAAGGAATGTTTGTCGGTTTTTTTCTAAGAGTTTTATGGTTTCATGACTTACATTTCAGATGTTTGATCCATTTCGAATTTACTTTTGTGTATGGCATTAGACAGTGATCCAGCTTCATTCTCTTCCATGTAGCTTTCCAGTTTTGCAAACAGCAGCTGTTGAAGAGACCTGTCATTTTCCCATTGTATATCCATGGCTCCCTTATCGTATATTAATTGACCATATGTGCTTCTGTTTATATCTGGGCTCTCTAGTCTGTTGCATTCGTCTATTGGTCTGTTCTTGTGCCAGTGTGATATTGTGTTGATTACTGTGGCTTTGTAGTAGACCTTGAAATTTGGAAGCGAGATTTCCCCCTGCTTTGTTCTTCTTCTCAGGATTGTTTGGCTATTCAGGGTCTTTTGTGGTTCTATATCAATTTTAAGCTGTTTGTTCCAGTTCCTTGAAGAATGCCTTTGGTATTTTGATAGGGATTTCATTAAATCTGTAGATTGCTTTAGGCAGGATTGCCATTTTGACAATCTTAATTATTCTTACCCTAGAGCATGGGATGAAGTTCCATTTGTTAGTGCCCTTTTAATTTCTCTTAAGAGTGTCTTGTAGTTTTCAGGGTATAGGTCTTTCACTTCCTTGGTTAGGTTTATTCCTAGGCATTTTATTCTTTTTGATGCAATTGTGAATTAAATTGTTTTCCTGGTTTGTCTTCCTGCTAGTTCAGCATTGGTATATAGGAATGCAACAGATTTCTGTGTATTAATTTTGTATCCTGCAACATTGGTGAATTCAGATATTAGATCTAATAGTTTTGGAGTGGATTTTTTAGGGATTTTTATGTACAATATCATGTCATTTTCAAACAGTGACAGTTTGACTTCTTCATTACCAGGCTGGATGCCTTGTATTTCTTTCTTTTGTCTGATTGCCGTGGCTAGGATCTCCAGAACTATGTTGAACAAAAGTGGGGGGAGTGGGCATCCCTGTCTTGTTCCCAATCTTAGGTGAAAACCTTTCAGCTTCTTGCTGTTAAGCATTATGTTGGCTGTGGTTTTGTTATATATGGCCTTTATTATGTGAGGTTTCTTGCCTCTATACCCATTTTGTTGAGAGTTTTTGTGACGAATTAAGGTTGAATTTCTCTCTAATGCTTTTTCAGCATCTATGGAGATGATCATGTGGTTTTTGTTCTTTTTGTTGATGTGGTGGATGATGTTGATGGCTTTTTGAATGTTGTACCACCCTTGCAACCCTGAGATGAATCCCACTTGATCATGATGTATGATACTCTTGATGTATTTTTGAATTCAGTTTGCTAATATTTTCTTGAGTATTTTTGCATCTATGTTCATCAGGGATATTGGTCCGTAATTTTCATTTTTTTGTGTGTCTGCCTGGTTTTGGTATTAGAGTGATGCTATCTTCATAGAATGAGTTTGGAAGTATTCCCTTCTCTTCTATTTTTTGGAAAACTTTAAGGATAATGGATATTATATCTTCTGTAAATGTCTGATAAAATTCAGCAGTGACTCCATCTGGCCTGTGGGTTTGTTCTTTGGTACTTTTTTGATTAGTCATTCAATTTCGTGTTTGGTAATTGCTCTGTTTAAATTTTCTGTTTTTTGCTTGGTCAGTCTTGGAAGGTTGTATTTTTCTAGGTAGTTGTCCATTTCTTCTAGGTTTTCCAGTTTGTTAGCATATAGATTTTCATAGTATTCCTAATAATTCTTTGTATTTCTGTGGGGTCCTTCATGATTTTTCCTTTCTCATTTCTGATTTTGTTTATGTGGGTAAATTCTCTTAATAAGGGTGGCTAGGGGTTTATCTATTTTGTTTATTTTCTCAAACAATGACTTTGGTTTCATTGATTTTTTCTATGGTCTTATTGTTCTCAATTCTATTCATATCTTCCATGATCTTTATTATGTCCCTCCTTTGGCTGATTTTGGGCCTTATTCATTCATCTTTATCCAATTTCAATAATTGTGACTTTAGACTATTTATTTGGGATTGTTCTTCCCTCTTTAAATAGGCCTGGATTGCTATATACTTTCCTCTTAGAACTGCCTTCTCTGCATCCCACAGAAGTTGGGTCATTGTGCTGTTGTTGTCATTTGTCTCCATATCTCTGTTTTAATTTGGTCATTGATCCATTGATTATTTAGGAGCATGTTGTTAAGCCTCCATGTGTTTGTGAGCTTTTGTTTTCTATGTACAATTTATTTCTTATTTTATACCTTTGTGATCTGAGAAGTTGGTTGGTAGAATTCCAAAATTTTTGAATTTAATGAGGCTCTTCTTTTGGCCTAGTTTTTCATGTATTCTGGATAATGTTCCATGTGCAATTGAGAAGAATGTGTATCCTTCTGCTTTGGGGCATACAGTTCTGTAGATGTCTGTTAGGTCCATATGTTCTAGTGTGTTCTTCAGTGCCTCTGTGTTCTTACATATTTTCTGTCTGGTTGATCTGTCCTTTGGAGTGAGTGGTGTGTTGAAGTCTCCTAAAATGAATGCATTGCATTCTATTTGCTCCTTTAATTCTGTTAGTATTTTATCACAAATGTCGGTGTTCCTTTGTTGGGTGTATAGATATTTATAATGGTTTTATCCTCTTATTGGACTGACCCATTTATCATTATGTAATGTCCTTCTTATCTCTTGTTACTTTCTTTTTTTGAAGTCTATTTTGTATGATACAAGTATTGCAACACCTGCTTTTTTCTCCTTGTTGTTTGCATGAAATATCTTTTTCCATCCCTTCACTTTTCATCTGTGTAAGTCTATGGGTTTGAGGTGAGTCTCTTGTATGCAGCATATAGATCTCATGCTTTTTTATCCATTCTATTACTCTGTGTACTTTCATTGGTACATTCAGTCCACTTACATTTAGAGTGATTATTGATAGATATGTACTTATTGCCTCTGCAGGCTTTGAATTAGTGGTTACAAAGGTTCAAAGGTAGCTTCTTTACTATCTGACCATCTATCTTTAACTCATTTATAATGCTATTATAAACACTGTCTGATGATTCTTTATTTCTCTCCCTTCTTATTCCTCCTCCACCACTCTTTATATGTTAGGTATTTTATTCTGTACTTTTTTGTGTTTTTTTTACTGCTTTTGTGCATAACTGATTTTATTTTTTGCCTTTAGTTATTATTTGGTTGGTCTGATTTCTTTGCTGTGATTTTATTTTCTCTGGTGACATATATTTAACCTTAGGAGTACTTCCATCTAGACAAGTCCATTTAAAATACGCTGTAGAGGTGGTTTGTGGGAGGCAAATTCCCTCAACTTTTGCTTCTCTGGAAATTGTTTTTAATCCCTCCTTCAAATTAAATGATAATCTTGCTTTATACAGTATTCTTGTTTCAGGGCCATTCTGTTTCATTGCATTAAATATATCATGACTTTCTCTTCTGGCCTGTATGATTTCTGTTGAGAAGTCTGATGTGAGCCTAATGAGTTTTCCTTTGTAGGTGATCTTTTTTCTTTCTCTGACTGCCTGTAATACTCTTTCCTTCTATTTTATCTTTGCCATTTTAATTGTTATATGTCTTGGTGGTGTCCTCCTTGGTCCCTTGTGTTGGGAGATCTGATGGCTACCGTAGTCTGAGAGACTCTTTCCTTCCCCAGATTGGGGAAGTTTTCAGCAATTATTTCTTCAAAGACACTTTCTATCCCTTTTTCTCTCTTCTTCTTCTTCTTCTGGTACCCATATAATGTGAATGTTGTCCCATTTGGATTGGTCACACTGTTCTATTAATATTCCTTCATTCCTAGAGATCCTTTTATCTCCCTCTGCCTCAGCTTCTCTGTATTCCTGTTCTCTGGTTTCTATCCCATTAAGCAGTCTCTTGCACCTCATCCAATCTGCTCTTAAGTCCTTCCACTATTTGTTTCATTTCTGTTGTCTCCCTCCGGAATTCATCCCTTAGCTCTTGCATATTTCTCTCCAGCTCCATCAGCATGGTTATGAAATTTATTTTGAATTCTTTTTCAGCAAGTGTGGTTATATTTAACTCGCCAGGCCCTCTGTCTGGTGTTGTTTCAGTGATTTTGTACTGGACCAGGTTCTTTTGCCTTTTCATGGCAATAGAAGTGATTGCTGTCAAGTGGCATGTTTGTCAGGTGGAAGAACAAAGTCCCTTCTTGCTTACTGCTCGCCTTGCCCTTCTCTGCTGTCTGTGTCAGTTAACCCCACACAGGGAGCAGTCTCTGGGTTAATTTCCTGAGCTGCCATTGACTGGGAAGCCTTTGGAATGGCATAGGGCACTGCAGGGGGTCAGAGATAATCTGGGTGTGTTCTCCTGGAAGAACGGCACCCCTTTTTGCCTACCAGACCTTGCACCAGCTTCCTCCATCTGTACTGCACAGCTGTGCATAGGCAGCAACCTCTGGGTCTGGCCAGGTTAGCTGCGTGCTGGGAGAAGACTCTGTGTGGTTGCTGTGGGCATGGATGCACCCCAGCTAGTCAGCAGCAGTGGTGGGTCAGTTGGTTTGCTTGCAGTACTGGCAGGGGTGAATGAACGGCAGGCTGCTTATTGCCATGAGGGGCTTCAGAGCTGTGTTGCCACCCAGGGGGTTAGGGTGTCTGAATTTCGTTAAGATTCCAACCTTCTGGGCTGGGTGTGCTGGGACAATTTTGTCCACCTGTTAAGCACTTGTCTTTTTAAGACATTTAAAGTGCTGGCTCTTCTTTTGTCCCAGGGGAGCCGGCTGTGGGGAACTGCTTGCAGTCTATATCTTGGCTTTTACATTTCTGTTTCTCTTATATCCATTACACCATGCAATGTGTGTCTTGGCTCCCAGTGCAGATTACTAGGGCTGGTTATTTAGCAGTCCTGCATTTCCACTCCCTCCCCACTCTGATTCTCTTCCTCCTGCTGGTGATCTTGGGTGAGGGGAGTGCTCGTGTACCACTGGGTCATGGCTTTGTATCTTACCTTTTTCTTGCTATGCTGAGTTCTCACAGATGTCGATGTAGCCTGGCTGTTGTACGGTATCTTCTGGTCTCTCTTTTAGGAATAATTGTATTTGCTGAATTTTCAAAATATATATGGTTTTGGGAGGAGATTTCTGTGGCCCTACTCACACCACCATCTTGAGCTCCGTTTCATTTTTAATGCTGCTGTTCATTTTTTAATTGGAAAACTTTACCAATACCAATATTGTCCTCCTAACAAGGATTATTTTAAGATAAATTCAGTGAAATAACATATTTTGTGTTTTGACATTATGAATATCACTGTTTGCATTGTTCTCCAAGCTTTTAATGCTTGAAGAGGGACATATAATTAACACAGATTAGAAATGCCATGATCCATCACAAATTTATCTAATGCATTTCTCTATAACACCAGTACATGTACACACACACCCACACACAAACGTACATACTATTGGTGTTCATGGTGATTTGATTTTCAGATGAATGAAGGTAGGATTCCTAGGACAAATTAAAGTATGCCTATATGTAAGTTAAAAAATAATGTTAAGATAATACAATAAAGAGAACTTATGTAGGGAAAGAAAACTTATAAGCTTTTGTGTAGGTAAAAATACTTGGAGTCATCCTGTCTAAAGCGATCTACAGGTTCAATATAACACCTATCAAAATAACAACTGCATTCCTCAATGAATTAGAGAAAATAGTTCTAAAATTCATATAGAACCACAAAGGACACCAAATAGCCAATGCAATACTGAGAAGGAAGAATAAAGTGTGGGGATTAATGCAGCAGCCTGCCATTCATTCCCCCCAGCCGGATTTCAAGCTCTACTACAAAGCCACAGTAATCAAGACAATTTGATACTGGCACAAGAACAGACCAATAGATGAATGGAACAGACCAGAGAGCCCAGATATAAGCCCAAGCATATATGGTCAATTAATATACGATAAAGAAGCCATGGATATACAATGGGTAATGACAGCCTCTTCAACAGCTTCTGTTGGCAAAACTGGAAAGCTACATGTAAGAGAATGAAAGTGGATTATTGCCTAACCCCATACACAAAAGTAAACTCAAAATGGTCAAACACCTGAATGTAAGTCATGAAACCATAAAATTCTTAGAAAAACAAAATAGGCAAAAATCTCTTGGACAAAGAGATCTTCTGAGAAGATGGCAGCGTGAGCAGGGCAGAAGAAATCTCCTCCAAAACCATATATATTTGTGAAAATACAAGAAATACAACTATTCCTAAAAAAGAGACCACAGGATACAGTCCAACAGCCAGGCTACAGCTACATGTGCAAGAACTCAGCGCCTCACGAAGTGGGTAAGATACAAAGCTGCGACCCAGCAGGACCCGAGCACTCCCCCACCCCAGCACAACGGCGTGAGGAAAAGAATCAGAGTGGGGAGGGAGTGGAAGCACAGGCCTGCCAGCCGTGGTGATATGCACTGGGAGCACATACACACATTACGTGGTGTATCGGAGATCAGAGAAACAGAAGGGCAGGATCCGAGAGAGAGACAGTGAGCACATCCCCTCAGCTGCTTCCCCAGAAAAAAAGAAAAGTGGGCGCTTTTTTAAAAGTCTTAAAGAGACAAGGGCCCAACAGTGGGACAGAATCGTCCCAGCGCACTCAGCCCAGCAGGCTGGGAGGTGTGCTGAATTTTGGACCCCCTGGCTGGTGGCCGGGCAAAGCAGCTGCACTAAGGCTTCCCACAGAGATCAGCAGCCTGCCATTCATTCCCCACAGCCGGTGCCACAAAGGGTCCTGTGGACCGGCACTGCTGTGGAACAGCAGAGGAGCGGCCCCATCCACAGCAACCTCACAGAACCTACTCCCAGCTGGTGCACAGCTAAGTGGCAAGAGCCCCAGAACCAGATCCGGAAGCCACCAATGGGACAAGAAGGCACTCAGCGAGAGTGCAAACCTCCACAGTGCCATAGGCTAGGCTGAGGGCAATCCCGCACACAGGGAGCTCAGAGTATTATCTCAGAGACTGCCTTCCAGTGTGCAGGAAACCAGCTGAGGCCCCAGAGAAGGGCAAAGAAAACAGCAAGCAGGAAGGGACTTTGTTCTCCCAGCTGACACACTTGGGGCCTACAAGGAACCACTTTTATCACCATGAAAAGACAGAGGAATATGGTACAGACAAAGATTAGCCAGAGAACCCCAGAGAAGGCGCCTGATGGGATAGACTTACACAATGTTCCTGAAAAAGAATTCAGAATAAAAGTCATAACCATGCGGATATATCTACAGAGAAATATGCAAGAGCTGAGGGAAGAAGGGAGGAAAGCCAATGCAGAAATGAGACAAGCAATAGCGGGCTTAGGAGCAGACTGGACGAGGTGCAAGAGACTGTTAATGAAATAGAAATCAGAGAACAGGAGTACAGAGAAGCTGAGGCAAAGAGAGATAAAAGGATCTCTAGAATGAAAGAATATTAAGAGAACTGTGTGACCAATCCAAATGAAACAATATTCACATTACAGGAGTACCAGAAGAAGAAGAAGAGAGAAAAAGGGATACAATGTGTCTTTGAAGAAACAATTGATGAAAACTTCCCCAAGCTGGGGAAGGAAATAGTTTCTCAGACCATGGAAGCCCACAGATCTCCCAACACAAGGGACACAAGGAAGACAACACCCAGACACATAATAATTAAAATTGCAAAGATCAAAGATAAGGACAGAGTATTAAAGGCAGATAGAGAGAGGAAAAAGATCACCTACAAAGGAAAACCCATGAGACTATCATCAGACTTCTCAACAGAAACCTTACAGGCCAGAAGAGAATGGCATGATATATTTAACGTAATGAAACAGAAGGGCCTTGAACCAAGAATATTATATCAAGCATGATTATTATTTAAATTTGAGTGAGGGATTAAACAATTCCAAGATAAATGAAAGCTGAGGGAGTTTGCCTCTCATAAACAATCTCTACAGGATACTGTAAAGGGACTGAACTAGATGGAAGCACTCCTAAGGGTAAAAGGATGTCACCAGAGAAAATAAAATCATAGCAACGAAAGCAGACCATCCAAATACTAACTAAAGGCAAAAAGCAAAATCAACTATCCACAAAAAGTCAAAGGAAACGTAAAAGAGTACAGAATAAAACAACCAGAATATAAAGAATGGAGGAGGAAGAATAAGAAGAGAGAAATAAGGAATCATCATACTTTGTTTATAATAACTTAACAAGAAAGTTAAGTTAGAATGTTAGATAGTAAAGAAGCTACCCTTGAAACTTTGGTAACCATGAATTTAAAGCCAGCAATGGCAATAAGTACAGATCTATCAATAATCATGCCAAATGTTAGTGGACTGAATGCACAAAACAAAAGACACAGAGTAATAGAATGGATAAAAAAGCAAGATCCATCTATATGCTGCTTACAAGAGACTTACCTCAAACCCAAAGATATACACAGACTAAAGGTGAAGGGATGGAAAAAGATATTTCATGCAAACAACAAGGAGAAAAAAGCAGGTATTGCAGTACTTGTATTAGACAAAAGAGACATCAAAATGAATAAAGTGCCAAAAGATAAAGAAGGACATTACATAATGATAAAGGGAACAGTCCAACAAGAGGATATACCCATTTAAAATATATATGCACTGAACACAGGAGCACTGACATATGTGAAACAAATACTAACAGAATTAAAGGAGGAAATAGAAAGCAATGCAGTCATTTTAGAAGACTTCAACACACCACTCACTCCAAAGGACAGATCAACCAGACAGAAAATAAGTAAAGACACAGAGGCACTGAACAACACACTAGAACAGATGGACCTAACAGACATCTACAGAACTCTACACCCAAAAGCAACAGGATACACATTTTTCTCAAGTGCACATGGAACATTTTCCAGAATAGACCACATATTGGCCACAAAAAGAACCTCAGTAAATTCAAAAATATTGAAAGTCTACCGATCTACTTCTCAGATCACAAAGGTATGAAACTAGAAATAAATTGTACAAAGAAAAGAAAAAGGCTCACAAACACATGGAGACTTAACAACATGCTCCTAAATAATCAGTGGATAAATGACCAAATTAAAACAGAGATGAAACAATATATGGAGACTAATGACAACAATAGCACCAAGCCCCAACTTCTGTGGGACGCAACAAAGGCTGATCTAGGTGGAAAGTATATTGCAATCCAGGCCTATTTAAAGAAGGAAGAACAATCCAAAACGTATAGTCTAAAGACACAATTATTGAAATTGGAAATAGAAGGACAAATGAGGCCCAAAGTCAATAGAAGGAGGGACATAATAAAGATCAGAGAAGAAATAAATACAATTGAGAAGAATAAAACAATAGGAAAAAGTCAATGAAACCCAGAGCTGTTTCTTTGAAAAAACAAACAATATAAATAAACCCCTTGCCAGATTTATTAAGAGAAAAAGAGAATCTACACACATAAGCAGAATCAGAAATGAGAAAGGAACAATCATGACAGACCACCCCAGAAATATAAAGAATTATAAGATAATACTATGAAAATCTATATCCTAACAAGCTGGAAAACCTAGAAGAAATGGACAACTTCTTAGAAAAATATAATCTTCCAAGACTGACCAAGCAAGAAAGAGAAAACCTAACAGACCAATCAACAGCAACGAAATGGAATTTGTAATCAAAAAACTACCCATGAACAAAACCCCCAGGCCAGATGGATTCACCTCTGAATTTTGCCAGACATATAGAGAAGAAATAATACCCATTCTGCTTAAGGTTTGCCAAAAAATAGAAGAGGAGGGAATACTTCCAAACTCATTCTAGGAAGCCAGCATCACTCCAACAGCAAAACATGGCAAAGACCTCACCAAAAAAAAAAAAAAAAAATTACAGAAGAATATCCCTAATGAACATAGATGCTGAAGTACACAACCAAATATTAGCAAATTGAATTCAAAAATAAATCAGGAGGATCATACACCATGATCAAGTGGAATTCATCCCAGGGAAGCAAGGATGGCACAACATTCGAAAATCCATCAATATCATCCACCACATCAACAAAAAGAACAAAAACCACATGATTATCTCCATAGATGCTGAAAAGTATTTGAGAAATTCAACATCCATTCATGATAAAAACTCTAAACAAAATTGTTATAGAGGGAAAGTACCCCAACATCTTAAAGGCCATATATGACAAACCAACAGCTAACATCATACTTAACAGTGAGAAGCTGAAAGCTTTTCATCTAAGGTCGGGAATAAGAGAGGAATGCCTACTCCCTCCTCTGTTATTCAACATAGTACTGGAAGGCCTAGCCATGGCAATCAGACAACACAAAGAAATAAAAGGCATCCAGATTGGTAAAGAAGAAGTCAAATTGTCACTATTTGCAGAAGACATGAGACTGTAGATAAAAAACTCTAAAGACTCCATCCACTACAAATCATCTAGAACTAATATCTGAATTTAGCAAAGTTGCAGGATACAAAATTAACACAGAGAAACCTGTTGCTTTCCTATACACTAACGATGAGCTAACAGAAAGACAAATCAGGAAAGCAATTCCATTCATAATTGCATCAAAAAGAATAAAATACCCAGGAATAAACTTAACTATGTAAGTGGAAGACCTATACCCTGAAAACTACAAGACACTCCTAAGAGAAAATAAAGAGGACACAAAAAAAATGGAAATTCATCCCATGCTCTTGGCTAGGAAGAATAAATATTGTCAAAATGGCTATACTACCTAAAGCCATCTACAGATTCAACACAATCCCTATCAAAATACCAACAGTCTTCTTTAATAAACTGGAAAAAATAGTTCTAAAATTCATATGGAAACACAAAAGACCCCAAATAGCTAAAGCAATCCTGAGAAAGAGGAATAAAAAGTGAGGAATTAAGCTCCCTGACTTCAAGCTATACTAAAAAGCAACAATAATCAAGACAATTTGGCATTGGCACAAGGACAGATCCATAGACCAGTGGAACAGAATAGAAAATCCAAACATTAACCCAAACATATATGGTCAATTAATATATGATAAAGGCTTCTTGGATATACAATGGGGAAATGACAACCTCTTCAGCAACTGCTGTTGGCAAAACTGGACAGCCACATGTAAGAGAAAGAAACAACTAATGTCTAACCCCATACACAAAAGTAAACTCAAAATGGATCAAAGACCTGAATGTAAGTCATGAAATCATAAAGGTCTAGAAAAAAACCTAGGCAAAAATCTCTTCTACATAAACATGAGCGACTTCTTCATGAACATATCTCCCTGGGCAAGGGAAACAAAAGCAAAAATGAACAAGTGGACTATATCAAGCTGAAAAGCTTCTGCACAGCAAAGGACACCATCAGTAGAACAAAAATACACCATACAGTATGGGAGAACATATTCCTAAATGACATGTCAGATAAGTGGTTGACACCCAAAATATATAAAGAACTCATGCACCACATCAAACAAAAAGCAAATAATCCAATTAAGGATGGCAGATGACATGAACAGACAATTCTCTAAAGAAGAAACTCAGATGGCCAGTAGGTACATGAAACGATCCCGCACATCGATAATCATCAGAAGAATGCAAATTGAAACCACAATGAGATATCACCTCACACCAGTATGGATGGCCAACATCCAAAAGACAAAACGACAATGAATGTTGGCAAGGATGTGGAGAAAGGGGAACCCTCCTACACTGCTGGTGGGAATGCAAATTAGTTGAACCATTGTTGAAAGCAGTATGGAGGTTCCTCAAAAAACTAAAATAGAAATACCATTTGACCCAGGAATCGCACTTCTAGGAATTTACCCTAAGAATGCAACAGCCCAGTTTCAAAAAGACATATGCACCCCTATGTTTATCGCAGCACTATTTACAATAGCCAAGAAATGGAAGCAATCTAAGTGTCCATCAGTAGATCAATGTATAAAGAAGATGTGGTACATATACACAATGGAATATTATTCAGCCATAAGTAGAAAATAAATCCTACCCTTTTACAACAACATGGACGGAGCTAGAAGATATTACTCTCAGTGAAATAAGCCAAGAGGAAAAAGACAAGTATCAAATGATTTCACTCACATGTGGAGCATAAGAGCAAAGGAAAAAAAAACTGAAGGAACAAAACAGCAGCAGACTCACAGAACCCAAGAATGTACCAATAGTTACCAAAGGGAAAGGGGCTGGGGAGGATGAGTGGGAAGGGAGGGACAAGGGGGAAAAAGGGGCATTACAATTAGCAGACACAATTTTGGGGGTCACGGGGAGGGCCGTATGACTCAGAGAAGACAAGTAGTGATTCTATAGCATCTCAGTACGCTTATGGTCAGTGACTATAATGAGGTTGGTGGGGGCGACCTGATTAAGTCGGGAGTTTAATAACCATAATGTTGCTCATGTAATTGTAGATTAATGATACCAAAATAAAAAAGTCTATTGGACATAAACATGAGCAACTTCTTCATGAACATATCTCCCCGGGCAAGGGAAACAAAAGCAAAAATGAACAAGTGGGACTATATAAACTAAAAAGCTTCTGTACAGCAAAGGACACCATCAGTAGAACAAAAATACACCATACAGTATGGGAGAATATATTCCTAAATGACATATTCGATAAGGGGTTGACATCCAAATTATATAAAAAGCTCATGCACCTCAACAAACAAAAGCAAATAAGCCAATTAAAAAATTGGCCGAGGAGATGAACAGACACTTCTCCAATGAAGAAATTCAGATGGCCAACAGGCACATGAAAATATGCTCCACATTGCTAATCATCAGAGAAATGCAAATTAAAACCATAATGAGATATCAGCTCACACCAGATAGGATGGCCAACATCCAAAAGACAGACAACAACAAATGTTGGCAGGAAGTGCAGAGAGTGTAACCCTGCTACACTGCTGGAGGGATTGTAAATTAGTTCAACCATTGTGGAAATAAGTATGGAGGTTCCTCAAAAACTCAAATAGAAATACCATTTGACCCAGGAATTCCACTCCTAGGAATTTACCCTAAGAATGCAGGAGCCCAATTTGAAAAAGATATATGCACCCCTATGTTTATCACAGCACTATTTACAATAACCAAGAAATGGAAGCAACCTATGTGTCCATCAGTTGATGAATGGATAAAGAAGATATGGTACATATACACAATGGAATATTACTCAGCCTTAAGAAGGAAACAAATCCTACCATTTGCAGCAACATGGATTGAGATAGAGGGTATTATGCTCAGTGAAATAACCCAGGCAGAGAAATACAAGTATCAAATGATTTCACTCATCTCTGGAGCATAAGAACAAAGAAAAAACTGAAGGAAGAAAACAGCAGCAGACTCACAGAACCCAAGAATGTACCAACAGTTACCAAAGGAAAAGCAACTGGGGAGGATGTCTGGGAAGGGAGCGATAAGGGGGAAAAGGGGGCATTACAATTAGCACACATAATGTAGCGTGGTGGGGGACACAGGGAAGGCAGAATAACACAGAGAAGACAAGTAGTGACTCTATAGCATCTTACTACACTGATGGACAGTGACTGTAATGGAGTATGTGGTGCGATCTTGATAATGGTGGGAGTCTAGTAACCATAATGTTGCTTCTGTAATTGTACATTAATGATACCAAAAGAAAGTACTTGGATTCAAATTATAACTGGGAAAATGAAGTAAAAATTTTTAAATTTCTGAGACACTGTATTTATTCAATGGAGGGGAAGACCAGCTCTGTAAAGTGATTCACTTAAAGAAGAAATCATGAGTCCTAATTATTTTTTCATCCTAGGGACCAACGTGTCTGATATGTGTTTAATGTTTATTTGTTTTTACCATATTTGTGTCTCACAAAAATAGTAGATAATTATGTATTCCTATTAGAAATTTATAGATGAAACATCTGAAGTTCACTAAAGTAAACAAATTCCTTGAGTTTGTCCTGCTAAGAAGTGCCACAAGTAAGGTTTTAAACAAGTGTTTTATAAAGTCTCCCATGTAAATAACAAATACCTCTATGCTACATTATACCTTATATAAAAGATATTTTTATTTGCCTGAAAACACAGGAAACTTTAAGAAATTGATGCAATCATCATAAACTGTACTTAATTTAGCTTCAAGATAGGTGGAAGAATATAATGAAGATTATGATTCCTGGAGTCATTAACTGAATCTAAGCACTGACCTACCACTTTTTTTAACAGCTTTATTGAGATACCTTTGACACGCAAAAATTATATATATTTAAGGTGTGCACTTGATTTTTGATATATTAATAATGTGAAACATCACCACAATTAAACTAATTAACATATCCACTGTCTCTACAGACTTATCATTGTGTGTGTGCGTTCAATTAGAAGATTGAATTTAAGATCTATTCTTTTTGCAATTTGCAAGTATACCATATGGTATTGTTAACTATAGTTGCCATGCTCTATACTAGATCTCTAGAATTATGCATTCTACATAACTAAAACCTGTACTCTTTCACCAATATCTCACCATTCCCCATAATCCCTGGCCCCAGGTAACCAACACTAGAGTCTCTACTTCTGTGAACTGGACTAAGTTATTTCCACATATCAGTTAGCTCATGCAGTATACCTCCTTCCGTGCCTTGCTTATTTCAATTAACATAATGTCCTACAGATCGATCCTTGCTGTTCAAATGGCAGGATTTTTCTCTTTTTTATGTCTGAGTAACAGATATATTACATTTTATATATTGCTTCATCAGTCGAAGCTGATAATATTGCATCCATACTTTGGCCATTGTGAATAATGCTGCAGTGAACATGGGAATGCAGATATCTCTCCATGACCATTATTTCAGTTTCATTATATACAAAGCCTGCGTAGGATTTATGGATGATATTTCTATTTTAAACTTTTTGAAGAACTTCTGTAGTCTTTTCTGTAATGGCTGTAGCAATTTACATTCCCACGAGGAGTGTACATGTGTTCCCTTCACTCCACATTATCACCAATATTTGTTACCATGAGTCTTATTAATGACAGCCATCATGACAGGTGTGAGCTGCTATTTTTAATCCAGCTTAGAAGAGATATAATTAACATATAGCCTTGTGTAAGTTCAAAATGTATAACCTGTTGTTTTGATACACATATATATTGCAAAATGATTACCACCATAGCATTACTTAACGCCTCTATGTCAGCACATGATTACCATTCCCTTTTTTTGGTGAGATAACTTAAGATCTCTCTTATCAACTTCCAAATATATAATATAATATTATTGACAGTATTTCATGTCTATTAATACAGTATAATTATCATGCTGTACATTAGATCCACAGAGCTTATTTGTCTTAAAACTGGAAGTTTGTAACCTTTGACCAGAATCTTCCCTGTTTCCACTATTACCAAGTCAATGGTAACTACCATTATACTCTCTATTTCTATAAGTTTGGACATTTTAGTTTCTACATTTAAGTGATATCATGCAGTATGTATTTTTCTCTGCATGACATATATCTCTTACCATAATGCCCTCAAGTTCCAAGCATGATATCACAGATGGTAGGATTTCTTAATTCTCATGCCTTTATAATATTCTATTATATGTATATATCTCTGTCTTGTATATATATACACACACAAACACACACTATATTTACATATATAGTATATGCATGCGTTATTGTCTCCATTATGGAAGATCAGTTGACCACATATATCATATATATGTTGATGGATTTGTGGATTCTCTCTTCTGCTCCATTGGTATATACCTGTTTTTGTCATGCCAATACCTTACTGTTTTGATTACTATAGCTATGTAATAGAATTTGAGATTAACAATTGAGATGCCTCAAGGTTTGTTCTTGCTTGGCTTTGGCTGTTAGAGGTCTTTTGTGGCTTCAGGTGTATTTTCTTTTCTATTCCTTAAAAAACATCAGTGGGATTTTACAGAGATGGAATTGAATCTGTAGATCACTTATTAAGATATTTCAACAACATGAACAGAGGATGTCTTTCCATTTATGTGTGTCTTTTTTCATTTTCTTCATCAGTGTTTTATAATTTTCAGTGTACAAGAGTTTAAAAACTTTGGTTAGGCTAATTTTAAGTATTTATTCTTTTTATTGCTAATGTGAATGAGATGGTGTCATTTTCATTTTGAATACTTCATTGTCAGTGTGTAGTAACACCATTGAATTTTATACATTGATTTTTTTGTCTGTCAACTGATTTCATTAGTTCTAACATTAGTGTGTTTTGGTATGTGTTTAGTCTTTGGTTTTTCCACATATATTATCATGTCATCTGGAAACAGATCATTTTATCTCTTCCCTTCTGAGTCGGTTGTCTTTTTTTTTGCCTAACTACTCCAACTAGAACTTCCAGTATTATGTTGAATAGAGGTAGTAAGAGTGACATCTTTGTCCTATACTGGATTCTAGAAGAAAATCTGTCAGTTTTTTTCACTATTGTGTATGATGCTAACTGTGCAGTTTTCATGCATCACCTTTCTTTGTGGAGTTCCATCTCTCCTATTTTGCTGAGTGTTTATCATGAAATGGTGTTGTACTTTTGCAAAAGCTTTTTCTGAATTTATTGAGTTGTTAATGTGGTTTTCATCTTTCATTCTGTAATTGCGTCGTATGATATTTATTGATTTTTTGCACACTGAACCATCCTTTTAACCCAGGTACAAATTCCAAATGGTTGTGATGAATGATCATTTTAATGTGCTGCTGAATTCAGTTTAAGAGTGTTTTGTTAGGGTTTTTGCCTTGATGTCCATCAGGAAAATTGGTGTATAGTTTTCTATATTGCCTTGGGTTTTAGAATCAAGGTGTGTTGGTCTCAAAAAGATGTTTGGATTTGTTCCCTCTTCTACTTTTCAGAAGAGCTTAAGAAGTGTTGGTATTAGTAATTCTTTGAATGTCTGGTAGAATTCACCCAAACAGCTATCTGGTCTTGGACCTTTCTTTGATGGAAAATTTTTGTTATGAATTCAGTCTTCTTGTTTATTATTGGTTTATTCTGACCTTCCCTTTCAATTTTGTTATTCTATTCCTTTATTTCTGTTTTCCTTTGTTGTTGAATTTTTGCAGTGACATTATGTGATTCCTGTAGAGTTTCCTCTTTGGGTCATCTATAGTTGTTTTTAATGTGTGGTTACTGTGAGGTTTGCCTAAAGCAGCTTATGGTATAATAGTCTGTTTTACTCCTAACATCTTAACATCAGTCACATCTACACTTCTACTTCTCCTCACAAACACTTCATGTTATTTTTGTCACACTTTACGTGTATTTATAGCATGTCTCCATTAAACAGCTCTTGTAATACTTTAAAACATTTGTCTTTTAATGTTTACACTGAAACTAAGATTTATATACTACCATTAAAGTATATAAAGTCTTCATATATAATTATATAAAGTAAATTTTATATTTTCACATATGTTCATGTTGTTGTTTATTGTCCTACTGTCCTTTCCTTTCAGCTTGAAGAATATGCTTTAGCATTAGTTGTAAAGAAGTTTTGGTGGGGATGATTCACCTCAGCTTTTCTTGCATGGGAATGTCTTTATAGCCTCTTCATTTAAAAAAGACACCTTTTTCTGAGTAATGAAAATTGGGCTAGAATTTTTTTCATTCAGAATTTTGAATATATGGTTGCACACATTCCTTTTGCAAGGTTCTATTGAAAAACACAGGGAGGAGCACCTTAGGGCTCTGGTTGGGAGCAGAGTTGTTTCCAGATGACTGATGTCCGTTTTTATGAATGATTCTCTTTTTATTCTTTCTCTTTACCACCCTATCCACCATTCAATTCATTTTTCCTTTAACTAGCACTGTTGTTCAGTCTGAACTACTGGACAACTCCAGATCCTTGTTTCTGTGATCAGTAAGCATCAAGAGGACTAACTTTTAATTCTTTTAGGCTAAATAGGGATACAAAAAATTAAGTTTATCATATATAAGATATTTCTGACACAAAGGAAGGAAAACTTTTGGGAATAATCCTCTCTAGGATTTCAAAAGCTTACGTCATTATTTCTTAAGATATTCCCCATGGAATGCAGACAAGAACATATTTTTCAGCGTTCTGTGAAGTGGCCACTATCAAAAAAGGATGGTCAGACTTTACACTGATTCAGAAGGTGTTCCAACAGGTAAGTGACAGACCATCTCCATCTTTCTACCCAGAGAAGCATCATTATAAAAAACAAACACATAATTTTCTAATGTATTTTCATACCTATTTTGACCACACTGTTCCCCTACACTCTGAGAAGGGAATGGAAATGGGAGAAAAAAAAAATAGAACAACCCAAGGTTTTCAAGATTTACTGTTAATATAGGGAAGAAATTGAAGATATGTGCTGGCAAAAATGATGCCATGAAATCAATGCCCTTCATGGGCACCAGGTACATGAAAAGCCATCATTGGAAGTAGGGACAGAGAAGATATTAAGGTTTATTGTTGTTTCTAGAAATGATGGAAAGTCTAGACAAGTTCACAAATGATTTTGAAGCAAGATAGCATGACAACAAAAGTCCTCACTAAGAGTTATGTGTACTAGAAAGGTAGAAAAGGTGTGCTTGGTTACAAATTATGTAAATGTAATGGAGGTAGTGACCTTCACATAACTTCTGGAGAATGCCAGATTTCCCATCTCCAGGAGAGAGCTTTCAATATAATTTCTTTATCAGGGTATATAATTATTGCCCCCTGTGTTTTCTCAAATGGTATCTTAAGAATATAATCTGCAATTGACACACTTCTGAGATTTAATTTGAAAGCAGAATAACTACTCAGAGAAATCTCAGAGGAAAGATAACAATAGGGATCCTAAAACCGGAAAATAACATGACATATATGTGAGAGGGAGTTCCTGAAAATGTTTTGAGTAAAAATATTCCTTTTTCATTAATATTTGTACTGCCCAATATTTTTCCATACTTGATCTTATCCACCTTTGTCCCTCCACAAATCTCCTGATTGTTAATAAGTTTGGAATGATTTGATGTGATTTAAGAAAACCAGATATAAGTAAAGGTATTGAGTTTCATGATGACTTTTGTGGTCTCAGGTAAAACATTTTTCCAGGGCATGTCCTGACGAGATGAGCAGGGATCATATGATTCCATTATCTCGTGTAAGGTATTCAAGGAGGCTAAGTCAATTACTGTTTATTTGGGATTTTGAGGGATAAAGAATCTTGGGACAAACTGTTAACATTCCCACACCTAATGATAAATTCTGTATAAAAATATAATGAAAATATGGATTATTCCAAAGATAGAAGTCTAGTATAACTCAACCAGAAGGGAAGGGCACTTTAAGAGGTAGTAACTAAGGAAAGCAGTTTCCCACAGTAGCATCTTCCATAAAACATAGAAACATGGAAGGAGCACCTACACTATGTATCTCCCTCATCTGTTTACCTTTTACTATCTGCTTTTCCTTCAGTACTTCTTTGTTACCAACCCACCCCAAAGAAAACATTTTCTCATATCATTGGTTAAACAAATTTAGTCTGCCTGAAGTTGTCTTATCTTGTCTGAATCGTTGAGGTGAGTACAGCAGTTATTGGAAGATGTGCTATGTGACTGTGCTCCTTTGTCTTCAGATTATTGTAACTCATTTTTGTGTTAGATTTCATTGAGACCTTCATGCAAGGTGTTAGCACTTTTCTTGAAAAAAATGGACATGTGGTCCTATACATACCATCCATAAAAACATAAGTCAATATTAGGAAGGATATGGAAAATGGTGTTTTTTTCACATCTACTGGCCTACATTCATGAAAAAAAGTGCTTTAAGATTATCATTAAGGGTGTCAATTTTCAATGCTATGCATGATATGTGGATGTGGAGTTGCTGTTCTGGTACTTCCAGTACAGAAATATTACAACTATTAAAAAGCTAATAAAATTGATCTCAAGATTTTTTTCTTTTTTCTGGCTCTGTATTATAAGGATGTATTATTATGAGAATGTCTGTCTCTGTACCATAAACAATAAAAAGAAGGCCTCAGCAGTAGTTCATGCTGTGAAGGTGATTTTTAATCAGTATATTACAACAATTACATAAATATGATCACATTTTAAGTGTTAGTAGAGAATATTCAACATAAAAGTTCTACTGATCACCTCCAAAGTACAAGGCATTGAGGTGGAACTGTGGAGAATAAAATTCTTAGACTAGAACTTTCCAGTATTCTAATTCCAGACAAGAATTGAAATGAAAAATATTTTTGTGTTATAAGAATACTATCTTAATATTATTTCAAAAACAATAAAGGTCTCAGGGAGCAGGAGAATGGATCTTCCTTCTCACAGGCAATCACTGAAGGTCATGCAGGGAAGTTTCTCAGCAATTTGGCCGTAAAGTTCACAGACAGGTGAAGCAGCAGAAACAGGAGGCATTTCAGGAAAACGGGAGCAGTTAAGAGGAGTTTGGAGGCTCTACACGTACTTATTTATTTTAATCCTTGGCAACTACAGTATGTCCATTACAGAGCTCCCATCTGACATATTTACTAATCTTTGTAAGCTACCAATGTATTCAAATATACCTTGTTTATACACAGGCTTCAATAAATATTTATTGATTTGATTGTATTCTCCTTTTTCCAGATCATGCCATATTATAGACTCAAAAGTAGATTTAAAATCCTTTTGTTTAATAGAAAAAGAATTCCTGAAGTGGACTTGAGGCAAGGGAGAATATTCTTCAAATAAATTAATAAACATATAACTAAAATAGTCTGGATCGTTTTGAACATGAATGGATAGAAATGGTCTTTATAACTACAAATTGGGGTGTAAGCCTTTAATATCATCATGAAACTATTTATTGAATATTTGATAAGAATTCAAAATAATTAATGTTAACTAAATTATATGCATTTATTATCCTTAATTTATTTTAACTATCTATGTCCCGAAGTGAAAGAGATGACTTTGTCCTGTAAGTGGACAAGCTAATAAAATTGGTAACATCCAAACCAAAAACTAGACTCTCAAGGAGGTAGTCA
This sequence comes from Smutsia gigantea, assembly GCA_032199065.1. Classification (NCBI taxonomy): domain Eukaryota; kingdom Metazoa; phylum Chordata; class Mammalia; order Pholidota; family Manidae; genus Smutsia; species Smutsia gigantea. The sequence goes on along the minus strand of JAVSCE010021421.1, from coordinate 48,613 downwards.
AAATTATGGACTAATAGTTGATAGAGATTTTCACATCCTCTTGCTTCCAGTGCCTACCGTATTTTCAAGTTCCAAAATGTTATGCTACAGCATTCATTTAAATGAATAAAGGAGAGAATAAGCTCATTCTAATGATTAAGATACAAAGACTCACTCCTTTTAACATTTTAGATCTTTGTCAAGATCAAGAAGTACAAAAGGCTTTTTATCTTTGGCACTAAAATGTGAACACATTCATCAGACATTTTCCCAGGAGTTGTTTTTTTATGGGAAGGAACACAAGAGACATTTCAACTCTGTTGAGGAAATGAAATTTACTAAGGGAAAGAAAATATATATAGGGGTAATTTTGGGTCTTTGGAATCTATTGTACTCTGAATTTTGGTCCTCACAACTTGTAAGACAATCAGTGTATTGGAGGCATGGGTGAGACTAAAAAGGAAGACAATAGGATGAGTGAGTCTTTCAGATTATGTTTAAATGCATCACACTTCAGTTTGTTTTTACTTGTATGCAGTATCTCTTTTAACATCAACTTGGCAAGAACTATCTAGAGAAAAGGTTTAGTTCTTGGAAATGAGGGTCATGATAATATCTATTTTCAAATTTTAAAAAAGAAATTTTCATTGAAAGAAGGGACATTTCAAATTTCAATAGACTTTTCTAAGAGAAAAAATTAATAAAGAAGTCACTTACTGATACCTACTTTGCCTCTTTCTAAAATCACATCTCACTCCAATTTCTGTTTCTCTGTTTTGTTCCTTGAAAGTTTGAAGCACATTCCATCATGACCTGGTTCTACACAATCTGCTTTGTGACACACTTACTCAACCACTCTGAATCTAAAATGTTTAAGCTAAAAACTTGACTTGTGAAAACTTAAACTATTAGCTTTTATCTCTATTATAATTTAGAAAGGTAACTACAGAAATTCTGATGGCTCTGGAGGTGGTTTTCAGAGAATAAAGAAAGGCAAATAGAAGTGGGGATATTTGAGATACTAATAACCATCAAAGGGTTGATTTCTATCCATTAGTATTTATTAAGAACTAAGATCTTAGTCATGCTTGAAGGTTTCAGCAGATTATTTAAAGTCTCTGTATGTTTCCATTTCCTCCTTTCAAGCTGGAATACCTGGGAAAGAGAGTCCTGAGAAACAGAGCACACTGCTTACTCCTAAATAACCCACATTTGAGTAAATATTTAACAATACATGATATATAAATGAATGTATAAAGAATCCATATTTTTCCTTTTTGGAGTGGTGCATGAGTTTATCATTATTATTCATGAACCTGTCAGAACAGTCATGTATTACTAAATGCCAATTGGTACACCATGCGTAAAGGCCCCAAGATTTATTAAAATGAGAAAACTGAAAGAAATCATAAAATGGGGCTACTTCTTAATTTTATATTCACTAAATCGACAAAATTATAAGAATCATTTAAAAGTTAATGAGGGGTTGTATTTGAAGAGTGCTGCAGGAAAGTATTACATTAACACGCTTTTTGAGACTCATAGTCTCCAAAGAATTGGTCATTAAAAATTGTGGAACAAAGTATTTATTGAAATGACAATAAGAAATCACAGGTAGAATGTACCTGATAAAGAATACTTAATTTTCCTTAAAATATTTCATAATAACTGATAGCATACTACAATTTAATTTATTTTTGCAGATAATTCAGTCCATATACATCCCTTCTCTTCATGAAATCATGCAGCTGAACAACAATGTGACTGAGTTCATTCTGCTTGGGTTGACCCAGGATCCTGTTAGGAAGAAAATAGTGTTTTTCACTTTCTTGCTTTTCTATTGGGGAATATTAGTAGGTAACTTGCTGATTATTACTACAATCAAGACCAGCCAGGCACTTGGGAGTCCAATGTTCTTCTTCCTTTTCTACTTATCATTATCTGATACCTGCTTCTCTACCTCCATTGCCCCTAAAATGATTGTGGATGCCCTTTTGAAGAACACCACTATCTCTTTCAATAAGTGCATGATACAAGTCTTTTCTTTGCATTACTTTGGCAGCCTAGAGATCTTCATCCTAATTATCATGGCCATTGACCGTTACGTGGCCATCTGTAAGCCCCTGCATTACACTACCATCATGAGCCACAGGGCCTGTAGTGCACTGGTGTCTCTTGCCTGGGTTGGGTCTTTTGTGCATTCTTCAGCTCAGATTTTTCTGGCCTTGAGTTTACCTTTCTGTGGTCCCAATGTGATTGATCACTATTTCTGTGACTTTCAGCCCTTGTTGAAACTTGCCTGTACAGACACCTACATGGTCAATCTCCTCTTGGTGTCCAACAGTGGGGCCATCTGTACAGTGAGCTTTGTCCTGCTGATGTCCTCCTATGTTATCATCTTGCATTCTCTGAGGAAGCACAGTGCTGAAGGGAGGAGAAAAGCCCTCTCCACCTGTGTCTCCCACATAATTGTGGTCATCTTGTTCTTTGGCCCTTGCATATTTATATACACACGCCCTGCAACCACCTTCCCCATAGACAAGACAATAGCTGTGTTTTATACAATTGGAACACCTTTGCTCAACCCTCTGATTTATACACTGAGGAATGCAGAAGTGAAAAATGCCATGAGGAAATTGTGGAGGAGAAAGTTGATCTCAGATGATGAAAGGTGAATAGAAGTTCACATTTTTCTTCATGATTTGTGTTGACCTATATGTCCATAGCGAATATGACCTTCTTATTGCAGAGTTATTGAAATACTAACTTGGAACATGAGAGTTCGTTCCTTCAGGAAAATACAGAATGTGAATACTTCTACTGGTTAGTGTTGAGTCAAATTTATGTAGAAGAAGAGACACAGTGTGGTATAAACAGGTATATGTTGTCCATTGTCTAGATATTCACCTGTGTTTCTGTCTCTCTTGCCTACCTAGTATCACTGTGATTTGACAGAGTGTTTTCTCTGCTTTTCATCATCTGGATGTCTGGTGCTCTCTGCATTTATATTACAGCTTTCATATTTATAGCCTGGATAGTTTTACCTATTTCAAAGTATTTTATTTATTAAACACTTCTGTCTCCTCATTTTTGATCATGGGCTTTCAACTTAATTGTTCTTTCTGAGGCAACAGAAAGTGCCAGGTTCAAATAATTGTAGAAGGTCATGTAATAAAGAGAAATATTAAATCTAGTAGTCTCCTTCCTAATTATTGAGTGCTCATTCCAAATTCCTACTGTTAGTTTTTTTAGGTTCTTCTAGAACAGTGACATAACAGAAATTTCACTCTTCTCAGGTAGGTCTCTGATCTAAGTAGATTATTGTGTTTATACTCATTAGAATACTCTTTTGGTAAAATCTACTTTATGCTTTTATGTTGATTCCTTCTAATTGGGGGTTGGTGGTAAGGTTTCTCTTGAATTATATAAATTAATCATATGGTTTATAGTACAAAATAAGTGTGATATATTATGTGCTCTAGGAGTAGAGAGAGGAAGCAGTTGATATTAGTGAATATAAAGATATTAATAGAATAAAACAATGAATGAAATAACCTCAAGGAGGATATTTAATTTTAAAACAGTAATATTTATAAGACAGATATGAATTATCAAAGTGGAGTGTATGTCATCTTTTATGGAAGAGAAACTATTATTTATGATACTGTAATGATGGATATATAACGTTATGCATAAATAAAAGCCATTAAAACTACAACACAAAGTGTAAGCATTAATATAAACTATGGAGTTTAGTACAAATGTAACAACACTTGTTCATCAATATAACAAATGTACTAAACTATACAATATTTCAGTAAACAGGAAAACCTTGAGGAAGATAGTGGGATATGAAAACGGTATATTTTGGATAATTTTTCTGTAACTGAAACTGCTTTGAAAAATAATCTATTTTAACAAGTTATATTAAAAAAAGCTTATTTTATAATTTCCATGCTTAAAAATATATTATTTGAATATTTATGCAAATTTATTATATGAGCACACCCTCTGTGCTATACAAATATCATTAATGAAATAGAAGAAAATGTGTGAAAAGTTTTATTGGGACATTATATTTGCAAACATTAATTTAAAAGATGTTACTGATAATGAAGAATTTGCATAAAATTCTTTATATTCAATAGGATAGTCTAAGAGTTTATACTTACATATCTAAAAAGTATTTTTCCATTATTCTTTTTAAAATACCACCTTCTTGGACATCTTCATGTTAATAAATGCAGAGAAGAATATAATTACGTCTCCAATAATAACAAAATGTGTTTGGGTTTTGCTATGAATGTATGTTACCTAGATATATCAGATACTCTGATAGGAGGTAAATGTAAATCTACATTTTCAAATCCTCAGGCAGTATTTTGTGTGCTGGATATGGATGAATAGGTGTAGAACCTAAAAGTTTATTTCAAATGTACTAGAGAAAAAATATATATATATAATGGGGAGCTTCATTTCAAACAATTATGGGATTTTATCTAGAATGATATGAGAAGGCATTTGAGTGATCTGGTTTCATAGGATTACTCTGATTACCATATTGAATGAAGAGTGGAAACTGGGATAACAGTGAGGATGATATTACAGCAGTGTAGAGAACAGATTATAGGAGCTTGGATCAGGGTAGTAATAGTGCATATGGTGAGAAAGTCTACATATTGATGGCTTTCTCTTTTGATAGGGCTATAAAATTTTACTTACACTTTGAATGAAGTTCTAGCTGTTTATAATAAAATTAAATATACATTTAGCATATGCCCCAACAATTCCATTCTTAGTTTTCAAACAGTATGTTCACAAAATATTTGTACCACAATGTTTACAGCAACTTTGTGTATATGGACAAAACCTTGAAACAACCCCAGTGTGCATGCATTAAGGTTAATCTCTGAGAGAGTATCACATAAAAAGTGGTTTTAATTCAGTGTAAAGTGTAACATAAAAATAATACAATATATTTAATTACGTGTAATATAGTTACATTATTTTTGTAGTTTTACTTATTAGTAGCAATGTTTTATTGTAAACCTGAAGACTATAATAAAAGAGCAATAAGAAGTAAAATTTGAAGACCAAGAGTCTCCTCTTCAGTTTGATCATGTTGGTAACATCAAAATTGACACTGTGTCTTAACCAGTAAAAAAATAAACTTAAAAATCATCAACTCTTCCGAGATTCATAAATGAAGTGAGGTCACAGGGAAAACTGTTACCACCAAAACTGGAGAGACAATAAGAACAATACTGAGGATCACAATTTACAGAAATAGATACCCATGAGCAAGAGCCACACTAACCAGGGCTGGGGAGGAAATCCTCAAATGAAATTGGCTAATTGCTGGAGGCTCTATATGGACAAGTGTTTGAATGACTCAAGGTGGGCCCTGTCATCAGAGGCCTCCACATCTTTGTTAGTTTACCTCCTGGAGATGTACTAGGTTCTCACAGTGACTATCAGAGAAAAAATTCTTGCACTTCCATCAGGGGAGGGGAAAGAAAGCTGTTTTGAGATACACAGAGCACTCTGTACTTCTTAGGAAGGCCTGCTCTCAGGAGAAACTAGTTAATCAGAGCCAACCTACTGGATTATTATCAGAGGCTAACTGCCTTGGGTGAAGAGAAACACTGAAGCTCAGCTGCCACCAGCCATCCTATCCAATCTGAGAGGGTTGGTTATGAAGCACTTGTGAAGTTTACAGTACAGAGGCACAGGCTCACTAAAATACTGAGATCTATTCCTAGGACTACAGAACACTTTCCTTCTCCCTACACCTCACCACCATGTTACTAAAGGCCCATTTACAACAGTTCCTCTAACACAGTTCATCATGTCTGAGTAACAATACAAAATTACAAGGCATCCTAAAAGACAAAAAACACAGTTTGAAGAGACAATGCAAGCATTGGAACCCTATTCAGATATGGCAATGGTTTTAGAATTATCAGAATTATCAGATCAGGAATATTAAGTGACTGTTTTTAATAGGCTAAGAGGCTGTCTCAGTCATTTTGGCTATGTAACAAAGTGACAGACTGGTTGTCTTAAACAACAGACACTCATTTCTCAAGTTCTGAATGCTGGGAAGTCCAAGACCAAGGTGCCAGCCATTTCAGTGTCTGGTTGCAGCCATCTTTCTTGATGACAAATGGCCCTTGTCTTCATGTTGCTTCATGGTATATGTAAGTCTGAGGAAAGGAAATCCCAGTGCAAAATACCTCTAAAAACCGAAATCAGTCAAAGGTAGAAATAAAGTTTCAAATCTGTTTACTGCTTAGAAACTGCAGTCTGGGGCCATTTCTCTTTCCTACTCCAGCAGAAGCAAAACTAGCCCTCCCCCTCACCTCTCAGGTACAGATAAGCCCTCCGTGGCCCAGGAAATTACCCATTGATATGGAGATGAGCTTCTCTCCACCCCTGAGGAATGATGCAAATGCACTAAATCCATACTTCTTTCCACCTCTGAATGCCTATTGATATGCAGGTGTACTAAAGCCAGGAGAAATATTCTGGAAATATTACAATTTTACCTACAGTAGAGAACAAAGAGAGAAGGGAAGCAAGCTTCTGTGACTCTTCCTGTAAAATCAATAATCCCATTCATGAGGGATGTATCTTTATCACTGAGTTACCTCCCAAAAGCCCCCCCTCTTAATACTATCACATTAGGTGTTAGAAGATGAACACAGAAATTTGGAGTTAACACAAACATTTAGTCCATAACAAGGTTTCTAAAGTAGAAAGTATGCAAAAAAGTTGGTACAGGACAGGCCCCTTAAGTTTAAGAAAACATAAGAATGAACCTTAAAGAAACGCAAGAGATCAAAAACACTAACAAAAACAAAAACACACAGAAAAGAGAATGTCTTTAATGAACTTACGAGTAAACTGGACACAGTTAAGGAAAGAATCTCAGATGAGTATATCTAAGCAGAAAACTCCAAAATGGGAAATAAAAAGAAAAAATACATTAAAACAACTAACACTAGTAGGACACTTGCAAAAATTATAACATACATGTAATATAAATACTCAAACAGAAGAAAAGAAGGAAAGAAGAAATATTTGAAGAAATAATGAATGAGCTTCCCCAAATTCCTATTATTCACCAAACCAAGATAAAAGCATATAAAAATATAAATATCACTAGAAAAGTTACATATATATAGAAATACACATTAATGTAATGAAGTAATAGTGGTACATAAATCACTTTTAGCCCTACTATAAAAGTTTAGGGACAAAAGTATTAAGAATAACTGTAACCACAGAAAACAGTTAATGCTGTTTTTCAAAATATTAAAAATATTCACTGTGACTGTGGGTGAAATTGCAGTATTTCCAGAATCTCTCACCTGACTTTGGTGCATCTGCATACCGATAGGTGTTTCCACAGAGTAGAGAGAATTAGTCCATGTGTTAGGCAGGAAAATAGATATGAGCAGGGTGTAAAGAGAAAAATACCAGGAAAGTCCACTGAAAAGACCCAGAATTAATGAATTAAAGCCCAAAAATCCAGGAGCAACTTGGCCTGGAATATTTGAATATTCCCCAGATAAAGGAGGATACCTCAGCAGAGCCCATGTCCTTATTGGGTTAATCATGCAGGCCCACCTTATTTTTTACCTTTACCTATATGCTGTTTTTTTTCTCTTTCTGTCCCTAATCAAGTAGTTTGTAACATAGGCAACTAATTTAGCATGCAGGCCCAGCTGTAAACAACATAGTAAAAGGCAGGAAGGATTCCATCTTAAAGATTGTATTTAATACCAAGGAAGGTAAGAAGTAAGATTCTTAATTTACTCTTCAGCAAACAGACAATAACTCAGCCCACCTTGGGGCCTGGGCAGGCAGGCCTGTTTGATATGGTCCCAGACCAAGAATGCCGGGTTTCCCAGGGAGAAGAGAGAAATCAGAGCAGGAAGTTCCTTGTTGTTAATTCTAAATATTCAAAGACCACTTAACAGGTCTGTACCCCCAGGCCTTAGTCACATTCCTAAAGAATCCTTAAAAGTTGGAATCCCCACTTTTGGGGCGTGCCTCTCTCTGAGGTCGTCCGCACTTTCAAAGTGCAATCTTTTAACTTTAAACTTTCTCTCTCCAACCTTTCACCACTCCTTGATGAGTTGGCCTGTACTTTTTCTCTCTTTAAGTAACTTTAAAAAAACTTGTACTCTGCTTCACTACTGTGTCTCTGCCCTACAATTGTTTGTCGTGGTGGGGACAAGGACTGAGTAAAATACACAATGCTTCCCCAACACATCTACATTTCAATAGGTAATCACAAGGGTGTGCAAGGTTTTATCCGGACTTGAAAGTTTGGGTGGAGCTCTCTTCTGCTGCAGCCTGATCAAAAGACAGGACTACTGCTTGTAAAAAATAAACAAGTTTCTTGACTTTATTTCTCCCTTTGCCTGATTTCAGTTTTAGAGGTATTTTGCGCCAGAATTTCCCCCGTGGAGTTACAGTGACATCAGAATAAGTATGAAAGGTTATTGAAATGTAGTTGTAATTTGAATGAAGCTAAGTCCTTTATACCACAAATAAACTGTTATAATAATAATGTTTATACAAGTCTCATGTTTACCACAAAGAAAAAAGATAACAGATATAAAAAATATGAAAATATGAAAAGATATATCATTACAAAAATCGTATCCCAAAGACAGCAAGAGGAACAAAAGAACTAAAAAGAAGCAGAAAACAACACAATGACAAGAATATTTCCTTAGTATTAACAATTCCATTTAATATAATTGAAAGAAACTCATAAATCTAAAGGCATACAGTAGATGAATGGATAAAATACATATATCTAACTATATGCTCTACAAGAGACACAGTTTAAATTTAAGGACACACAGGCTGAAAATGAAAGGATGGAAAAAAGATATTCCATGCAAGTGGTAAATAGCAGGATGGTTAAACTAATATCAAATTAAAAATAAGAGAAAAAGACAAAGATCATTAAAAATGACAAAGGGTCATTTCCACAGGTAATTATGACAAATATAAATATTTATGTACCCCAAACAGCACCAAAATATTTAAAACAAATATTGATGCATCTGAAGTGACAGAGACCAGAATACAATAATAGTAGGAGACATTGATACCCCACTCACATAAATGGTCAAATCATCTAGACAGAAATTCAATACGGATTCAGCAGATTAGAATAACACTATTGATAAAATGTACCTAATAGACATATCGAGAACATTCCACTCACAGTGATGCTGGGGTTCTTGTTTGCAGAGTCGGAGAATGAACTTAGCAAACACCCAAGGTAGGAGAGCCAGGGTAGAGGCTTTTATTGAGATATATGGTGAGAGGAAAGAGCTCCTGGCTCATGCCAGGAGGGGACAAGAGAGCCCAGGGTGGTGCGTTGTCTAGGGGATTTACAGGCAGTTGAGGATTTGGGGGAACTGAGAGCTTAGGGTGTGGGTTTGTACCTCCTGCCCTGCCCTCAAGGTGGGCTGAGTTGTCTGTTTGCTAGGGCTGTTTACAGTGAAGTCACAGGTTACGCTGAGATACCCTTGTGGAACACTCAACCATTCCAGGCCATGTTGCCTCTGGCCCTCTGACCTTTAACTCATCTCACTGAAGATATCTATATTCCTACTCTGGCATCTTTACCATAGAGAATTAGTGTGACCTTGACTTTGCATAATGCTGAACACAGTTTCAATAGGGACTTTACATTGTTACATTGCTTTGACTGTAAATATCCTGCCTTGTTTTTTCCGGAGGCCCTCACCCTCCTCTGACTACACTCACAGTCCCTGTCTCAACAGCAGCACTACACATAATCTTTCCAAGTGCACACAGAATTTTTTCCAGGGTAGGTCACATTTTAGGTCACAAAACAAGTCAACTTCTTAATTTGAGGACGTTGAAATCATTTCATGTACCTTTTGTGAATGCAATAGAATGAAACTAGAAATCAGTAAGAAAAAGCAGAAAAATTCACAAATTCATAGAAATAAAAAAATACACTCAATCACTGAGAAAGAATAATCAAATGAAAATGGGAACTATCTCAAGACAAATGAAAATGAAAACACGACATGCAAACTATATGGAATAAACCAAAAGTATTGTTAAAAGGAAAGTTTATGGTGACTACCACCTAAACTTAAAGAGAAGAAATATCTCAAGTAAACAAAATAACATTACACCTCAAGGAACTAGAAGCAGAACAAACTTAACCTGAAGTTAATGGAAAGAAGGAAAAAATAAAGATTAGAGCAGAAATATATAAGTAGATAATAGTAAAACAACATAAAAGTTAATGAGAAGAGTTGATTCTTTGAAAGATAAAATCAACAAACACTTGGAGAGAAAATGGAAAAAAGAGAGGTCTCAAATGAGTAAATAAAATTGAAGAAAATTAAAAAAAAAAGAAATGAGAAACATAAGGAACTTTATAAATAATTATACACCAAAAAAAAAATCAGGTAACAGGAGAAATGGATAAGTTCCTAGAAGTATGCAACCTACCAAGACTGAATCAATAATAAATATAAATATTTAGTAGATCAATAACTAACAGGGGACAGAATCACTAACCAAAGCCTTCCTACAAAGAAAAGGATCACATGGCTTTACAAGTGAACTGTACCAAACATATAAAGAAAAATGATATCAATCTTCTTTAAACTCATCCAATAAATAGAAAAGGGAATATTTTCAAACTCTTATTAGGACAGCATAACTCTGATATCAAAGCTGAAAAAGACACAAAGAAAGAAAACTACAGGTCAATATATCTGATGAAACCAGATACAAAATCTCAAACACATTTTAGCAAGTTGAATTCAACAGCTCATTAAAAATACCATACACCATGACCAAGTGGGACAAATACCTGGGATGCAAGATTGATTCAACATATGCAAATCAATCAATGTTCACTATGCAAGCAGAATGAAAGATAAAAATCACATCATCATCTCAATAGATGCAGAAGAGTTTTCACATCCTCTTATAATTTAAAAAACTCAAATTAGGTACAGCAACAGTTTATCTCACCATAATAAAGTTCAAATATGAAAAACCTACAGCTCATAGTATATTAAAAAAATTGAAAGCCTAACTCTAAAATTTGGAACACAGTGAAGAAGCCTACTCTCTCCACTTCTCTTAAAGATAGTATTGGAAGTCCAAGCCACAGCAGTTATGCAAATAATAATAGTAAGAAATAATAATAATAATAATAATAATAGTAATAATAATAATAGTAATGACGTAAAAGGCATTAAAACCTTAAAGGAAGAAGTAAAATTATGTTTGTAATAGACATCATCTTGTATCTAGAAAATCCTAAAGACTCTACAAAAATATGTTATAGAACTAAGTGATGAAGAAAACTTGCAGGAATAAAAAAATCAACACATGAAAACCAGTTGCATTTATATGCACTAACAATGAATTATCTGAAAGAAAATTATGAAAACAATTCCACTTATAATTGCATAAAACTTTTCTAAGAATAAACTTAATCAGGATATAGGCTTAAAGATGGTGGTGTGAGAGGTGAGACAGAAACCTCTTCCCAAAACCGCATATAATGTGAAAATATAGCAAATACATCTAATCCTGAAAGAGCAACAGGAAAGTAGGCTAAGGCAGACTGCATAGACCTGGGGAAAACAGCAGACCTCAAGGAAAAGGTTAAAGTACCAAAATCATGATCTGGGGGGACCCAAGACATTCCCCCACATCAGTTCACTGGTGGGAGAAAGAGAAACAGACTGCGGATGGAGTGGAGACCTAGGACTGCTGAACACCCAGCCCTGGATATCTGCTCTGGGAGCATGAACATACATTGCATGATATTCTGGAGATTAGTGGGGTTGGAAATCTGAGAAAGGCAGAATAGCTGGAGAGACTGAGATTCCAGTGACTTGTGGAAAACAGGGATCCACATCTAGCTGCTTTGAAACAAAAGTCTGAGAGACTTCCTAACAGTGAGAGTGCTGCTAAAGGGGAATGATTGCAAAGAGCTTACTGCTCAGCAGAAAGGAGAATTGGACAAAATTTTCCAGGTGCACTCTGAACAGCAGGTTGGGAACTTCCAGGAGCTTCAGGCACTCCAACCTCCTGGCTGACTATACAGCTCCAAGGCCACCCACCATGGTATGGAGCCTGATACACCTTCCTCCTGGCGGTCCCACACCAGCTCACAAAACAGCAGCTGCTGGCCTGGCATCGGGCCAGCCAGGGGGGGGCCCATCTATGCAGCTACAAACACAAAGCATAGAAGCTTATACCTGTGCACTTGGCCCACTGGTTCTGGTGATGCAGACAGGTAGAGAAGCTGGGAAGTAGGAAACAGCCCTTTATACCCCAAGGCAGCAGTGTCTGATATGCTCCATGGGTTGAGCAGCTCCTGAGAGTAGAGCTTCTGGGTACTAGATGGCACCACATATGAATATGAAACATCAAAGGAACCTGGTTCAAATGAAAATCCCACATAAATCAGAAAAAAAGCCAAATGAAACTGAACTCATCAATCTTCCTGAAAGAGATTTCGAAACAAAAATCATAAATATACTCATGAAGGTAAGGAAAACTATTCGAGAACTCAGTGTAGAATTCAGAACTGAGATTTAATCATTAAGAAATGTAATATCTGAAATGAAACATACAATGGAGGGACTTAAAAGCAGATTAGATACAGTAGAGGAGATGATAAATGGAATAGAAATTAGGAAACAGGAAAACAAAGAAACTAAGGAAGAGAGATAAAAGGATCTGTAGGAATAAAAGAATATTGAGACAACACTATGATCAAGCCAAATAGAACAATATTTGTATTATTGTGGTACCAGAAGAAGAATGAAGAGAAAAGGATAGAAAGTGTCTTTGAGGAGGTAATTGTTGAAGACTTCCCCAATTTGGGGAAGGAGATAATCTCTCAGAACATGGAGATGCACAGATCTCCCAACACAAGGGACCCAAGGAAGACAACACCCAGACATATAATAATTACATTGGCAAAGACCAAGGACAAGCACAGAGTATTAAAAACAGCCAGAGAGAGAAAAAAAGATCACATACAAAGAAAAACCAACCAGGCTATCATCAGACTTCTGAACGGAGACCTTACAGGCCAGAATGGAGTGCCATGATATATTTAATGCAGTGGTACAGAAGGGCCTTGAGCCAATAATACTCTACCAAGCCAGACTATCATTGAAATTTGAAGGAGGGATTAAACAATTTCCAGATAAGCAAAAGCTGAGAGAATTTACCTCCCACAAACAATCTCTACAGTATATTTTGGAGGAACTATTATAGATGGAAGTGTTCCTAAGGCTAAATAGCTGTCACCAGATGCAATAAAACAACATTAAAGAAAGTAGATCAATTAATAACTAAGCAGATGCAAAATAAAATCAACTAGCCACAACATCAGTCAGGGGACAGAAAAAGAGTGCAGAATATGATACCTAATATATGAAGAATGGAGAAGGAAGAAAAGGGAGAAAAAAATAACCTTAGAATATGTTTGTAATAGCATACTAAGTGAGTTAAATTAGACTGTTAGATAGTAAGGAAGTTACCCTTGAACCTTTGGTAACCATGAATCTAAACCTGTAGTCACAATAATTACATACCTATTGATAATCACCCTATATGTAAATAGTCTGAATGCACAAATCAAGACATAGAGTCACTGAATGGATAAAAAACCAGACCCATTTATATGCTGTCTACAAGAGACTCACTTCAATCCCAAAAGCACACAAAGACTAAAAGTGAAGGGATGGAAAAAGATATTTCATGCAACTAATAGGAATAAAAAAGCAGGTACTGCAGTATGTGTGTCAGACAAAATAGACTTCAAAACAAAGAAAGTAATGAGGCCAAGGAGGACATTACACAATGATAAAGGGTCAGTCCTAAAGAGGATATAACCATTCTGAATATCTATGCATCCAACATTGGAGCACCTAAATATGTAAAACAGATACTACAGAATTAAAGGGGGAAATGGAATGCAATGCATTCATTTTAGGAGACTTCAACACACCACTCACTCCAAAGGATAGATCAACTTGGAAGAAAATAAGTAATGAGACAGAGGCATGAACAATGCATTAGAACAGATGGACCTAACAGACATCTACAGAACACTCCACCCAAATGCAGCAGGATACAAATTCTTCTCAAGTGCACATGGAACATTTTCAAGAATAGATCATATTCTAGACCACAAAAAGAGCCTCAGTATATTAAAAATATTGAAACTGTAGCAACCAGCTACACAGGTATTAAACTAGAAATAAATTATGCAAAAAACAAAAAAGCCCCAAAACACATAGAGGCTTAACAACAAGGTTCTAAATAGTCAATGGATCAATGACAAAATAAAAACAGAGATCAAGCAATATATGGAGACAAATGACAACAATAACAACACCACAAAATCGGTAGGATGCAGTGAAAGCCAGGCTAAGAGGGAAGTATACTGCACAGGCTTACCTCAGGAAAGAACAATCCCATATGAACAGTCTAAACTCACAATTAATAAAAATAGAAAGAGAAGAAGAAATGAGGCTCAAAGTTAATGGAAGGAGGGACATAATAAAGATTAGAACAGAAATAAATAAAATCAAGAAGAATAATTCAGTAGAAAGAATCAATGAAAGCAGGAGCTGGTTCTTTGAGAAAATAAACAAATATATAAACCCTTAGCAAGACTTATCAATAAAAAAAGAGAGTCCATAAACATAAACAGAATCAGGAATGAGAAAGGAAAAATCACTACAGTCACCACAGAAATATAAAGAATTATGAGAGTATACTGTGAAAAAATTATATGCTAACAAACTGGATAATCTAGAAGAAATGGACAACTTTCTAGAAAAATACACACTCCCAAGACTCACCCAGGAAGAAACAGAAAATCTGAACAGACCAATTACCCACAATGAAATTGAACTGGTATTAAAAAAATAACTAAGAACAAAACCCCTGGACCAGATGTCTTCAGTGCTGAAATTAGTAAAAAATCAGTGAACACCTAATACCCATCCTCCTTAAAGTTTTCCAAAAAGAAGAAGAGAAGGGAATCCTTGAAAACTCATTCTATGAGGCGAGCATCAATCTAATACCAAAACCAGACAAAGACAGCACAAAAAAAGAAAATTACAGATCAATGTCCCTGATAAACATAGATGCAAAAATACTCAGCAAAATATTAGCACATAGAACTCAAAAATACATCAAAATGTCATCCATTATGATCAAGTATAACTTATTCCAGGGATGCAAGGATAGCATAATATTCGAAAATCCATCAACATCGGACATCACATCAACAAAAAGGAGCACAAAAACTTCCTGATCATCTCTGTAGATGCTGAAAAAGCATTAGACAGAATTAAACATCTATTCATGATAAAAACTGTCAATGAAATGTGTATAGAGGGAAAGTACCTCGACATGATAAAGGCCATACATGAGAAACACACATCCAACATCATACTTAACAGTGAGAAGCTGAAAGCTTTTCCTTTAAGATCAGGAAGGAGGAAAAAATGCCCACTTTCCCCCTTTTATTCACCATACTTCTGGAGATCCTAGCTATAGCAATCAGACAACACAAAGAAATAAAAGGCATCCAGATTGGTAAGGGAGAAGTTAATCATCACTGTTTGCAGATGACATGGTATTGTACATAAAAAATGCTAAAAAATATACCCCAAGCTACTAAAACTAATAACTAAATTCTGCAAAGTTGAAGATACACAACCAATATACAGAAATATGTTGCATTCCTATACACTAACAATGAACTAGCAGAAATAGAAATCAGGAAATCTTTTCCATTCATAATTGCATCAAAAAGAATAAAATACCCAGGAATAAACCTAACCAATGATGTGAAAGACCTATACCCTGAAAACTACAAGACACTCATGAGAGAAATTAAAGAAGATAGTAATAAATGAAAATATATCCCATCCTCATGGGCAGGAAGAATTAATATTGTCAAAATGGTCATCCTACCTAAAGCAATCTATAGATTCAATGCAATCCCTATCAAAATACCAACAGCATTCTTCAATGAACTAGAGCAAATAGTTCTAAAATTCATATGGAACCACAAAAGACACCAAAAATCCAAAGCAATGATGAGAAGGAAAAATAAGGCTGAGGGGATTATAGTTCCCGACTTCAAGCTCTACTACAAAGCCACAGTAATCAAGAAAATTTGGTATTGGCACAGGAACAGACCAACAGATCAGTGGAATAGATACAGAATCCATATATAAACCCACACATATATGGCCAGTTAATAAACGGTAAATGAGCCATGGATATACAATGGTGAAATGACAGCCTTTTAAAAAACTGATGATGGCAAAACTGGACAGATACATGCAAGTTAATGGAACTGTATTACTGTCTGTAAGTCCAGGGAGAGGAAATCCTGCAGCAAAATACCTCTAAAACTGAAATCAGTCAAAGGGAGAAATAAAGTTTCAAATGTGTTTAATTCTTACAAACTGAAGTCTGGGTCCTTCTGCCTTTCCTACTCCAGCAAAAGCAAAACCAGCCCTCCCCTCACCTCTCAGGTACAGATAAGCCCTCCTTTATAATTACGCATTGATATGGAGATGAACTTCTCTCCACCCGTGAGGAATGATGCAAATGGACCAAAGCCATACTTCTTTCCATCTCTGAACACCTATTCATATGCAGATGTACTAAATCCAGGCGAGATATTCTGGAAATATTAGTTTTACCCACAGGCCACCCCTCCAGAAATCTTGCCTTGAAATTTACTCATTCCCCCTCTTCCGACCAATCTAACAACATACAACAGCAACAGCAATAAAACCTTGAGAATTGGCAAGCCAGATGATTCAGCCTATGCAGATTAAGTAAATGTATTTTACAGCACAATCTCTAACAAAGCACAAAATACGTTTCCACCCTTGTTTACTCATTCCTAACGAACATGTTAGATTGCTCACAAAACTTTTACCAAACATTAGACAAGATCAAGCCTCTCTTTAAGTATTTTTTTCTTGACAGCAGCAACACAATCATGATAATTCTCAAGCCAGAGGATTCATCTAGGTTCAAAGTCCCATGCAGATTGAGTCCAAATCTCATCCATTCCAGCCATCACGCAGCAGCTGCAACCAGGAGGCTCATCTGGGACACAAGGACGGTAGAAGCGAATAACTGTGTTTTTGGGGGGCCACTTTGCTGTCATTACAGGAATACACAGGAGGCCAGCTTTCAGGCCTTTTTCCCAAGGTGCCACAAGAGCCAGCCATCACCAGTTGATGTGTCAAAATGTCCATGGCCACGTCCATTTTTTTTCTAATTGCTGCACCCATCCTTGCAATGCATGTCCAATAAAGTGGGTGCCTTGATCACTATCAATCACAGTTGATTAGCCATAGGTGGCAAAGACATTCTCTAGGCCCCTCTTGTTGGTTTCCTGATCTGCACACCATGCAGTGCACTCCTTCCAGGCTCAGCTGACTTCTTAAAAGGTCAATGGCAAGCCCCACTGATGGGCTACAGCCCACATTGTCTTTTGTCCCACATGCAACAAACACTTATGTAGCCATTGGGCCACATCAGCAGCAGACTTTCCTTCTAGCCAGTGCACCTGGGCCAATGCATCTGCTTCATAATTCCCTGTGGATGCCAAAGGCAAATGGCCAGTCACATGATATACAGTAGGTGTTTGCGCCACCACTCCATGGCCTTTGGATCTGATCTCTTACCCATCCCATAATGTGATAGGTGGTTATTACCTTGGTCAGAGCTGTTCCAGTGATGGGCTCTATAGCCAGCAAGGCGTGGTACATAGCAGCCAGTTGCTTTTCTATCAAGGTGACCCAGACCTCTGCTCTGTTCCATAGTTATGACCAGGCTCCATCTGGCAGCAGGAGCAGCAGCAGTGGCAGAAGCAGTAGCCTTAGGCTCTGGCCATGGACCAGGGTCAGCATGGCAAGCAGAAGTGGTGGAGCCTCCAAGACCGCACGAGTGTAGAAACATGTCCCTCAGCACGAGCCCCACTTCTCTCCATTATTTCTAGGCCAGCCCTCCCAAAGGTTGAACCCATTATGACAGATTTCTGGTTCAGAGGAATCCTGGTGACTGTGGCAGATGTAAGTCCAGGTAGAGGAAATCCTGGGGAAAAATACCTCTAAAACCAAAATCAGTCAAAGGGAGAAATAAAGTTTAAAATCTGTTTATTACTTACAATTTCTTCTCCAAATAAATTCAGATGGTCAACAGACACATGAAAAGATGCTCCACATCACTAATCATCAAGAAAATGTACATTAGAACCACAATGAGGTAACACCTCACACCAGATAGGAGGAACAACATCCAAAAGATAAGGAATAACAAATGCTGGTGAGGATGTGGAGAAAGGGGAACCCTCTTACACTGTTTGTGTGAATGTAAATTACTTCAACCATTGTGGAAAGCACTACAGAGGTTCCTCATAAAACGAAAAATAGAAATACCATTTGACCCAGGAATTCCTCTCCAAGAATTTACCTGAAGAAAACAAGATCCAAGATTCAAAAAGCCACATGCACCCCTGTGTTTATTGCAGCACTATTTACAATAGCCAAGATATGGAAGCAACCTAAGTGTCCATCAGTAGATGAATGGATAAAGAAAATGTGATACATACACACTGTGGAATATTATTCAGCCATAAGGAAGAAAGCAAATCCTACCATTTGCAACAACATGGATGGAGCAGAGGGTATCATGCTCAGTGAAATAAATAAGCCAGGTGGAGAAATAGAAGTACCTAATGATTTCACTCATTGATGGAGTAAAACAACAAAGGAAAAACTGAATGAATAAAACAGCCACAGATTCACAGACTCCAAGGAGGGAGTATCAGTTACCAAAGGGAAAGTGGGGGGGAGGATAGTGTGTGGGAAGGGAGGGAGAAGGGGATTGTCAACATAGAAAAATGTTACAGAATAATTGGGTATATTCTCCATGCTGTATTAATATCCTAATGACCAACCTACATTATGTTTGAGGATTTTTGGGCCCATTTATCCACCTCATCTCCTCTCATCCTCCCCAACCCCATCCACATGGTAATGACCAGTCCCTTCTTGGAGTTTATTAGTCTGCTGCTGTTTTGCATTGTTTTTATATCCACATATAAGTGAAATCATATGGTATTTACCTTTCTTCACCTCACTTATTTCACTTTGCATAATACCCTCTACACACAGCCATGTTGTGGCAAATGGCAATATTTTTCTTTTAATGGCTGAATAACACCCCATTGTGTAAATGTATATAGAGTGTATGCATATATATATATTTACTTCTTTATCCATTCATCTATTAACGTAAACTAAGGTTGCTCCCATATCTTTATTGTAAATAAGCAGCAATAAACATAGGAGTGCATAAATCTTTTTGGAACAGGGATTTGTTTGGATAAATTCCTAGAAATAGAATTGCTGGGTCAAATGGTATTTCTATTTTTAGTTCTTTTGATGAATTTCCATACTGCTTTCCACAGTGGCTGTACCAATTGAAATTCCACCAATAGTGTATGAGGGTTCCCTTTTCTCCACATTCTTGCCAACACTTGTGATGTCTTGTATTTTGGATAGTGGCCATTCTGACTAGTGTGAGTTAATATCTCATTTTGATTTGCATTTCCCTGATGACGAGCGACATGGAGCACTTAACATGCGACTGTTGGCCACCTGTATTTCTTCTTTAGAGAAATGTCTATTCAGGTCCTCGGCTCATTTTTTAGTAGAGTTATTTAGGGGTGTTTTTTTGGTGTTGAGGCACATGAGCTCTTTATATATTTTGAATGTTAACCCGTATCAGATAAATCATTTGTGACTATATTTTCCCATATTGTAGGTTGACTGTTCTGCTAATGGTGTCCTTTAGTGTACAGAAGCCTTTTAGTTCAATGTAGTCCCACTTGTTCATTTTTTATTTTGTTGCCTTTGCCCAAGGAGATGTGTCCAGGAAAAAATTGTTCATATTTATGTTCAAGAGATTTTTTCCTATGTTTTATTCTAAGAGTTTTATGATGTCATGACTTACATTGAGGTGTTTGATCCAGTTTGAATTCACTTTTGTGTATGGAGTTTGACAGTAATCCGGTTTCACACTCTTGCATGTAGCTGTCCAGTTTTGCCAACACCAGTTATTGAAGAGTCTATCTTTTCCCTGCTGTATATTCATGATTCCTTTACCATATATTAATTGACCATATATGTGTGGGTTTATATCTTGGCTCTCTATTCTGTTCCATTGATCTGTGGGTCTGTTTTTGTGCCAGTAACATATTGTTTTGATTACTGTAGCTGTGTAGTAGAGCTTAAAGTCAGGGAGTATAATCCCCCATCTTTTATCTTTCCCAAGTTTGTTTTGGCTATTTGGAGTCTTTTGTGGTTTAATGTGAATTTTAGAACTATTTGTTCCAGTTCATTGAAAAATGCTTTTGGAATTTGATAGGGATGGGATTGAACTTGTAAATTGCTTTGGGAAGGATGGCCATTTTGACAATGTTAATTTTTCCTATCTGTGAGCATGAAATAGATTACCACTTATTTGTGTCTTCTTTAATTTCTTTCATGAGTGTCTTATAGTTTTAAGAAAATTGGTTTTCCCCTTCCTTGGTTAGGTTTATTGCTAGGTATTTTATTCTTTTTGATGCAATTGTAGGAAATTGTCTTCATGATTTCTCTTTATGTTAGATTTTTGTTAGTATATAGGAATTCAACAGATTTCTGTATTAATTTTGAACCCTTCAACTCTGTTGAGTCCAGTTA
Source organism: Smutsia gigantea (assembly GCA_032199065.1). NCBI lineage: Eukaryota > Metazoa > Chordata > Mammalia > Pholidota > Manidae > Smutsia > Smutsia gigantea. Next base: position 27,791 of record JAVSCE010021421.1, on the reverse strand, counting down.
TTTAATAGTTTTATTGGTAGATTCTTTAGGGTTTTCTATGTATAATATCATGTCAAATAATGGCAATTTTTCTTCCTACCAATTTGGATGTCTTTTATCTCTTCGTGTTGTCTGATTGTCATGGCTAGGAACTCCAGTATTATGTTGAATAAAAGTGGTGAGAGTGGACATCCTTTTCTTATTCCTGATATTGGAGGGAAAGCTTTCAGCTTTTTACCATTAAGCATGATGTTAGCTGTTGGCTTGTCATATATGGCCTTTATTGTGTTGAGGTACATACCCTCTTTACCCATTTTATTGAGAGTTTTTTCACAAATGGATATTGAATTTTATCAAATGTATTTTCAACATCTATTGAGCTGATCATATGTCTTTTATCCTTCTTTTTGTTAATGTGGTGTATCACATTGATGGATTTATGAATATTATACAATCCTTGCATTCCTGAAATAAATCCAACTTGGTAATGATTGGTAATCCTTTTGATGTATTTTTTAATTCAGTTTGCTAATATTTTGTTAAAGGATATTTACGTCAGAGATATTGGTCTACAATTTTCTTTTATTGTAGTGTTGTTGTCTGCTTTGGGTATTAGAGTGATGCTGAACTCATAGAAAAAGTTTAGAAGTATTCCCTCCTTTTATACTTTTCAGCATACTTTAAGGAGGATGGGTTAGTTCTTTAAATGTTTTTTAAAATTCAGCTGTGAAGCCATCTGATCTAGGAATATTTTCTTCATAATTTTTATATTACCAATTCAATTTCTTTGTTGGTGATTTGTCTGCTCTTATTTTCTGTTTCTCCTGGACCAGTCTTAGAAGTTGTATGTTTCTAGGAATTAGTCTATTTCTTCTACATTTTCCAATTTATTGGCATAAAAATTTTCATAGAATTCTGTAGTAATTTGTATTTCTGTGGTATTTGTTGTGACTATTCCTTTTTCATTTCTGATTGTGTTTATGTCCTCTCTCTTTACTTTCTTGATAAATCTGGCTAGGGGTTTGTCTATTTTGATAATCTTCTCAAAGAACCAGCTCTGTGTTTCATTGATTTTTTCTATTGTTTTATTCTTCTCTTTATTTATTTATTTTTGCTCTGATCTTTATTATATCCATCCTTGTACTAATTTTGGGTTTCAGTTTTTTTTCTTCTTCTAGTTTCTTTATTTGTGAGCATAGACTCTTTCTTTGGATTATTCTTGATTTTTGAGGGCCAATTTGTTATGTACTTTGCTGTTAGAATTGCTTTTGTGGCACCCCATAAATTTTGGACTGTTATATTCTTGTTTTTGCTTTATTTCTGTTTTGACTTGTTCATTGATCCATTGATTATTTAGTAGCATGTTGTTTAGCCTCCATGTGTTTGTGGGGGGGTTTATTGTTGTTTTCTTTATGTAATTTATTTCTAGTTTATACTTTTGTGGTCTGAGAAGTTGTTTGATACAATTTCAATCTTTTTTAATTTATTGAGGCTCTTTGTGGTCTAGTATATGATCTGTTCTGAAAAATGTTCCATGTACACGAGGACAATGTGTAACCTGCTGCTTTTCGTTGCGATGTTCTTTATATATCTATTAAATTCATCTGATCCGTTTTGTTGTTCAAAGACTCTTTTTCCTTATTTATTTTTTGTCTGGTTGATCTGTCCATTGATGTAAGTGGTGTGTTAAAGTCCCCTAATATGAGTGAATCACAAACGATTTCTTCATTTAGTTCTGTTAGTATTATTTTGCATATTTAGGTGCTACTACTTTAGGTGCATACATGTTTAGAATCGTTATATCCTCTATTAGGCTGATTACTTTATTATTATGTAATGCCCTTCTTTGCCACCTGTTATTTTATTTATTTTGAAGTCTATTTTGCCTAATTTAAGTACTGCTTCTCCTGTTATTTTGTCCCTATTATTGCACGTAATATCTTTTTCCATCCCTTTACTTTCAGTCTATGTATGTTGTCAGGTTTGAAATTAGTCTTTTGTAGAAGCATATGGATGGGTCTTGTTTCTTCGTCAATTCTGCTGTCCTGTGTCTTTTGATAAGTGCATTCAGTCCACTTACATTTAAGGTAGTTATTTTTAGGTGTGTATTTATTGCCATTTTAGTAATCGTTTTATGTTGGGATTTTCGTTCCTCTTTGTTCCTCTTTACCTCTCTTATACTCTTCTCTTGTGATTTGATGGTTTCCTTTAATCTTATGATTTGATTTCTTTTAAAAAAATTTTGTATCTATTATAGGCTTAACTTTGTGGTTATGATAGGATTCATACACAGTTTGTAAATATATAACAGTCTATATTAAGTTGATAGTTATTCTATTTCAAGTGCAATCTAAAAGTACTTCCTTTTACTTTTTCCTTCACACTTTATGTATTAGATGTCATAATCTGTATTTTTTGTGTATCCTTTAACTGATTTTGTGCATTGTTTATTTCACTACTTGTTTTTTTTAACCACATACGTGGTTAGTAAATAATTGGTCTACTACCTTGACTGTGGGTTCATTTTCAGTTATGAAAAATATTTAGGCTTAAAAACATTTCTATCTACAGAAGTCCCTTTAATATATTCTGTAAGGCCAGTTTAGAATTAGTGAATTCTTTTAACTTTTGTTTAGGTGGGATATTTTTAATCTTTCCTTCAATTCCGTATGATAACCTTCCTGGGTACAAAGCACCTTTGTTGAAGGTTCTTCTGTTTCAAGACATTAAATATTTCATGTCACTCCCTTCTGGCCTGTAAATGTTCTGCTGAGAAATCTGCTAATAACCTTATGGATAGCTGTCTGCTTCTCTCTTGCTGCTTTTAATACTTGACCTTTATCTTTAATTTTGCCATTTTTATTATTTTGTGTCTTGGTGTTGTTTTCCTGGGGTTTCTTTTGTTAGAGGCTCTACTTCCAGGACCTTGGTGTCGATTTCTTTCCCCAGACTGTGGAAGTTTTCAGCTTTTATTTCTTCTAAGAAACTTTCTACATTTTTGTCCCTCTCTTCTGCCTCTGGTATCCTTATCATGTGAATATTGTTTCACTTGTAGTTATCATACAGTTCTTAGCATTCTTTCATTCCTAGAGATCCTTATTTATCTCTGTTCCTCAGCTTAGTTGTTTTTATGTTCTCTAATTTCCATCTCATTATTTTTTTCCTCTATTTGCAGCAATCTATTATTCATTCCAATTGTATTTTTCATATAGTTATGGTATTCTTCCTAAGTGGCTTTTTTCAAATCTTCTTGTTAAAGTTATCCCTGAGATTATCAATTATTTTCTGCAGATCAGTGAGCATATTTATGACTGTCACTTTGAAATCTTTATCAAGAATACTGGTGATCTCTGTTTCAATTACCCTCTTTCTGGTGTCTTCTGTTTTGCTTAAAACATATTCCTTTGCTTCCTCATTTTGTCTGGGTTTCCATGTTTATTTCTATGTGTTAGATAGATCTCCCCTTTGTCTAGAGAGTAATGGATTTATGATGAATGTGTCCTGTGGTACCCAGAAGCTCAATACTCTGCTCTCCAGCTCCTGGTTCTCCTTTGCAGTGGAGCCACAGTTACTGTTGGTGGGCTGTGGGCAGACCACCTTTCTGCCTGTGTACTTGCAGTAGCTGAACTTTGTAAGCAGAAACTGACAGCTTGCCTCACTGGACCCTTCATGAACCAAGAATCAGTGCTTCTGCTGGGATCATGTGGGTGAGACTTCCCTCTGCCTCTTCCCACTGCTTGCCTTGTGGGGTGGGTGCGGCAGGGGCACAAGGGAGCACAGCATGGGGCTGTGCCAACAGTGAGGGTGAAGGAGTGTTTGGAGCTGGCTCCCACATATCCCTCCCCAGTTTGGCTGAGAGAGGGCTTGGAAAGCTGGGAAAGCCTCCCTCTGCCAGCCAAGCAGGAAAGTCTGATGGTTGCAAAGGTCAAGTATATCAGGAGGGCAGGTGGGTGCACTGTGAAGTCCTTCAGGGTTGAGCCGCCAGTGAGGGTACTGGAGCATTTGAGGCTGGATTCCATGATTTCCTGGCAATTTCCAAAAGGAAGACGAGGGAAAGCATCATATACTTGCCCGTTTTATTCTGGAGAGAGCTCCCTGCAACCCCCATGCCTATGTCACCCTGCTGATGGTAAATCTCTAAAATTGCCACCACTGAGTTGGGTATCAGTGGGACTAACGGAGCTTGAATGTCCTCCATAAGTGACAGGAGTCTCAGCCTCCCAAAGTACTCCATCTCTCCAGGGTGTCCATCTCCATTAATCACCAAAGCTCAATGCATTGTGTATTAATTTTACCAGGACCTTGTCTGCAGGATTCCTCCTCTCTTCTTCATCAGGTATAGATTGTCTGTTCTGAAGTATTCAGGTCATTTTCAAAGTTAGTTGTATTTCTGTATTTATTTCTTTGGTGTGTATGTGGGAGGTGGCTGCCTTCCTCCTCTACCATCTTTTCCCCAAGGTCACGATAGGCTTCAAATTTAGCCTAAACAAAGAAAATTTTAAAAACGTATTTTTAGTTAAAAAGACATCTGGAGGGATTTTCAAGATGGCGGCATGGGAGGTGAGATGGAGAGCTCCTCCCAAAACCAAAAACACTACAAAAATATAGTTAATTAATACAAATAACCTTAAAACAGCAACAAGAAAGAAGGCTGAACCAGACTGCATACAGACCTTAGGAACAGAGCAGACCTCACGAAACACAGTAACAAGAAAGCCTTAATCCGGCGGGAAACAAGCCCTTCCCCTACCCAAGCTCACATGCAGGAGGAAGAGAAACAGAGCGGGAGAGGGGGTGGAAGCCTGGGACTGCTGGACACCTAGCCCTGGAGATCTTCTTTGTAAGCAGAATCCTATAGTGTGTGGTGCTCTGGACACTGGGGAGCTTGGACAAGTGGAGTGCTTGAGAAATTGACATTCTGGCCGTTTGTAGAGGAGGAGATCCACACCTGGCCACGCTGTGTCAGAGGAAAGGGAGGGAGTCTGAGATGCTTCATAGCAGTGAGAGGGCTGCTGAAGGGGTGGGGTTTGCATGGAGCTTGCTGTGTGGGAGAAGGGAGAGCTGGACAAGGTTGTCTGGGCATGCTCTGCCCAGCTGGTGGGGAACGTTGAGGAGCTTCAGGTATTCCATCCCCCTGGCTGCCTACTCAGCTCCAAGACACCCCACTGTTGCACACAGCCTGCAGAGACTTCCTACTGGCCTTCAGGCACCTTCCCGCAAACCAGCAGTCACAGCACTGGTATCAGGCCAGCCAGAGGGAGGCCCGCCTACAAAGCACAGAGTTTTATATATGTGTGCTTGGCCCACTGGCTCTGACACTGGAGACAGGCACTGCAGACGGGAATCAGGAAACAGATCTTTCCTCCTCCCAGGCACCAGCTCTGCTCCCCTATGACCCCCATTCTCACTCTAGGGCTGAGCAGCTCCAAATACTGGGGCTTCTGGACACTAGAGGGCACCACACAGAAATATGAAACATCAAAAGAACATGGTTAAGGACTTCTGGGAAGATGACGGTGTGAGCAGGGCAGCGGAAATCTCCTCCCAAAACCATATATGTCTGTGAAAATACAACTATTTCTAAGAGAGAGACCAGAAGATACAGTACAACAGCCAGGCTGCAGCTACACCTGTAAGAACTCAGTGCCTCATGAAGTGATCTTAAAGAGACAAGGGCCCAACAGCAGAACAAAATCATCCCAGTGTACTCAGCCCAGCAGGATGGGAGTTGTGGGGATTTCGGACACACTGGCCAGCGGCCAGGCAAAGAAGCCGCGCTGAAGCTTCCCACAGATATAAGCAGCCTGCCATTCATGGCCCTCTGGCTGACACAGCAAAGGGTCCGGCAGGGCCGACACTGCTGTGGAACAGTGGAGGAGCGGCCCCACCCACATCAACCTCACAGAATCTACACCCAGCTGGCACGCAGCTAAGTGGGAAGGACCCGAAACCCAGAACAAGGACTGGAAAGCATCAAGAGGACCAAAAGTCACACAACGACTGCAAATACCCACAGTGCTATAGGCTAGGCTGACAGGAAATCCCCCCCCCCACAGGAACCTAAGGGGATTATCCCAGAGACTGCCTCCCTTTGTGAGAGAAACCAGTTCAGGCCCCAGAGAAGGGCAAGGAGAATAACAAGCAGAAGGGACATTGTTCTCCCAGCTGACACACATGGTGCCTGCAAGTGACCACTTCTATCACCATGAAAAGACAGAGGAATATGGTATAGACAAGGATTACAGAGAACCCTAGAGAGAGGGCCTGATGGGATAGACTTACACAGTCTTCCTGAAAAAGAATTCATAATAAAAGTCATAACCATACTGATGTATTTACACAAAAATATGCAAGACCTAAGGGAGGAAATGAGGAGAGATATTACAGAACTGAGACAGTCGATTGAAGGGCTGAAGAGCAGACTGGACGAGGTGCAACAGACTGTTAATGGAATAGAAATCAGAGAACAGGAATACAGAGAAGCTGATGCAGAGAGAGATAAAAGGATCTCTAGGAATGAAAGAATATTAGGAGAACTGTGTGACCAATCCAAGTGGAACAATATTTGCATTATAGGAGTACCAGAAGAAGAAGAGAGAGAAAAAGGGATAGAAAGTGTCTTTGAAGAAATAATTGCTGAAATCTACCCCAAGCTGGGGAAGGAAATAGTTATTCAGACCATGGAAGTCCACAGATCTCCCAAGACAAGGGACCCAAGGAGGACCATATGAAGACACATAATAAATAAAATGGCAAAGATCAAAGGCAAGGACAGAGTATTAAAGGCAGCCAGAGAGAGAAAAAGATTACCTACAAAGGAAAACCCTTAAGGGTATCATCAGACTTCTCAACACAAACATTACAGGCCAGAAGAGAATTGCACGATATATTTAACGTAATGAAACAGAGGGCCTGGAACCAAGAATACTATATCCAGCACAATTATCATTTAAATATGAGAATGGAATAAACAATTTCCAGACAAGTGAAAGCTGAGGGAATTTCCCTCCCACAAACCACCTCTACAGCATATCTTAAAGGGACTGCTCTAGATGGAAGCACCCCTAAGGCTAAAAATATGTCACCAGAGAAAATAAAATCATAGCAAAGAAAACAGACCATCCAAATAGTAACTAAAGGCAAAAAGCAAAATCAACTATCCACAAAAACAGTCAAAGGAAATGTAAAAGAGTGCAGAATAAAACACCTAGTATATCAATAATGGAGGAGGAAGAAAAAGAAGGGAGAGAAATAAAGAATCATCAGACTGTGTTTATAATATCTTTACAAGAGAGTTAAGTTAGAGTTGTTAGACAGTAAAGAAGCTACCCTTGAACGTTTGGTAACCACAAATCTAAAGCCAGCAATGGGAATAAGTACAAGTTTATTGGTAATCACCATAAATGTAAATGGACTGAATGCACCAATCAAAAGACACAAACTACTAGAATGGATAAAAAGCAAGACCCATCTACATGTTGTTTACAAGAGACTCACCTCAAACCCAAAGATATACACAGACTAAAGGTGAACGAATGGAAAAAGATATTTCATGCAAACCACAAGGAGGAACAAGCAGGTGTTGCAGTATTTTATCAGACAAAATAGACTTCAAAATGAAGAAAGTACCAAGAGATAAAGAAGGACATTATATAATGATAAAGGGATCAGCCCAACAAGAGGATATAACCATTATAAATATATGTGCACCCAACAGAGGAGTGCTGACATATGTGTAACAATACTAACAGAATTAAAGGAGGAAATAGAAAGCAACACATTAATTGTAGGAGAATTCAACACACCACTCACCCCGTAGCCAGACTTATAAAGAGTAAAAGAGAATCTACACATATAAATAGATTCAGAAATGAGAAAAGAAAAATCACGACGGACCCCACAGAAATACAAAGAATTATGAGAATAATATGAAAATCTATATGCTAAGAAGCTGTAAAACCTAAAAGAAATGGACAACTTAGAATAATACAAGCTTCCAAGACGGACAAAGCAAGAAAGAGAAAACCTAAAGAGACCAATTACCAGCGACGAAATTAAATTGGTAATCAAAAAACTACCTAAGAACAAAACCCCCAGGCCAGATAGACTCATCTGTGAATTTTACCAGACATATAGAGAAGATATAATATCCATTCTGCTTAAAGTTTTCCAAGAAATAGAAAATGGAACATATATTAGGGAAGAGGAATACAAAGAAGCTGAGGCACAGAAAGATAAAAGGATCTCCTAGAATGAAAGAATATTGAGAGAACTCTGTGATCAATCCAAACGGAACAATATTAACATTATAGGGGTACCAGAAAAAGAAGAGGGTGAAAAAGGGATAGAAAGTGTCATTGAGGAGCTAATTGTTGAAAACTTCCCCATCTGTGGAAGGAGATTGTCTCTCAAGCCGTGGAGGTGCACAGATCTCCCAACACAAGGGACCCAAGGAAGACAACACCAAGACATATAATAAATAAACTGGCAAAGATCAAAGAGAAGGACAGAATATTAAAGGCAGCCAGAGAAAGAAAAAAGATCACCTACAAAGGAAAACCCATCAGACTCTCATCAGACTTCTGAACAGAAACTTTACAGGTCAGAAGAGAATAGCATGAAATATTTAATGCAATGAAACAGGAGGACCTTGAACCAAGAATACTGTATCCAGCATGATTGTCATTTAAATTAGAGGGAGGGATTAAGCAATTCCCAAACAAGCAGAAGTTGAGGGAACTTACCTCCCAAGAACCACCTCTACAGGATATCTTAAGGAGACTGCTCTAGATGGAAGCACTTCTGTGGCTAAAAATTTGTCACCAGAGAAAATAAAATCATCAGACTTCTCAACAGAAACTTTACAGGCCAAAAGGGTGTGGCATGATATATTTAATGTAATGAAGCAGAAGGGCTTTGAAGCAAGAATACTCTACCCGGCAAGGATATAATTTAAATTTGAAGGGGGGATTAAACAATTTTCAGATAAGCAAAAGCTGAGAGAATTTACCTCCCACAAACCACCTCTACAGTGCACTTTGGAGGTACTCCTATAAATGGAAGTATTCCTAAGGCTAAATAAATGGCATCCAAGGGAAGCAAAGAGTTCAGAATATGATTCGTAACATACAAAGAATGGAGGAGGAGGAAAAAGGAGGGAAAAAAAAGAACCTTTAGGGTGTGTTTGTAGTAGTACACAAAGTAAGTTAAATTAGACTTTTAGGTAGTAAGGGATTTGCCCTTGAACCTTTGGTAACCACTAATCTATAGCCTGCAATGGCAATAAGTACATACGTATCCATAATCACACTACATATAAATGCTCTGAATGCACCAATCAAAAGGCATAGAGTAACTGACTGGATAAAAAAACAAGACCCATCTATATGTTGCCTACAAGACACTCACTTAAAACCCAAAGACATACACAGACTGAAATTTAAGGGACGGAAAAAGACATTTAATGCAACTAATGGTGAGAAAAAAGCAGGAGTTGCAGTACTTGCATCAGACAAAATAGACTTCAAAACAAAGAAAGTCAAAGAGACAAAGAAGGACATTACATAATGATAAAATGGTCATTTCAACAAGAGGATATAACTATTACAAATATCTATGCACCAAACACAGGATCACCTACATATGTGAAACAAATACTAACAGAATTAAAGTGGGAAATAGAATGTAATGCATTTATTTTAGGAGACTTCAACACACCACTCACTCCAAAGAACAGATCAACCAGACAGAAAATAAGTAAGGAGACAGAGGCACTAAACAACATATTAAAACTGATGGACCTAACAGACATCTACAGAACACTCCATCCAAAAGCAACACGATACACATTCTTCTCAAGGGCACATGGAACATTTTCAAGAATTGATCATATATTAGGCCACAAAAAGAACCACAGTAAATTCAAAAAGATTGAAATTGTAAAAAACAGCTTCTCAGATCACAAAGGTGTGAAGCTAGAAATAAGTTACACAAAGAAAATGAGAAAGGCCACAAAAACATGGAGGCTTAATAACATGCTGTTAAATATCAATGCATCAACAACCAAATAAAAACAGAGATCAAGCAATATGTGGAGAAAAATGACAACAATAATTCAAAACCACAAAATATGTGGGATGCAGCAAAGGCTGTGTCAAGAGGAAAATATATTGCAATACAGGCCTAACTCAGGAAAGAGGACACTCTCAAATGAACAGTCTAAACTCACAATTAATGAAAGTATTAAAGGAAGAACTAATGAGGCCCAAGTCAGTAGAAGGAGGGACATAATAAATATTAAAGAAGAAATAAATAAAATTGAGAAGAATAAAACAATAGAAAGAATCAATGAAAGCAGGAGCTGGTTCTATGAGAAAATTAAAAAAATAGATAAACCCCTAGCCAGACTTATCAAAAAAAGAGAGTCTACACACATAAACAGAATCAGAAATGAGAAGGAAAAATTATGAAGGACCCCACAGAAATACAAAGAATTATTAGAGAATACTATGAAAATCTATATGTTAAGAAACTTGATAACCTAGAAGAAATGGACAACATTCTAGAAAAATTCAACCTTCCATGGAAGACACAGGAAGAAACAGAAAATTTGAGTAGACCAATTACCAGCAACGAAATTGAATTGGTAATCAAAAAAACTACCTAAGAACAAAACACCTGGACCATATGGTTTCACTGCTGAATTTTATCCAACATTTAGTGAGGACATAATACCCATACTCCTTAAAGTTTTTCAAAAACTAGAAGACGAGGGAATACTCCCTAACTCATTCTACAAGGCCAACATCACTCTAATACCAAAACCAAACAAAGACACCACAAAAAAAATAAAATTACAGACCAATATCCCTGATGAATATAGATGCAAAAACACTCAATAAAATATTAGCAAACCAAATTCAAAAATAAATCAAAAAGATCATTCATCATGATCAAGTGGGATTCATCCCAGGGATGTAAGGATGGTACAACATTCAAAAATCCGTCAACATCATCCACTACATCAACAAAAAGGAATAAAACCATATGATCATCTCCATAGATGCTGAAAAAGCATTCGACAAAATTCAACATCTATTCATTACAAAATCTATCAACCAAATGGGTACAGAGGGCAAGTACCTCAACATAATAAAGGCCGTATATGACAAGCCCACAGTCAACATTATACTTAACAGCAAGGAGCTGAAAGCTTTTCCTTTAAGATCAGGAACAAGACAAAGATACCCACTCTCCCCAACTTTATTCAACACAGTTCTGGAGGTCCTAGGCACAACAGTCAAACAACACAAAGAAATAACAGGCATCCAGATAGGTAAAGAAGAACTCATACTGTCCCTGTTTGCAGATGACATGATATTGCACATAAAAATCCATAAAGAATCCACTCCAAACTATTAGATCTAATTTCTGAATTCAGCAAAGTGTGGGATACAAAATTAATTCAAAGAAATCTGTTGCATTCCAATACACAAATGATGAACTAGCAGAAAGAGATATCAGGAAAACAATTTCATTCACAATCACATCAAAAAGAATAAAGTACCTACGAATAAAACTAATGAAGGAAGTGAAAGACTTATACCATGAAAACTACAAGAAACTCTTAAGAGAAATTAAAGAGGACACTAACAAATGGAAATTCATCCAATGCTCTTGGCTAGGAAGAATTAATATTGTCAAAATGGCCATCCTGTCTAAAGCAATCTACAGATTCAATGCAATCCCTCTCAAAATACCTACAGCATTCTTCAGTGAACTAGAGCAAATAGTTCTCAGATTCATATGGAACCACAAAAGACCCTGAATAGCCAAAGCAATACTGAGAAGAAATCATAAAGCAGGGGGGACTATGCTCTCTGACTTCAAGCTCTACTACAAAACCACAGTAATCAAGACAATTTGGTACTGGCACAGAACAGACCCACAGACCAGTGGAACAGAATAGAAAGGCCACATATAAACCCAAGCATATATGGTCAATTAATATATGATAAAGGAGCCATGGATCTATAATTGGGAAATGACATCCTCTTAAACAGCTGGTGTTGGCAAAACTGGACTGTTACATGTAAGAGAATGAAACATGATTATTGTCTAACCTCCATACACAAAAATAAACTTAAAATGTATAAAAGACTTGAATGTAAGTCATGAAACCATAAAAGTATTAGAAAAAAACAAGCAAAAATTTCCTGGACATAAACATGAGCAACTTCTTCATGAAAATACCTCCCTGGGCAAGGGAAACAAAAGAAAAAATGAACGAATGGGACTATATCAAACTAAAAAGCTTCTGTACAGCAAAGGACACCATCAGAAGAACAAAAAGGCATGGAACAGTATGGGAGAATATATTCATAAATCACATATCCGATAAGAGGTTGAAATCCAAATTATATAAAGAGCTCACGCACCTCAACAAACAAAAAGTAAAAAGCCAATTAAAAAATGGGCAGAGGAGCTGAATAGACACTTCTACAAAGAAGAAATACAGATGGCCAGCAGGTACAGGAAAAGATGCACCACATCACTAATCATCAGAGAAATTCAAATTAAAACCATAATGAGATATCACCTCACACCAGTTAGGATGGCTGCCATCCAAAAGACAAACAACAGCAAATGTTGGAGAGGATGTGGAGAAAGGCGAACCCTCCTTCACTGCTAGTGTGAATGTAAATTAGTACAACCATTGTGGAAAGCTGTATGTAAGTCCCTCAAAAAACTCAAAATAGAGATACCATTCGACCCAGGAATTCCACTCCTAGGAATTTACCCTAAGAATGCAGTAGCTCTGAGTTGTACAGCCCTCCCCGTGCCCCCCCAACTTTATGTCTAGTGATTCTGTAGCATCTCACAACGCTGATGGACAGTGAGTGTAATGGGTTTGGTGGGGGGGGGACCTGATGAAGGGGTAGTTTAATAACCATAATATTGCACATGTAATTGTAGATTAATGATACAAAAATAAATTATATTTAAAAAAAGAATGCAGTAGCTCAGTTTGAAAAAGACATATGCACCCTTATGTTATCACAGCACTATTTAAAATAGCCAATAAATGGAAGCAACCTAAGTGTCCATCAGTAGATCAAAGGATAAAAAGATGTGGTACATATGCACAATGGAATATTGTTTTTTCAATTTTATATAATTTATTTTTGTGTCATTAATCTACAATTACATGTGCCATATTATGGTTATTAAATTACCCCTTCATCAGGTCCCCCTCCAACCCCACTACAGTCACTGTCCATCAGCGTAGTGAGATGATATACAATCATTACTTGTCTTCTCTGGGTTGTACAGCCCTCCCTGCGCCCCCTGCAACATTATGTCTGCTAATCGTAATGCCCCTTTTTCCCCATTGTCCCTCCCTTCCCACCTTTCTTCCTCAGTCCTTTTCCCTTTGGTAACTATTAGTCCATTCTTGGGTTCTGTGAGTTTGCTGCTGGTTTGTTCCTGCAGTTTTTTTCTTTGTTCTCATACTCCACACATGAGTGAGATAACTTGATATTTGCCTTTTTCCGCTTGGCTTATTTCACTAAGCAAAATACCCAATAGCTCCATCCATGTTGCTGCAAATGGTAGGATTCGTTTGCTTCTAATGGCTGAATAATATTCGATTGTGTATATGTACCACATCTTCTTTATACATTCATCTACTGATGGACACTTAGGTTGCTTCCATTTCTTGGCTATTGTAAATAGTGCTGCGATAAACATAGGGGTGCATGTGTCTTTTTCAAACTGGGATGATGTATTCTTAGGGTAAATTCCTAGGAGTGGGATTCCTGGATCAAATGGTATTTCAATTTTGAGTTTTCTGAGGAACCTCCATACTGCTTTCCACAATGGTTGAACTAATTTACATTCCTACCAGCAGTGTAGGAGGGTTCCCTTTTCTCCACATCCTTGCCAACCTTTTTTTGTTTTTGTTTGTGGTTTTGATGTTGGCCATCCTCACTGGTGGGAGGTGATAACTCATTGTGGTTTTAATCTGCATTTCTCTGATGATTAGCAATGTGGAGCATCTTTTCAAGTGCCTGTTGGCCATCTGAATTTCTTCTTTGGAGAAGTGTCTATTTATGGCCTCTGCCCATTCCTTGATCGGATTATTTTCTTTTTGTTTCTTGATGTGAGTGAGTTCTTTATATATTTTGGATGTCAACCCCTTATCAGATACGTCGTTTATAAATATATTCTCCCAAACTGTAGGATGTCTTTTTGTTCTACTGATGGTGTCCTTTGCTGTACAGAAGATTTTCAGCTTGATATAGTCCCACTTGTTCATTTTTCCTTCTGCTTCCCTTGCCCTGGGAGATATGTTCATGAAGAAGTCGCTCATGTTTATGTCCAAGAGATTTTTGCCTATCTTTTTTTCTGAGTTTTATGGTTTCATGACTTACATTCAGTTCTTTGATCCATTTTGAGTTCATTATTGTGTATGGGGTTAGACAGTAGTCCAGTTTCATTCTCTTACAGGTAGGTGTCCAGTTTTGCCAACACCAGCTGCTGAAGAAGCTGTCATCTCCGCACTGCATATCTAAGGCTCCTTTATCATATATTAATTGACTGTATATGTTTGGGTTAATGTGTGGATTTTCCATCCTGTTCCACTGGTCTGTGGGTCTGTTTTTGTGCCAATACCAAATTGTCTTGATTACTTTGGCGTTGTAGTAGAACCTAAAGTCAGGGAGTGTAATTCCCCGTGTTTTTATTCCTCCTTGTCAGGATTGCTTTGGCTTTTTGGGGTCTTTTGTGGTTCCATATGAATTTTAGAATTATTTGTTCCGGTGCATTGAAGAAAGCTGTTGGTATTTTGATAGGGATTGCGTTGAATCTGTAGATTGCTTTGGGTAGTATAGCCATTTTGACAATATTTGTTCTTCCTAGCCAAGAGCATGGGATGAATTTCCATTTGTTAGTGTCCTCTTTAATTTCTCTTAGGGGTGTCTTGTAGTTTTAAGGGTATACGTTTTCACTTCCTTCGTTAGGTTTATTCCTAGGTATTTTATTCTTTTTGATGCAATTGTGTATGGAATTGTTTTTCTGATTTCTCTTTCTGTTAGTTCATCATTAGTGTATAGGAAAGCAACAGATTTCTGTGTGTTAATTTTGTATCCTGCAGCTTTGCTGAATTCAGATATTAGTTCTAGTAGTTTTGGAGTGGAATCTTTAGGGTTTTTATGTACAATATCATGTCATGTGCAAACAGTGACAATTTGACTTCTTCTTTACCAATCTGGATGCCTTCTATTTTTTGTTTTGTCTGATTGCCGTGGCCAGAACCTACAGTACTATGTTGAATAACAGTGGGAAGAGTGGACATCCCTGTCTTGTTCCCAATCTTAGATGAAAAGCCTTCAGCTTCTCGCTGTTGAGTATGATGTTAGCTGTGGGTTTGTCATATATGGCCTTTATGATGTTGAGGTACTTGCCCTCCATACCCACTTTGTTGAGAGTTTTAATCATGAATGGTTGCTGAATTTTGTCAAATGCTTTTTCAGCCTCTATGGAGATGGTCATGTCGTTTTTGTTCTTTTAGCTGATGTGGTGGATGATGTTGATGGATTTTTGAATGTTGTACCATCCTTGCATCCTTGGGATGAATCCTACTTGATCATGGTTTAGGATCCTCTTGATGTATTTTTGAATTTGGTTTTCTAATATTTTCTTGAGTATTTTTACATCTACATTCATCAGGGATATTGGTCTGTAATTTTCTTTTTTCGTGAGGTGTTTGCCTGGTTTTGGTGTAAAGTGATGTTGGCTTCATAAAATGTGTTTGGAAGTATTCCCTCCTCTTCTATTTTCGGAAAACTTTAACGAGAATGGATGTTATTTCTTCCCTATATGTCTGGGAGAATTCAGAGGTGAATCCATCTTGTCTGGGGGATTTGTTCTTGGGTAGATTTTTGATTGCCAATTTAATTTCATTGTTGGTGATTGGTCTGTTTAGTTTTTCTGTTTCTTGCTTGGTCAGTCTTGGAAGGTTTTATTTTTCTAAGAAGTTGTCCATTTCTTCTATGTTTTCCACATATTAGCATACAGATTCTCATAATATTCTCTTATAATTCTTTGTATTTCTGTGGGGTCTGTCTTTATTTTTCCTTTCTCATTTCTGATTCTGTTTAAGTGGGTAGATTCTCTTTTTCTCTGAATAATTCTGACTAGGGGTTTATCTATTTTGTGTATTTTTTTATGAACCAGCTCTTGCTTTCATTGATTTTTTTCTATTTCTTTATTGTTCTGAATTTTATTTATTTCTTCTCTGATCTTTATTATGTCCCTCCTTCTAGTGACTTGGGCTTCATTTGTTCTTCTTTTTCCAATTTCCCTAATTGTATCTTTAGACTATTCATTTGGGAATGTTCTTCCTTCTTTAAATAGGCCTGGATTCCAATGTAATTTCCTCATAGAACCGCTTGGCTGCGTCCCATGAATGTTGTGGCTTTGTTTTTTTGTTGGCATTAGTCTCCATAAATTATTTGATTTCTGTTTTGATTTGGCCATTAACACATTGATTAATTAGGAGAATTAACACATTGATTAATTAATTAATTAAGTCTCCATGTATTTGTGAGCCTTTTTGTTTTCTTTTTACAATTTATTTCTAGTTTTACACCTTTGTGATCTGAGAAGTTGGTTGGCAGAATTTCAATATTTTTGACTACTGAGGTTCTTTTTGTGGCCTAGTATGTGGTCTATTCTGGAAAATGTTCCATGTGCACTTGAGAAAAATGTGTATCCTGCTGCTTTTGGGTGTAGAGTTCTGTAGATATCTGTTAGGTCCATCTGTTCTAGTGTGTTGTTCAGTGTCTCTGTGTCTTTACTTATTTTCTGTCTGGTTGATCTGTCCTTTGGAGTGAGTGGTGTGTTGAAGTCTCCTAAAATGATTGCATTGCTGTCTATTTCCTCCTTTAATTCTGTTAGTATTTGTTTCACCTATGTCAGCGCTCCTGTGTTGGATGCTTATATATTTGAAATGGTTATATCCTCTTGTTGGACTGTCCCCTTTATCATTATGTAATGTCCTTCTTTATCTCTTGCTACTTTCTTCGTTTGGAAGTCTATTTTGTCTGATGCAAGTACTGCAACACCTGCTTTTTTCTCTTTGTTGTTTGCATGCAATATCTTTTTCCATCCTTTCACTTTTAGTCTGTGTATATCTTTGGGTTTGAGGTGAGTCTCTTGTAAGCAGCATATAGATGGGTCTTGCTTTTTTATCCATTCTATTACTGTGTGTCTATTGATTGGTGCATTCAGTCCATGTACATTTAGGGTGATTATGGATAGATATGTACTTATTTCCATTGCTGGCTTTAGATTCGTGGTTACCAAGGGTTCCAGGGTAGCTACTCTACTATCTAACAGTCTAACTTAACTTTCTTGTTAAGTTTTTGTAAACACAGTCTCATGATTCTTTATTTCTCTCCCTTCTTATTCTTCCTCCTCCATTCTTTATATACTAGGTGTTTTATTCTTTGCCTTTAGTTAGTATTTGGATTATCTGCTTTCTTTGCAATGATTTTGTTTTCTCTGGTGACCTCTTTTTAGCCTTATGAGTGCTTCCATCCAGAGCAGTCCATTTAAGATATCCTGAAAAGGTGGTTTATGGGACGCAAATTCCCTCAGTTTTCATTTGTCTGGAAATTGGTTAATCCCTCCCTTGAATTTAAATGATAGTCGTGCTGGATACAATAATCTGGGTTCGAGGCCCTTCTGTTTCATTATGTTAAATATATCATGCCATTTTCTTTTGACCTGTAAAGTTTCTGTTGAGAAGTCTGATGATAGTCTGATGAATTTTCCTTTATAGGTTGCCGGAGCCTGCCGGCAGCAGTCGAACTGTACCTGAATGGTGTGGCGAGGGTTGTATATACAAATATCACAGGATTGCAGTCTGTCAGTGCAGAAAGCCAAAATGCTTTATTTCTCTTTGGTATATATGCAGTCTTGTTATGAAACTATCCATAGTATATTGGCATTGCAACAAAGAAAGTATCTTATCATACAAAGAGTTGTTTTCTTAATCAATTTCCCCGTTCCCAGGACCAAGGAATGGTTACTTTGTTCCCAGACATTCATGTTTCAAAACAACTTCTTCAAAGACAAAAGTTGCAGGATAAACAAGTTCTCTCTACATATGGAGGAAGTTCACAACATGGCTTCACATATGTCAAGCAGTAACAAAACACGGGTCCCCACATCTAGAATGGCTGCAGAACTTAAGGTGGTTGTGCTTGTGCTCTCATGGCTTTCCACAGTAGGTGATATTTCTTCTCTCTCTATTACCTTTAATACTCTGTCCTTGTCTTTGATCTTTGCCATTTTAATTATTATGTGTCTTGTTGTTGTCTTTCTTGGGTCCCTTGTGTTGGGAGATCTGTGGTTCTCCATGGGCTGAGAGACTATTTCCTTCCCCAGCTTGGGGAAGTTTTCATAAATTATTTCTTCAAAGACACTTTCTATCCCTTTTTCTCTCTCTTCTTCCTCTGGTAGTCCTATAATGCGAATATTGTTCTGTTTAGATTGGTCGCACAGTTCTCTTAAAATTCTTTCATTCATAGTGATCGTTTTATCTCTCACTGCCTCAGCTTCTCTGTATTCCTGTTCTCTGATTTCTATTCCATTAAGTCTCTTGCATCTCCTCCAGTCTGCTGCTAAGCCCATCAATCGCTTGTCTCATCTCTGCATTGTCTTTTCTCACTTCCTCCCTTAGGTCTTGCATATTTCTCTGTAGGTCCATCAGTATGCTTATGACTTTTATTCTGAATTATTTTTCTGGAAGATTTTGCATGTCCATCCATTCAGACTCCCTCTCTTGTGTATTCTGGTCTGGGGTTTTGTGGGTAAGTTTTGTTTGTACCATATTTCTCTGTCTTTTCATGGCAATAGAAGTGGTCAAAAAAGAAAAAAAGAAGAAAGGGAAAATAGAGAAAAAAAATACTCCTGCCATGTGTGGTTTCTTTTAGGATCCTGTAGGTGGCACTGCTGCTCCACTATTACCCAGCCACGCAGCTCAACCGGGCCCTTTGTGAGTCTTGCCAGAGAGGGAACGAATGGGAGGCTGCTGATTTCTGTGGGATGTCTCTTTGCTACTGCTTTTCCCAGCCACAGTCCAAGTGGACCAAAATTCCCCAGGACTCCCAGCCTGCTTGGCTGAGTGTGCTGGAATGATCCTGCTCCTCCATTGGACCCCTGTCTCTTTAAGACCCTTAAAAAAGCATGCAGTTTTCTTCTGTCCCAAGGAACCGGCTGGGTCCACCTGCTGTCTTGAAATTTGCACCTCTGTCTCTCCAATATCCGATACACTGTGTGATGTGTGTCAGCACTTCCAGCACAGATTACCAGGGCTGGTTATTTTGCAGGCCTGTGCTTCCACTCCCACATGGCTCTGAATCCTCTCCTCCTGCAGGTGTGCTGGTGTTGGGGTGTACTCGGGTCCTGCTGGGTTGCGGCTCCGTATCTCACCTGCTTTGCAGGGTGCCGAGTTCTCTCAGGTGTAGATGCAGGCTGAGTGCTGTCCTCTATCTTCTGGTCTCTCTTTTAGGAATAGTTGTATTTGCTGTATTTTCATAAATATATTTGGTTTTGGGTGGAGATTTCTGCTGCCCTGTTCAAGCCACCATCTTCCTGGAAGTTCCTGCACAAAGGAATATTATTCAGCCATAAGAAGAAAACGAGTTCTACCATTTGCAACAACATGGATGGAGCTGGAGGGTATTATGCTCAGCGAAATAAGCCAGTTAGAGAAAGACAAGTATCAATGATTTCACTCATCTGGGGAGCATAAAAACAAAGAAAAAACTGAAGGAAGAAAGCAGCAGCAGACTCACAGAGCCCAAAAATGGACTAACAGTTACCAAAGGGAAGGGACTGGGGAAGATGGGTGCAAAGTAGGGATAAGGGGGAACAAGGGCTTTTACAAATAGCACACCTAATATAGTGGGGGTGGGGGTGGGGTGGGGGGATATGGGGAAGGCAGTATAACACAGAGAAGACAAGTAGTGTTTCTATATCATCCTTCTATGCTGATGGAGAGTGACTGCAAAGGGGTATGCGGTGGGGACTTGATAAGAGGGAGGGTCTATAATTATAATGTTGCTCATGTGCTCATATATAAATAGCAAAATAAAAAAAGGCAAAAAAGTACACATCTGGAAATTACAGCTTATTTTTAGTTCTCTGATGTTATTCTGATTATACAAAGTGTTTTGAAAGAAAGTCTTTCCACAACGTCATTAACATTTTGCATCATTTTCTTTAAATAGACCCTATAAGAAGTAAAGAAAAGATCATTTGTTGCCACAGACACTGTGAAATTGCAAATTTCAGTAGGTGGGAGACAGAACAAGGAATAACAAGACTTGACTTGTACCAGCCTTTGAGTTTTGGGTGCCATAGCTTCACTGGTACTAGTTATTCAGAAAGCAATTCCTAAGGCATCAGTCTACTTTATTTTGGATAGCTGTACCCATGTGATCAGAAGAGATAGAAAAATAAAGCAAAATCCAAGCCTTGGACAACACTGGTGAGATTTTTTTCTTCTAAGATTTAATGTAAAAGGTTTGTAGAGAAAGGGAATTCAATCAAATTGCAACATTTCAAATGCTTGTGATACAATTGCAAGACACCATTCACAGAAAGAATGGGAGAACAAAATTATTGAGATGATAAGAAATAAAATGCATCTATATATGATCATGAGATGGGATAGCACTATTGTGAATAAGAAAATACCAATAATTTCAAAAGAAATTGGGGCATTATCACTTTTAAGTGCTAAGAATGTGGATGAAGGAATTAATTCAAGGAAAAAGAAGATCTCCTCTGGGAATTTATGCTGTGACAATGAAGGCCCAGTTCCCCAGCTAATATTTCAATGCTCAGTTTATTCTAGATGAGAACCAAGCAACATAATTCACAATTATCAAAAACTGCTATGATTGGGCTCTCTTAAACTGAAGAGCTCACTCATTGGGGTATAGTAATGTTTTCAATATTCTAAAACAAAAAAACAAAGAGAATAACAAGTAAGAAGAGCAAGAGGATATGCTTGAGAATGAAATTCAGTTATTGTTGTTACTATTATGAACATTATTATTATCTGATTTTGTATTTTATAAGGGCAGGAACACCTGTATTGCTACTCTCTCAACTCTAATACACAGACCTGGGTAAACCCTTTTTTGTAGCTTCACATAAGGCTTAAGAGCCAGGCACAGTGAAGAGCAAAGGGACAGATGAGACCACATATCTTGTTCAGTAGGAGTTGTAAGCACTGTACTTGACAGACCTGCAGGGGATGTGACCTCAGATGAACAAAACTTCCAAAGATTACTTATGGTACTGTGTAATTCTATCCTAACCTATATAACTCAGGGAATTATTTACAACTGTGGCATGGTTTGAGGAATAACCTG
Organism: Smutsia gigantea; assembly: GCA_032199065.1. Classification (NCBI taxonomy): domain Eukaryota; kingdom Metazoa; phylum Chordata; class Mammalia; order Pholidota; family Manidae; genus Smutsia; species Smutsia gigantea. The sequence goes on along the minus strand of JAVSCE010021421.1, from coordinate 6,360 downwards.
AAGCCATTGGAATCAAAATGATTCCATATAAGTGAAATGTCTTACTATATTTCACCACTGAAATTTCCTACATTTACATTAAATATTATCTTCCAATTTAGCCAATTTAAGGTACTTTTCAGTGATAATTTCCTCCAGGAATATTTAGTGAACCTTAAGTGGAAGAACTAATATAAACCAGCATGACTTGAAAGATTAAAAAAATGAATGAAGGAATGGTAACATGAAGAACAGAGTGTTTCTTTTAATCTTTTTTTGTCTTCTTTTTCTGTTTTTCAGTTAACAAAAATGTTTTTAATATCAAGTAAAAGTACTTCTTGGGTATCCTTACATTGAGTTTGGAGATGGAGAAAATACCAGAGATTTCACTTCCCCTCCATTTGAATCAAACAGGCCTTGATGTGTCCCCAGTTGTCTCTTTTATTGTTTTATATATACATTTTAATCTCTGCCTCCTTGTCAGGGTTTTTTTTGTCTATTCCAGGATGACACAGTTGTTTTAATTTCATACTCCAACTAACTATAAACATAACAGTGAAAATGAAAGTTTCTCATTTCACACATGGGATACAAATCCCATGATGCTAAAGGATTTATCCAGAACCATTATCTCAGAATCATATTTGTGTAATTTTGGTTCTCTCCCTACTATGTGACCCACCTCCTGACTGACTGTAAGAGCTTGAATACTCAGGGAGTATTTAGAAGGGAAAATGTGAGCTCATTTTCACTTCTGTGCCAAAAATAAGAAAAACTTTCCTAAAAGACAATTGTTGCCATATTCCCCAAAAGAGAAGTTCTTTCAAAATTGGGCTGAATGCCTTATACAGAACAATAACTAGTAAATTTTAGACCAAACAGATGAGAAAGTCTTAGTAAAAGGTGAGGGAAGTGAGACTCCTGCTTAGTTGTGTGACTTAGAGGGTTTGCTTTCTCTTTAGTCTTTGTTTCATCATTTGAAGTGAACAAATAGACTACTATATTGAGGTAAGATGATTGGGATATGCACACTTCAATATCTTTAAGTATGCATGCCATGAAGCTGTAAGCACCCATTTTCTATTTTCAGCTATTGTGACCATCCATTTTTTTGGAGTTAGAAATAAATGTTCTTGGTCCTTGTTATGTCTTTTTTACAGATAATCTAATGTCTCATGACACCTTGGCCTGGTAATTCTATGAAAAAAACAAACAATGTAACTGAATTCATTTTTGTGGGTCTTTCTCAGAACCTGGAGGCTGAAGAAGTTTGTTTTGTGGTGTTTTCTTTCTTCTATACAATCATTCTGGGAAACCTCCACATCACTCTGAGAGTTTATGTGGGTAACTTTTACAAGTCTCCTATGTATTTATTTCTAAACTACTTGTCTTTTGTGGGTATTTGTTACTCTTCTGTCACAGCTTCTAAGATGATTGTTGACCAATTAGCAAAAAATAAAACTATCTCCTATGTGTGGTACATGTTGCAACTCTTTGGGAACTATTTCTTTGGTTGCACTGAGATCTTCATCCTTACTGTAATGGCCTATGATAATTATGTGGCTACCCTTCTGTGGACCCAGAGAGATTGATCACTACATTTGTGATGTGCACCCTGTGCTTAAACTTGTCTGCACAGACACATACCTTGTTGCTGCTGTTGTGACAGTCAATGGTGGTACTATCACTCTAGGGAGCTCTGTTATCCTGCTGAACTCCTACACCATCATCCTGGTGTCCCTGAGAAGGCAGTCAGCAGAAGGCAAATGCAAAACTCTACCTGTGGCTCCCACATTCCTGTGGTCATCATATTCTATGGCCCCTGTACTTTCACGTATATGTGCCCTGATACTGTCTTTAAAGAAGATAAGATGGTGGCTATATTTTACACCATTATCACCCCGATGTTAAATCCCCTCATTTATACACTAGAAATGCATAAGTAATGAGTGCAATGAAGAAACTGTGGGTCAGGAAGGTTTTCTGGGAAGCTAATGGTAAATAGTTAAAGTCACAATCTAAGCTGGATGCTCTTAAATGTTCCCATCTGTACAATGAAGAGAGTAATAGCAAACATACAGGGTTTTCTTGGAGGAACAAACAAAAGAATAACACAGTCTACAGAAGTAAGGTATTATTTATCTAATTATAATTATTTATTATAAAATACATATGTAATAATTTATACTGGTTCTAATACTTCACATTCAGAAAGTTTTTTGAAATATCTAGAACAGAAAAATCATATTGAACTCAGAAACTCAGCAAGATCATAGTTTCACTCAATATGTATATGTTGTATGAATAAAAAATGCATACATAAAATATAACAGTTATCTGAGCTAAAACATACTGATATCTGGTCTTCCAAAACTGTGAAAACTGAGCCCAGTAATTTGGAATGGGAAGGAGGTGCAGGCACAATGTGAAAGATAAAAATTACAGGCTTCAACAAAAAAGACCTGTTCTCATCCTCTTGGGAAAGTTTTTCTTTTCTCTGTGACTCATTTCTTTCTTTTTAAATAAAAGCCGTAAGGGAATAGGAAAGGAATTACCTCTAAGATGCCTATTTTAATTGTAACATCCCACCAATATGCTTCTGCTAACTGACTCTAATCTCTCCTTGTAGTCTGTAGGCAGCAGTCCCTATTAATGTAAATGAGTACTAGAAAAAACTAAAGAAAATGAATGAAAACAAAGACATCTGTAATAAATAGGTCATTGTGAGTCAATCTAGAGGGTAAACACAATTAGCTGAAAGCATGGTTTGGAAACTTTCCTCCAAGCAGCTTTACTCAGTACGGTGAGCCATTTGCTTTTTGACTAATGTAACTTGATTTCCAGCTGTGGATTCCAGAGATACTCATTCCAAACAAGCAAATATGCCTTTCCTATGTGAAATGAGACTTAAACTAATGATACATTCCTCCCTCACATCACACAAATTGGGCTTTATTTTCCTTTAACAAATAAACACATCACTGGTTATCTTTCTGCCATTGATTCATTGTCTTTTCCACAATCTGATTATTCAAGTTACTGCCTATTCCTGGGTATGTGTTTATGGCTGTGGAATGTGTCTGTGTATATACATAAATTATGTTAAGGACAGTGCATAGTTAGTGCTTTAAAATAAGACCTCTGATGTTGATATTGATGTAGTCACATTAAAGATAATGGTCAAAGACAGCAAGATATCTGAACTAGAATTCATAATTAAGAAACCCTTGCACTGGAGTCACAAATATTTGCTTGTTGATATAGCTTGGACACTCATTGGATCTCTATTTGACTCCACTTGCTCAATTGTAAAATGATGACTATGTCAGTGCTACTCAAACTTGTCTCATCATGAAGGATTTTTGAGCATTACAGTATCTATTCTAAGAGTTTCTGATCCAGTAGGCCAGGGTTAAGGGATATAGAAAACTCTGCTTTTAACAAGCTCTTTATATATTATAACAATATATAAAAATATATTAATTTTTATACAATCAGTGACACTTCTGGGAACAGTGGGACGAGGTACTTTATGTTCTTAGAGCACAAGGGGTCTATGAGTCCATGAAACCTAAAGAGTCCTACCTTTAAATATATACCCCAGTCTGTTATGCTAATCAACACAAAGGAAAGAAAACCTGACCTGGATTTAGAAAATAACTGAATAAATGAATGTTACCCATTTAACAATCATTCTCCACAATACACTTTCTTTTATGTCTTTGCATTAATGTCTTGACTATCAACAGATATTAGTCATACTGAAAGTCTGCAGTCCCTAAGAAGATAAAAGCTGACAGATTCATTAATCACAAAGAGCAAGAGCTAGAATATATTAAATAGTATCCAAGGTTTCTACAGTGAATTTACAAACATATTCCGGTTTACAGAAGTTCCTTACAACAACCCCCGAGAGGAGCAGAGAACTTCCTCCTGGTTCCTTGGCAAGAGATGACCAAGGATGAGGAGAAATTGAACTTCTTTCCAGTTCAGGATGTGAGTCTGGGGTGACTCTGGTCAACAACACCATTTAATGTCATAAGTGTCAGATTACCACATTGGCTGCCAACCATGTAGTTTTATCATTTTTTACTTTTATTGCCTTACCGTTGCAAGATGGCAAATGTAACTTCGATTAGAGCCTTGTGGATGAAAATAAATGGCAACCCTTCTCATTTTCCACATGAATTAATTTAATTCAATGTGGAAAACAATGTCTCTCCCTTCAATCCACTGGTTAAACTTTTGTCTCTTGAGTAGCAAAAATATATTTTAAACATACTTCCCTGCACTGCTCAATTGAATATACAAAGATGGATTTTGCAATCCTCCATATGTTCCCTGTTCTCATTTAAGCATATCCAGGAGATTAAAACATTTATCACATGCCAGTCTCCAGAATTTCATCACTTAGTGTTACCCAAGTGGGAACCACTCATTTTGACCGTGTTCTGGTGTGTCCACGTCTTTCATGATGATCTGTTGGTCCTGTTTCATTATAAGGTATAATGTAACTTCATTACTTGATTCAGATCATCAAAATACTGTTTACATTTTAGTGCAAAAACTCCATCAACAATGTAGAGATAGACAGACAATGCTGAGTTTGCATAACAGTCAATGGTTCGTCAAACATTACAATTTCATCAAAGACTAAGATAACACTGACACTTTATAGATGAGAATAATAAGAGCTACATGGTGTATTTCTGAGCTCATCCTGTATATAGGCTGATACAAGATACCCACAGTATCTTAAGCCCAATGTATATAGGCTGATACAGGATACCCACAGACACGTGAGTGAGAATTAAATCCTTATTGTATAAGCCACAAGAGGTAAGATGGCTTGTTACCTGGAATTATTGATCTGGCTGACCCAAGAACAGCAAGGTCAAGTTGTAGAAGTGAGTATTCTGAGGGTTATTCTTAAATTAGTAGAACTTCCCATAAATTTAGTGCAAGTTACTTGGAATGGAACAGTGTAAAAGGCCAAGCTACAGAGAATGGACATGAGAGACAGGACATAACCCTCATTATACACACAAACGTCAAATTATAAATATCTAAGTATGCAGCCAGCCTGTTTCCCCCTATTTTGTCCATGGAGAACATATAGGAAGGGAAGGGTGGAATTATTAACCATGCCTGGGAGGATTCTTGCAGTCATTTGTCTCCATATATTGCTTGATCTCTGTTTTTATTTGGTCATTGATCCACTGATTATTTAGGAGCATGTTATAAAGCCTCCATGTGTTTGTAGGCTTTTTCATTTTACGTTGTGTAATTTACTTCTAGTTTCATACCTTTGTGATCTGAGAAGCTGGTTGGTACAATTTCAATCTTTATGAATTTACTGAGGCTCATTTTGTGGCCTAGTATATTATATATTCTTGAAAATGTTCCATGTGCACTTGAGAAGAATGTGTATTCTGCTGCTTTTGGATGGAGTGTTGTGTAGATGTCCGTTAGGTCCATCAGTTCTAATATGTTGTTCAGTGCCTCTGTATCTTTACTTATTTTCTGTCTGGTTGATCTGTCCTTTGGAGTGAGTAGTGTGTTGAAGTCTGCTAAAATGAATGCACTGCATTGTATTTCCCCCTTTAATTCTGTTAGTATTTGTTTCACATATTGGTGATCCTGTGTTGGGTGCATACATATTTAAAATAGTTATATCCTCTTCTTTGACTGACACCTTTATAATTATCTGATGTCCTTCTTTGTTTCTTGTTACTGTCTTTGTTCTGAAGTCTATTTTGTCTGATACAATACTGCAACAACTTCTTTTTTCTCCCTGTTAGTTGCATGAAATATCTTTTTCCATCCCTTCACTTTAGGTATGTGTATGTCTTTGGGTTTGAAGTGAGTATCCTGTAGGCATAATATAGATGGGTCTTGTTTTTTATCCATTCAGGGACTCTATGTCGTTTTATTGGTGCATTCAGTCCATTTACATTTAGGGTTATTATCGATAGGTGTGTACTTACTGCCATTGCAGGCTTTAGAATTGCAGTCTCAAATGTTCCAGGGTAATTACCATACTATCTAAGAGTCTAACTTAACTCACTTCATATGCTATTACAAACACAACCTAAAGGTTCTTTTTTTCTCCTCCTTTTTCTTTCTCTTCCATTCTTTATATATTAGGTATTATATTCTGTTCTCTTGGTCTATCCCTTGATTGACTTTGGGGTAGTGGATTTGATTTTGCATCTGCTTAGTAATTAATTGTAACACTGTTTTGTGGTTTTATTTCCCCTGGTGACAGCTATTTAGACTTAGGAATACTTGCATCAATAGTAGTCCCTCAAAAATGCACTGTAGAGGTGGGTTGTGGGAGGTAAATTCTCTTACCTTTAGCTTATCTGAAAATTGTTCAAT
>JAVSCE010021420.1:0-17059 GCA_032199065.1 Smutsia gigantea | reverse complement strand
TATAATCTGCTTCCCAAGATATAACCATTTCATTGAAATCCTAGTTGAAGCCCTAGTCTTTCTGTACAATGACATCAATGCTCAAAACAAGTCTTTCTGAATCTTATTATGAATCTTGATTAGGCCATAAAGTTATTTTGATTCAAATGAATGTTATAAACTGTCATTCTTCCAAGATAAGCAATAACATGGAGGAAAACTGATCCTGGCTCCAGTAATGTGGTATACACATGGAAAAATGACCAGAGGCCTGGTATTTGTGGAGTCTAGAAAACATTATGAGAACTTGAGTCTGGGATTGTTAGATCACTAAGGATGCTCAAAAGAAAAACAACAACAACAATTAAAATATAATCTCTGGGATGACAGCTTCCAACCTGGAGCTTCATCATTGTCCACTTAATATTCTGCAAGTTGGGGGACTCCCTTGTCCCCTACTGGCGTGAGCCAGGAGCTCTGTCCTTCCACTTTATTTCTAAGTAAAAGCCTGTACCTTGCTCTCCTAAAAAAAAAAAAAATTCTGCAAGTTCTTTTTGGTCTTTCTATAAAGGAATTGAGCTCCGTAAATAGACATGGGATACTTTTTTTTTCTTTTTGAAGAACAGTTACCAAACAAAGTATCAAATTCCTTTTGATCAAGCTTAGTATCAAATTCCTTTTGCTGTTGTGTGTTTGTGTTGCTGTAACCTTACATAAGGAATATGCCGACTCTAAGTGTGAGAATGATTTCAAAATGTATTTTTGTCAGGTATTTCTTCAATAATCCACGGTAAGGCTCTAGCATGTCATGAACTTGAAAAGGAAATATAAAAACCTAGGAGCCACATTAAATGAAATGACAACATTGAAAACTTTGAAGTAGGAAAAGATTCTCATTAGGGGGTCTCTGCATTTTAAAAGCCTTAAAATTAAAATTGCTGCAAGTAATTTTCATAAATATCTGAAATTTTTGGTTTATACTAGATTACAGACTGCATTAGGTGCTGAGAATATCCTGTCTATTGTCCCAAACCAGAAAGGTTTGACTGTTTCATTTAGTATTTCCATAAAATGTAGTATTTTCCCGAGTCCTTATCATTGTTTGTTGGCAGTTCCTTCCTAACACCTGTGACTTAAGTTAGCAGGGTTTGTCATTATCAGTAGGAAAGGGAAGAAGGAACAAAGGAGCTATACCAGAACACCTGACCTCACCAGTTTGTAATTATTTTGCCCTTATATTCAGGGCTATAGAGTAAGTGTTTATATTTCAATACCATCTTTTTTCAACTAATAGCAATGTTCATATGTATTAAGTATTCACGACAGTGTGTATTATTTGATATTTAAACTAGTATCTGAAAATGTAAGCTTTCTTTTTTTGTACTTACCTTCAAACGAACATTGCTTAATAATGAGAACCTTCCAGAAAATCTACCAAGAAATTCTAAATAGAAGCACTCAGACTCAGGGTGTCAAGGAAACAGCAAGTCCTCTGTTCTGAGAGGATCTGAGCTTGAATTCTGTTATCAAACACATGTCAGTAAATAACTAGAACTCACTTGAGTCTAAGTTTCCATTTATAATATGGAGACTTGATTATGTAATAAGGAAAAAAAATGAGTAACCTAAGAAAGGCGCTTGTCACCATACTTGATGCATATAGTACGGATTCAAAAGTTTCTCACTTTCTTCTTCTCCCAAGGGGACATCTGAGAGCCATTACAGTGTATTAATAATACCTTACTCATATTGAGTGCATATTATGTGCCAGATAATATCAAATTCCTTCATTTATATTGTTTTAATTCTCACATTGCTGTTATGAAGTAGTGTGTACTATTTCTGTCATTCCCATTTTTACAAGAGAAAAAAATGAAATACTCAGGCTCAAAGGTATTAGTAAGTACTCTACTTTGTACTCTACTTTGACTCCCACATCCACTTCAGTACATAAAATGGGCATACAATTTTTTTTAGATACTTATTGCACTACATAATACTCTCTATTTTTCCATCAACTCTATTTCAATTCAAGGATTCAAAGTGTCATCATTGCCTAAGTATAATGCACTATGTTAGGCACTGTGGAAAATACACATGTGACTTGAAGTCTCTGTCCTCAAGGAATTCAAGATTGGAAGCAAGCCATTGACTGAAGAATGAGGCTTATTCTGAGATCACTAGAACAAAAAGGAGAAAACAACCATGTTGTATTCTTTTGAGCTATTAGAAATTAGAAATTGCTAATATAGATAAATTGCCAAGACATTCAGCTGAGGATTTATACACATGCTAATGAAAACTGGTGACCAGAGCAATTTGCTGAAGTTAGGGGAACTCAATTGGATGAAAAAGAATAATGCACATAGAATTAACTCAAAGAAGAAATTCTAAATTCAGGAACACAGAGTTCATTTTTTTCAATACTGCAGGGTGAGACCATAAGATTTAGACATGAATTTGTTGGTATTTAATCCCAACAATTATAAAAAGCTGAAGAAAAACAGTTTGGTTCTGTTTCCTGTAAGCATTGGAGTTTTAGATGAGTTTTGTTTGTATGTTTTTTAAATATGAATACCAAGTGTTCTGATTATAGAAGAAGTCCAAGAGGAATGATATTTCAATAAAATGTAATTAGAAACTGATAAATTATAGCTTTAAATAAACCTCATGTAGGACAATAAATGTGGGTTTAACACTGTTCGCTGTAGTCTCTATGCTGTTCAGGGTCTGAATACCAGCTTTATTTTAACTTTCAAAGTAATGGGGGCATTAGATAGAGTGACTTTAAAATATTGAGCAGTATATGTTTACATTGTGGAATAAAAATTAATTCTATTTTTCTTTTCTGAGTTGTAATAAGAACTAGATTATCAAGTAGGCATTTGGATTATTCATTTATTTCAAATAGCAAGATAGCTATATAAGATTGAATGCAAAAATCTCTCCCTTTGGATTTGATTGGCCAAGATATTATCTACTTGTTTTGTGTATAAATACAGATAGTGAGTCATCTACATTCTTAACATTGGAACTTTGATTATAAATAAAAGGAAAAAAGATGATGGGTTATTAAATTTCTAGCTGTTAAAACCTGCCCTTGCCTAAATATTCCTTTGAACTGCCCCACCAAAATCCTCAAGTTTCTATTAAAATAAATACTAAAAACAGTTTCTGTCTAAATTCTAACCTAATTGAATTTTAACTGAACAGTCAGGGTACTATCAACCATATCAGTGTTTTTGTGTCACTTACTTCCTGAAGGCTGTGCATTTCTTTCACTTTCTCTGCAATTGCTCAAAACATTTTGTGAACTCATTTGTGGATATTACCATTACAATTGAAAGCATGTTAGTTTGAAATTCAAAATTATTGTAAAGCTACCATGATATACAGTTTTTAATAGGAAAAGGAAGTTGCAGAACACATTTTTTTTTGGAAAAAAGTCAATTCTACATATAAGTATATGTGTGTGCCATGCAAAAACATTTGGATGGAAAAATACAATACCATTAACTCTGGTTATTTCAGGAGGGTGAAATTGGAAAATGGGAGAAAGGTATTTAAATTTTATTTAATATTTCTTGAAATAATTTTAACTGTAAAAATGTTCAACACATATATAATTGAGAAAATAAATCAATGTTATATATAAATAAATATATAGACAAAGATGAAAAAAAAAGCCCTTTCTTCCCATGGGGAACAAAGCATGACTTCTTAAGACCTTACAGTAAAGAATAAAATGATCAGATTGATGGATTTAAACAAAAATGTAATAGCCAACACTTACTTAGAATAATATATTCCAAACATTATGTCAAAACACTTGTTCTTTGATTTTCATCACAACTCTATCTTCAGAAATTGAGATTGATAGCTACCAAATAATAAATGGTTACTAAATATTAAAGTTAGAATTTTCAATCTTTCTAAATCCAGAACCTGTGTCCCAGCTAATATATTACTGTCTTCTAGTATTTCCACAAACCCATGTATTTCCTTCTGAAGTTATCTCTTTTTATTTGTACTAGGTAATCAAATAAAAACAATACAAACTCTTCTTTGAGATATCTTTCATACTTTTGCCAAGCAGCTGTGTCTGGGGAGGTCTCTGTGCTCTAGGTGAAACCTCAACCTGGGCAGGGGAGGGTTCTTGACTGAATGAGAAAGAATTCTGAAACAGGTCAGACAAATGTAGGTAAGGAAGGAATTCTTTAAAGCAAGAGTAGCAGCAAATGGCAGCTGCTTTGCAGGTGGCAGAAAGCAAGGAAGGACAGAGGAAGGAAGGGGAAGCACATTGAACTCCTGCTCAGCATAGGACAAATGCTTTGCCAACTCCTAAAGCCAGGATCACCTGGCACCCAGTGTCTGCTTTGTGTGGGAACGAAGTCCTTACCACCCCAGGTTTTGGGGAGCTGCAGAGCACTGGATGGAGTGAGATTATGTTCTGAGAACTTCCCAAAGGCAGAAAAGGAGATTTTCAGGCAGGCTACTAAGAGCATGATTGTACGGATATAGTCCTGTCCAGGCAACAGGAACTTTCAAGCCCAAATCAGACCTCTCAGTAGCCACCCCCTACTTATCTGAAGTAGAACAGAGACAGAATGAATATTTGTGTTTAAGTCTGAAGATAGAATGAAATAGCAAAGTGACAGACACTTACCACTGGAAGAGCACAGAGACAAAATACAGTAAGTTGAGAGTGAGAAGGCTTTATTTTAAAAGTACACACTTGAAGAAAGGGAGTGCAGGCAACCTCAGAGGGGAGACACACTTATGGGCTTAGGATTCTATCTTTTAAGACTTTCAAGGATGGGACAAAGGGCAGAAGGGAGGGAGGTTGTTGGGCATAGGCTTGACTTGTGGTCTCACATGTCTTTCTCCAGAATGAGATATGATGCCACCATTCCCAGTTAGTCCGCTAGAGTATTCTGTAAAATAAACTTAACACAAAGAATTGATTGATCCTGTTCTCCTCCAAGATAGTGGTTACCCTCAGCACTGGGAACATGTCAGTTAGGACTGGTTACCCTGCCTTAAGATGGGTTGTTGGCTGATTACTGTATGTTAGGAATCTTACCTCCCAACTCCCTGATTTTTAAAATGGAATCTTAGCCTTCAAATGGAGTCCCTCCTGTTCTTACTATACTGTTTAGATCCTGGCACTTTTCATCATAGGCAGGAAGAGTGAATCATATTGCTTGTCCCATGTCCCTGCCCTACTCCATTATTATCTTGTTGAAGTTCTGAAACTGCTACATTAAGAGATGTCTGATTTTAGTACTAACAGTGTGGCATTTCCAGGATGGTTTTATGACTTAAAACTTATTAAAAAAAACATATTAATTCTTCTGTCTTTATAGCACCCTGTTACATGGATCCATAGGATTAATGTCTATATTTTACCCTTATTTGTGGGTATCTACACATAAATGCAGTATAGTCTATCTCCTACTAATCACATTTATTTTTAAATTTTTGATTTTTTTGTTTAAAAAATGACTTTTTCTCTTGGAATATTTAAACTGTATCAACCTTTGATATAGTCTTGAGTGATAATAACTCAGAAACACTCATGTTTACTCCTTGAATATAGTCAATACTGAATATTTGTAACAATTGCTATATTTTAAACATTTGCAAGATAAACTATATAAAATTAAATAGCATTATATATATTTTCTACTTTTTCTCCCAATAACAAATAATATTATTACTTTAATAAAAAATAAAAAATAGAACAACCTCCTTACTAAAAATCCCTAATAATCAATTTTGTTCTGGATTTTATTAGAGGGATGTATCATTTGTAAAGTTATGAGTTTGAAAATGTTATCAATACTGTTCTATGTCACAGCATTTCTTACTAGGAGCAGCTGGTAATGGCTGTACTTTTGGATATGTGGATTTGGAAGTGAATGAAACGGGTGTATTCAACGGAGTATATGCTGAATACCCTGAGTTAAAAAGTCACTGGATTTTTTCATTTTAAATCTTTTATCATTCAGAACATCTCAAACCATTTTCCTTTTTGCTACATATTTTATATTAATTCCTTTATTCTTTTTGATGTTACCCTTTTCTAATTTTAATATTTAGTACTGTTTGTCTACATTTGAGACAGATTTCCCCATTTCTACCAGATAAAAATAAAAATATTTTTCTGTAGTCCTTTATAAATTTAAATAACAGAAGAAGAGGGTAACCACCACAATGAAAACAAAACAAAACTACTGAAATGGCAATTTTTTGACATAATGGAAAATAGGTAGTTAAGTATTAGGATTCTGCTTTGTCAAAGACTATCGTGGCCTCCCTCATCGGGCCAGACTCTTTCAGCCTAGTACAAATATACTGAGGAGTTACCTTGTCTCTGTGGTGTGTGGATATGAACAAGAGACTTAGATGGACGGAAAAGTGACAAACTGAAACGTATTTATTCCAGGACTAGAGAAACCAAAGGGACTACTCTCCATAATAGCATTTCTTTACAATATTCACAAAGATATAACATTTGCTGTAATTGTGGCTTCAAGTTCTTTTAAGTTGTAAGGATAATTTACTGCTTAGGATTTTTAGAATTTGATTAATGTTTTAAAAGATTCTGAAGATATTCAAATGTTTTCTGCCATTTTTTACTTGCAGATTTAAATACTAGAATTTAATGCATCTCAAAGTGAGAGATATATTATGCTTAATGGTATTTTAGAAATAATCTTTAGTAATTATGGTTTCTTAGGGGAACCTGCCTCAGAGTATTACGATTGCATTTTGTACCCTCAAAATTCATATTTTCAAGCGCTAACTTCCAATGTGACTGTATTTAGAGTTAGAGCCTTTAAAAAGGTAATTAAAGGTAATTGAGTTCGTCAGGTGGGACTTCAATCCCATAGGACTGCTGTCCTTATAAGGAGGCATAGAGACAATAGGGATGCACGTGCACAGAGGGAAGGCCATTCAAGGCAAGCAAAGAAGCCTCAGGAAAAATCAAACCTGTTGACACCTTGATTTTGGACTTGTAGCATCTAAAACTGTGAGAAAATAAATTTATGTTGTCTAAGCCACCTGATCTGTGGTATTTTATTATGGCTAGAAAACTAATACAGATACTTTAGTTGAACTTTAACCAGAGGATTGGAGTTTCTTATATTCAGATCAGATGAAGTCTGCTACAAAGAATAAATGTTGCAGTTTTAGTAAAGGGACTGTATTAGTTACCTAGTACTTCATTAACAAAATGCTACAAATGGGGTGACTTAAACAACAGACATTTATTATTTGAGTTCTGGAGTCTAGAAGATGAAATTGAAATGTTAGCCGGGTGAGCTCCTTCTGAAGGCTGTGAGGGGAGGATTTGACTGAGGCCCCTCTCCTTGGCTTATAGGTGGTTGAATTTATGCTCACATGACATTTTTCCTGTATGTGTCTATCTCCAAATTTCTTCTAGGATATCGGTCGTATTGGATTGGGGACCACCCTGATTGTTTCATTTTAACTTTATTATCTTTGCAAAAATCCTATCTCCAAAGAAGGTCACAGTCTGAGGTATTAGGGGTTAGGACTCTAATACATGAAATTTGGAGCTACAATTCAACCTCCAAAAGAACCATATGTTTTAAGAATTTCAATTGAGAGAACCCTCATAATATTTTATTCTGCCTTTTTGGGAAAGTGAAAATGGATACGATTTTACTTTTTAAAATCCAAATATTGATCTTTGAAGAAATTATTTTAATAAAAAATATTTCTAGACATATGGTTTTTATTATATACTTAACTTGAACTCTGAATTGTTTCTGAAATAGTTAAAATTTATAATATATTCACAAATTGCAGCAGGATTATAATAAAAGCTATTTCTTGGGGGGAGGCAATAATCAAGATTGTTATCCCTCTATCATCCTTGAATTCAGTTAGTGCAAAATCCAGAGATTGAAGCATATGGCAACATGAATGATAAACTAATCTCATTTGTATACTATCTTGGCAGAGGGGAAATTTTGAAAAGTTTAATTTACAAATGATTCTTACTAACATCTTTATTACTTGTAAAGTAAAAATACAAAGAATGAATGCCTGTTGACTACATGAAATTGATATATATCAGATGGATGGTGGTCCTAATATATGGAAAATATAAGCCAATAAATAGCCAGAGTCCCATGTAAGTTGTGGAAGTCCATTATTAATTTACAAAATTGATTAAAATATTGAAGAACTAACATTGTTGACTATACTTTGAGGAAACTAAATCAAAAGAAGAGTGATTAGAAATGGATATGTTTGGTCCAAAAGCAAATTATGGTGGTCTTATGGTGTATGGGGCTGGAGAGGGTTTAATCTGAATTACAGCATAGTGTTTGTGTGTTTCTGTGTTTTATTGATGTATGATTTACATTGATAAAATGTACCTGTCTTTAATATTCAATTCAGTGGGATTTGTAAAAGTGTGCAATGTAACCAACACCAAAACAAAATACAGAATATTCTCTCATTCTAAAAACCATGCCTATGCATGTCAGCCCCCTCTCTTCAAAAGCAACTCATTGTTTAGTTCATATCATTATGGACAAGTTTCATTTGTTCTTGAATTTTGTGTAAATGGAATCATATACTTTGCACTCTTTTATGTCTAGCTTCCTTTTCTTAACATAACATTTTTGAGATTCATTTATGTTGTTTTCTGTATCTGCAGTCCATTCCTTTTAGTTTCTGAGTATTATCTATTATGTGATTATATCAAAATTTGTTTATCCAATCTATTTTAATGGACATTTGGGTTGGTTCCAGGTTTTGACTACTATTAATAAGGTCACTGTGAGTATTCTTTTACAAAATATTTTTGTGGACACACTTTTCCCACCACTTTGCTTGGGTATGTACCTAGGAGTAGAATTGCTAGATCATAGGGTAAGAAACTCCCAACCAGCTTTCCAAAATTGTACCACATTACAGTCTCATCTGCAGTGTATAGGAGTTGCAGCATGTGTGTTTTGCTTGTATTCCCCTCTTTCATAAATTGTCAGAGCTTTTTGAAAAATACCAAGTCACTGCAATCTCTACCAGGTAATAAGAACACAAACAGTATTTCTCTCTGACTTACATGAGAAAGATTGTGTCACAATCAAAGTTGGGGGTAAATTTAACCTTTCCTTCTGTACCATTCCCTATTAGATCACATTGTGAAATAGTTCATATCAATAGCTGAAGGTATTACCAGAATGACTTGCATGAATAGACTAACACAAAATGTCAGGCATAAAAATGCAAGAACTGCCAGATTTTCCAAAGTGGAAGATAGTGATAGTAATGGCTATTTGAATGCAACACTAAGGATGTCTTCAACTAGTAGGGATTAAATGCAGCCATGATCTTAGAAATTCTACCAATGATGTCTGAGCAAGAAAAAATACCATTATGACTTCTTACCAGAGTATTAAAGAAAATATTAATAACTGGTTCAACTTGGAATGTTGTCTGATAGAGAGGTACATATGTTTTCCATAAGGCCTGGACAAATACAACTATCGAAAGAAAAATTACTCTCTGTCACAAAAATGAGAGCTTACATTTTTTTACTTAATAACTAATTTCTAAATATTTATAGTGGCTGAGGTGGGGAGTTGATGTCAGAGTTATCACTACAGTTGACAGTTGTCACCTAAGTTTTTCTATTAGGTTGAGAAAATGTTTTGTGATGGTCTCTGGTTAACTAAATATCATAGAGTGAATTAAATAAAAAAGCAAACTCTTCCTATGTCTTTATCACATGTTATGATTTTTGAGATTTCCAGTAATCTAGAAAAAGTTACTCCAAAGTGTTACTGCAGAAAATTTTAACAATATAATTACCATAAAAAATCGCTACTTCAAATATTTTTCATTTCTGTAAGACATAAAATGTAGACCACTTCATATTTATGAATTTGTTGGCAAATGTTCATTTAGAAATTGGTTATTTGAGACTCTGAATATGTTTTCTTGTAAGTTAAATATTATATGGTCGTTAGGTTAAACTCTAAACTCCATATCATCAACACTGGATCATAATGAAATCACAAGATAATTTTTAAAAAAGATCATAATACTATAATGCTAATATTAGGACTATAGCGAAAATAACTTCAAGGTCCAATTCAGATTCAAGGAATACGTTAGCCATGCCCTAACAGTAATAAGTCAGATTCTCAAAGATTTCCTAAACCCTGTTATTTTGGCTCCGGTGGTGTCTTTGGCAATAGGAATGACGGTAAGTTGCATCTGAGCTAATTTACGAGAAAATAAAGGTTGTATCAATCACCTATAAAATCATATGGATCGTTGGAAGAGAAAATACCCTGCCAGTAAAAATACTATTCTATACTAATTATACAAAACTTTAAAAATTCATAAGAAAGTTCAAAAAGAGTATCCTATATAACCACATGAATTGGAATACAGAAGATATGTCATTGTTACAAGTAGTCTGTCGACTCTAGACAGTCACGACTCAGCTGTGTATTTTGCTCTCACATTCTTGGTAGCAGGAACAGGCTGAGAGTCTCACTTAAGTTTCCTGAGGTAAAATAAATGAACTTCAACCATTTATTCCATATTTCTTTCACTCATCTCAAGGTTCCAAGTCCCAGAAAGTCCATGTGGCTCAATTAAGATCACTTCTTCCAAAGAACAGAAAGAAATCTGGGGGAAAGTCTTCAGTCACCAGAAAATGGCAGTGGGGGAGATGCAGTTATTGTTCTCAAAGTGGAAATAAAAAATTATTAGGGTGATGAATGGGTATTGACCTGAAACAAACAAGAAAACTCTAAAACTTTTCCAGACTCAATTCTCACTTAATGAACTAAAGGTGGGAACCATTGAACTGTCCACTAGTACAGGTTTTTAAATGACTATTATCTCCAGTAAAGAAGAGAAATTATAAAACTGCAAAAAAAAAAAAATGACTGTATGAGCCACTGGGCAAGGCAGATTAGATATTGATGAAGAGCAGGTTGGTTTTCCATCACCCTGACCTAGCATAAATCCTGGCTCTGCCACTTGACAGTTTGTGATCTGGAACATCTTACTTTACTCTGTGACTCTCAAGCCCAGTATCTTCAAGTTAAAAGAATTCTACCTTCCTCAAATGGTTATGCAGAATTAACTACATAGTATATTAAAGTATGCTGCACAGTGTCTGGCACAAGAGTCATCTGTCAATAGATGGTAGCTGCTATAAATATATTATCATTTTTATTATTTTAAAACTATTACGTATTTTATTTTTGTTAATGGAGTAACATGTTATTGCTATTTTTATTATTATAGAGAAAATTGACTAACTCCTATCAAGTAGATTTTACAGTCTCTAGGCCTGAGGAAGACTTATCTCAAATCTCAATAACTGTCTGCTTCATTTTTCTTAATATTCTTAGGAAAGTGTTATCTTCACAAAAGATCTACAGGAAGTGTTCAGTTGCCTTTAAGGCAATATTTCCATTGGCTTTTATACAACAAAGTGTTGAGCACACACAATAGTTAATGGAATGCACAGCTATTTTACAAAATTAACAAGTGGACATATGCAGGATAAAGAGAATGGTTATAACCACTTCAGAGAACCATCATTCTTTTTGTCTCCATTTTTAATTTTTTCACACTGTGTTGTGGAGAACTTTGGGTTTAGCCTTCATAAAAACTTTTTATGAAGAGGGATCTGTATTTTTAGCCTAGTGTCTAGGCAGGTAAGAGATGTTGCCAAGGAAAACTGAAAATGAACATCAATGACTATAGCAGCTTGTGAGAGATGCCACTCAAAAGTGCAAAAGATTGGGTGCCTTAAACAGCAGAAATTAATTTTCTCTCTGGAGGCTAGAAGTTTGAGATCAAGGTGTCAGTTAGGTTGATATTTTCTAAAATCTCTTTTCTTGGCTTGTTGGCAGCATCTTCTCCCTCTGTCTTCACATGGACTTTCCTCTGCATATCTTGATCCTAACTTTTTAAGGACACCAGTCAACTTGTATTAGGGCTCACCACAACAACTTCATTTAATCTCAGTTACCTCTTTAAAAGACCAGTCTCCAAAAACACTCAAAATATGAGGTACTAGGAATTAGGACTTCAACTTATATGCATTTTGGGGGACTCACAATTCAGCCCATAAAAATGATATTTAAAACTCTATAGAAATTTCTTTAAGGAAACTTGAGACCCTTACACACTAGAGAAATTATTCACTACATACCTCTCTCTAAGCTCTTCGAATTACATGTTAAATTATAGAAGAAAAACTGTTATGAAGTGTTTGAAAAAATATATTTTAAATGAATTTTTCACAGTAAATAGAAATCCTAATCAGACACTTAATACTTTAATCAATACTATTTCCTAAATATGTATATAAATATAATTTATGACTTGGGTTTAAAAAAATTTTTTTAATTTCTTAAACTTTTATTGACGTATAGTTGAAGTATAATATTAGGTGTACAGCATGTTGATTCAACATTTCCATGCCTTATAAAATAATCAGCATGATAATTTTGTTACTGTCTGTTACTGTACAGAGTTACTACAATATTATTGACTGTATTTCCTATGCTGTAACTTACATTCCCATAACTTATTTATGTTTTAACTGGAAGTTTGTACCTCTTCATCTTCTTCACCTATTCTGCCCATGCCCCCACAGTTTGTTATCTGTACTCTTTTGTTTTGTTTGTCCATTTGTTTCATTTTTTAGATTCTACATATAAGTGAAATAACATGGTATTTTTCCTTCTTTGACTTATTTCACCTAGCATAATATCTTCTAGGCCCCTTAATGTCAAAAATGGCAAGATTTAATTCTTTTTTATGACTCAGTAATATTCCATTGTATATATAAAACATATCTTCTTTATCCATTCATCTATCAGTGGACACTTAGGTTGTTTTCTTATCATGAATAATGTAAATAATGCTGTATTGACTACAGGGGTGCATATATCTTTTCAGATTAGTGTTTTTGTTTTCTCCAGATCAATACCCAGAAGTGAAATTGTTGGCTTATATGTTATTTCTACTCTTAATTTTTTGAGGACTATCCATACTGTTTTTCAGAGTGGCTGTACCACTTTACATTCTCAAAAGTGCACAAAGACTCCCTTTTATCTGCGTCTTTCCCAACACTTATTATTTTTCTTCTTTTTGATACTAGCCATTCTAACAGGTGTGAGGTGATACCTAATTGTGGTTTTGATTTGCATTTCCCTGATGATCAGTGATGTTGAACATATTTTCATGTGTCTCTTGGCCATTTATAGGTCTTCTTTGGGAAAATACTATACAAGTATTCTACCCATTTTTTATCAGATTTTCTTTGAGGGCATTGAGTTATATGAGTTCTTTACATATATTAGCCCCTTATTGGATATATCATTTGAAAATATCTTCTCCCATTCTGCAGGTTGCCCTTTGGTTTTCTTGATGGTTTCCTTTACTGTTCAAAAGTTATGTTTGATTTAGTCCCAAATGCTTATTTTCACTTTTGTTGCCCTTGCCAGATGAGACAAATCTGAAAAAAATATAGTTAGGACCAATGTCAAAGGTTTTACTGCCTGTTTTCTTTTGGGAACTTTATAGTTTCTAATTTTTAGTTTTAAATTTAGTTCTTTAATCCATTTTGAGTTTATTTTTGATTTGGCATATGAAAGTGGTCCAATTCTTTTTTTGCATGTAGCTATCCAACACTCTCAGGACAATTCATTGAAGAGAGAATTTTTTCCCCATTGAATATTCTTGTCCTCCTTTGTCATAGATAATTTGAACATATAAGCATAGATTTATTTCTGGGGTCTTTATTCTGTTCCATTGATATATGTTTCTGTTTTTATGCTAGTACCATACTATTTTGATTATTATCATTTACTAGTATAGTGTAAAATCAGGGAACCAGCTTTCTTTCTCAAGATTGCTATGGCTGGTTGGGGGTTTTCTATGGTTCTACACAAATGTTAGGATTATTAGTTCTAGTCCTGTAAAAAATGCTATTAGTTTTTTATAAGGATTGCATTGAATCTGTAGATTGCTTTTGGTAATATGGACATTTTAAGAGTATTAATTATTCTAATTCATGAGCAGAGTGTATCTTTTCATTTATTTGTGTCATTCTCAGATGCTTATTTTAATTAAATTGATTCCTAGTGATTTTATTATTTTGATGCAATTGGAAATAGGATTATTTTCTTAATTTCTCTAGGAATTCATTATAGGTATATAGAAATGCAACAAATTTATTTATTTTACATCATGTAATTTTACTGAATTCATTTATTCAAATAGTTTTTAGTGGAGTCTTTAGTGTTTTCATTATATGTCATCTGCAAATGGTAAACTTTTGCTTCTTCCTTACTGACTTTGATGCCTTTTATTTCCTTCATTAATCTGATTGCCATGACTAGGACTTCCAGTACTCTGTTGAATAAAAATGGTGAGAGTTGGCATCCTTGTCTTGTTCCTGATCTTTAAGGAAGAGTTTCAGCTTTTCCTCATTGAGAATTATCTTAGCTGTGGATTTGCCTTATGTGGCCTTTATTATGTTGAGATATATTCTCTCTATACCCACTTTGTGGAAAATTTTATCATGAATGATGTTGAATCTTGTCAAATGCTTTTCCTGCATCTATTGAGATAATTATATGGTTTTTATCCCTTCTTTTGTTAATGTGGTAGACTATACTGATTGATTTTCAGATGATGAACCATCTTTCATCCCTGGAATAAATCCCACTCAATCATGGCATATCATTCTTTTAATGTATTGTTGAATATGGCTTGCTAATATTTTGTGGTGGTTGTTATATCTATATTCTTCAGAGTTATTGGCCTATAAATTTATTTATTTTTTTCTTTTGCAATGTCTTTGTCTAGTTTTGGTTTTAAGGTAATGCTGACCTTGTGGAATAATTTGGAAACATTCCTTCCTCTTCAATTGTTTGGAATAATTTGAGAAGCGTGAGTATTAACTCTTCTTTAAATATGTGCTAGGATTCACCTGTGAAGCTGTCTGGTACTGGATTTTTGTTTATTGGTTGTTTTTTGGTGACTGATTCAATTTTATTACTAGTAAGAAACTCTTCAGATTTTCTGTTTCTTCCTGATTCATTCTTAAAAGATTATTTCTAGGAATTTATCCATTTCTTCTGTGTTATCCTTTATGTTGGTGTATAATTGTTCATTCTCTTATAATCATTTGTATTTTGGGGTGTTGTTATTCATCTGAGTCCTTTGTTTTGATGAGTCTTATTAAGGATTTATCAATTTTGTTCATCTTTTCCAAGAACCAGCTCTTCATTTATTTACAAACTCATCTTTATTAGTTTTTTCCTCCTAACTTTGTGCTTGGTTCTTTTTCTAGCTCCTTTAGGTTCATGGCTATATTGTTTGAGATTTTCTTATTTCTTGAGGTAGGCCTGTTTCACTATAAGTGTCCCTCTTGGATTGGCTTTTGCTGCACCTATGGCTTTTGGAATCTTGGGCTTCTATTTTCATGTTTCAAGGTAATTTTTATTTCCTCATGATTTTCTCATTGACTCATCAGTTTCTTAATAGCATGTTGTTTAGCCTTCACATGTCTGTGTTTTTTCCCATTTTTTTCTTGTAACTGATTTCTAATTTCATATCCCTGTAGTTTGAAAAATGCTGGATATGATTGCAGTCTCCTTAAATTTATTAAGACTTGTTTTGTGGCCTGACATGTGATCTATCCTAGAGAATGTTCCATGTGTATTCTGCTGTTTTGGGATGGAATATTCTTTATATGTCTGTTAAGTCCATTTGGTTTAATGTGTCATTTAAAGCCACTATTTCCTTAAAGATTTTCTGTCTATATGATCTATGCAGCAGTGTAAGTAGAGTGTTAAATTTCTCCTTTTATTTCTGTTACTACTTACTTTATATATTTAGGTGCTCCTATGTTGCATGCAAAAATATTTCCAAGTGTTATATACTCCTGATGGATTGATCCCTTTATCATTATGTAATGCTCTTTCTTTAGTTACAGTCTTTGTTTTAAAGTCTATTTTGTCTTACATAGGTATTGCTGCCTCAGCTTTCTTTTTTTTCCCATTCGCCTGAGATATATTTTTCCTTCCTTCACTTTCAGTCTGCACTTTCTTTCTATGAGCTGGTTCTTTGAGAAATGAGTCTCTTGTAGGCAGGATATAGATGGGTCTTTTTTTTTAATCCATTCTGTCACCCTGTGTCTTTTGATTGGAACTTTTAGTCCATTTAAATTTAAAGTAATTATTGCTATATGTGTATATTTTGTCTTTTTTAATTGTTTCCTGGTTGTTTTTGTAGTTCTCCATTTCTTTCTTTTTCTCTTACTCTCTTTGTGATTTGATGACTTTCTTTGTTGTTTTGTTTGGATTCCTATTGTTTATTATTTGTATTGTTACAGGTTTTTGGTTTGTGGTTGCCATGAAGTATGTGTATTATATGTATGTGTATGTATATATATATCATCCTATTTTAAGCTGCTTGTGGCTACTGGATCAGGAGCCACTTTGGAGAGGTGCCAGTCCTGGCAGAGGCACCAACTGGGTGTGGTGGGGCATGAGCTGTTTTGTAGGGCACTTGCTGGGGGTGAGTCCACAGGAGAATACTGGGCAAGGTGAACAGTGCTGACAAGGTAGATGGAGAGTGTCAGAACTTGAAACCATAGGCATTGGGCCAGATAGGCAAAGTGAGCAAGAAATATGGCACACACCAGTGTTTCAGTCCCCAGAGAAATTTCCTACAGATCCCCACTCCTCCAGCACACACCTTAAAATCGATCAATAAACTTCCTTCACGTATGGCCCACATGCTTTTCAAATTGCTGCCACTCTGTGGGTCTTAGGATGAATTGGTGTGTGGGCCATTTCAGCATGGAATCTCAGTGTCACATAATCATCTGGCTCTCCTGGACTTAAGCCACACTGATCTTCAAGGCCAAATGTTACAGAAGCTCATCTTCCTGGTTCAGGTCTCAGAGAAGGGGGTGCCCAATGTGGGCTTCAACCCCTCTTTCCTAGAGAGGACCTCCATGACTGCGATATCCCTCCTGCTTGTGAGT
>JAVSCE010021419.1:0-45422 GCA_032199065.1 Smutsia gigantea | reverse complement strand
AAAAAACAAAACAAAAAAAAAATGCCCACCAGACGTAGATTCTGTGGGAATGCTCTAGGTGGCGCTATTGCCCCACTATTCCACAGCTGTGACTGTGCTGCTCCGCAGGGCCCTTTATCGCTCTGGCAGAGGTGGGAACGAATAGGAGGCTGTTGATCTCAGTGAGAAGTGTTAAGTATGGCTACGCTTCCTCAGTTGCCAGCTAAGGCGTCTGAAACTCCCCAGGACTCCCAGCCTGCTGGGCTGAGTGTGCTGGGGCAATCCGGCTCCTCCGCTGGGCTCCTGTCTCTTTAAGACCGCTGAAGGAAGCACGCACTTTTTTTTTTTTCTCCTTCCCGGGAGCCGGCTGCAAGCACCCTGGCACGTTCCCCGCTCAGATCCTGCCCCTCTGTCTCTCCAATCTCCGCTGCACTGCGCGATGTGGGTCAGCGCTCCCCGCGCAGATCACCGGGGCTGGCTACTTCGCGGGGTGTACTTCCACTCCCTCCCGGCTCTGAATCCTCTCCTCCCGCCAGTGCGCTGGGGTGGGGGAGGGCTCAGGTCCCGCTGGGTCACGTCTCCGTATCTTACCCGCCTCTTGGGGTGCCGAGTCCTCTCGGGTGTAGCTGCATGCTGTGAGCTTTCCTGTGTATTCTCGTCTCTCTTTTAGGAATAGATGTATTTTCTGTGTTTTCGTAGATAAATATAGTGTTGGGAGGAGATTTCTGCCGCCCTGCTTACAGCACCATCTTGCCGGAAGTCCTCTCTGGCTGCTTTTAATAATCTGTCCTCATCCTTGATCTTTGCCATCTTAATTATTATATGTCTTGGTGTTGTCCTCCTTGGGTCTCTTGTGTTGGGAGGTCTGTGGGCTTCCATGGCCTGAGAGACTATTTCCTTCCCCCGATTTGGGAATTTGTCAGCAACTATTTCTTCAAAGACACTTTCTATCCCTTTTTCTCTGTCTTCTTCTTCTGGTACCCGTATAATGCAAATATTGTTTCGTTTGGATTGCTCACACAGTTCTCTTAATATTCTTTCATTCCTAGAGATCCTTTTTTCTCTCTCTGCCTCAGCTTCTCTGTATTCCTGTTCTGATTTCTATTCCATTAACATTCTCTTTCACCTCATCCAGTCGGCTCTTAAGTCCTTCCATTGTTTGTTTCATTTCTGTTATCTCCCTCCTGAATTCATCCCTTAGCTCCTGAATATTTCTCTGTAGCTCCATCAGCATGCTTATGACTTTTATTTTGAATTCTTTTTCAGAAAGATTGTTGATTTCAGTCTCACAAAGCCCTCTTTCTGGTGTTTGAGGGATTTTGGATTGAGCAAGGTTCTTCTGCCTTTTCATGGCAATGGGAGTGGTTGCCTGCTTGTGGCACGTGTGTCAGCTGGGAGAACAAAATTCCTTCCTCCTTGCCGGTCGCCTTGCCTGTCTCCACTCTCTGTGCCATTTAACAGCACATGGGGAGCAGCTTCTGGGTTAATCCCTTAAGCTGCTATGAGCAGGGTGACCTTTGAGGTGGCCTAGGGCAATGGCAGTGGTCCCAGGCCTGCAACGCATGTTCTGCCGCAAGACCAAAGCCCCGTCATGCCTCCCCATTTCCGCGCCCATCTCTGCTGTCTGTGCCAGTCAACCCTGTGCAGGGAGCAACCTCTGGGTTAATCCCCCAAGCTGCCGTGTGCGGGGTGGCCCTCGGGTTCATCTAGGGCACTGGCTGGGGTTGCAGGCAAGCAGCGCATATTCTCCTGTGAGAACAAAGCCCCTTCATGCCTCCCGTTCTCCACGCCCATCTCAGCTGTCTGTGCCGGTCAACCCTGTGCAGGGAGCAGCCTCTGGGTTAGTCCCCTAAACTGCCATGGGCAGGGTGGCCCTTGGGATGGCCTAGGGCACTGGCGGGGATTGCAGGCAAGTGACGTGTGTTCTGCCACCAGAACAAAGCCCCTTCGTGCCTCCCAGTCTCTGCACCCATGTCCGCTGTCTGTTCTGGTTAGCTGCACACAGGGAGCAGCCTCTGGGTCTGGGGCAGTTAGCCACACACAGGGTGAAGCCTCTGTGTTAAGCTGGTGGGGTTGCCATAGGCGGGGCTGCTCTCCACCTGGTCTGTAGCAGTGGCAGGGACAGCCGGTTTGCTTGCAGATGCCAGCAGGGAGGAAGAAACGGCAGGCTGCTTATCGCCGTGAGGGGCCTTGGATCTGCATTGCCATCCAGGGGGATAGGGAGCCTGAAGTTTGTTAAATTTCCCACCCTGCTAGGCTGAGTGTGCCAGAACAATTTTGTTCACCTGTTAAACCCTTGTCCCTTTAAGACTTTTAAAGCGCTTGCTTTTCTTTTGTCCCAGGGAAGCCAGCTGTGGGAACCTGTTCACAGTCTTAGTCTCGGATTTTGTTTTCCTGCTCCTCTAATATCCAGAGCACCGTGCAATGTGTGTCTGTGCTCCTGGGGCAGATTGCTAGAGCTGGTTATTTATCAGTCCTGTGCTTCCACTCCCTCCCCACTCTGATTCTTTTCCTCCCACTGGTGAGCTGGGGTGGGGGGAGTACTCGTGTCCTGACAGGTCACAGCTTTGTATCTTACCCTTTTTTGTGTGATGATGGGTTCTTGCAGATGTAGACTGGCTGGTGTACTATATCTTCTGGTCACTGTTTTTGGAATAGTTGTATTTGCCATATTTTCAAAATATATATGGTTTTGGGAGGAGATTTCTGCCACCCTACTCACGCTGCCAACTTTTCCTCTCTCTCATTAATGTTAATGTTTTAAATTAATTTTCCTTCTGCAGTGGTCCTTGTCCTGCCCTCCCAATAAAGCAGCACCTCTTAATTCTTCTCAAGATACAGGGTATTTTCTAGACTCCACGTGTTTGTAGGTAACTGTCTCCTAAGTGTCTCTTGTCGGTTTGGCTTAGGTACCTTGGGGATTCTAATGGTTTGTAAGTTAACCACACACAAGTGACTATGGTTTTGTGATTTTTAAAATCTGTAAACCAAGCATGTCATTAATTAATGACCTGAGGACATATTTAAGGTAAGCTTAGAAGGATCTCTTTTATAAAGCAAGTCAGCAATCCTTAATACACTCCTAGAAATCAAGACTTCTTATTCTAAATGCATCAATTATCCCCAATTTAGTAAATAAATTTAACTTGATTCATGTCAAAACTCCAAGAGGAATTTCATTTTTACTTGACCAAGTAATTCTAAAGCTTGTAGGAAGAATATGTTTTTAAGAACACCAAGATAATTTTTGGAATTAGAACTTGTCCTTCAAGTTAATTGTCCTTAAAGAACTTGTCCTTCAGGCTACTTAAATGTATTTTAAAACTGCAATAATTATAATAAAGTAATTCTGCAGGGGAAATGGAAAACTAGAATTGAGTTCAGAAGCATTCAAGGATGTATATGTGAAACACTGAATGATGACAATGCATAAACTCCCATCTACCACCTGCCAACTATCTTCATCATACACTGTCTTCCATTCTGGTGCTGTAAGATGAATAACTGACTTTTATCTAAGGCCTAACAGTTGGGTTGTGTACTGGTTTCCATCTCCTTTCCCTTCCTTAAGGACAACTCCAGAGCAGTCTTCCCTTTCTATCATCAAACTTCCCTCTCCACTAATTCATTAGTAAATCATTCCCACCAGCATCCAAATACATAGTTATTTCTCCCATTAAAAGAAATATATACCAACATATTTCTCTTTACCCCTCCAGCCACTCCTCCATTTCTTTGCTCTCATTTACAATAATCACTTCAGAAGAGTAATCTATATTCACTGTCTCCAAATCCTCCCTCCATTTTCCTCTGGATCACTCCAGACAGGCTTTTGTCCTCACCACTCCACCAAAAGTGCTCTTATTGGACTTTGCTTCCACATTGCTAAGTCTAATGGTTTGTTTTCTGTTCTCATCATACTTGCCTGTTGACTGTGTTGGATGCAAATGACCACTCATCCTCTTATCAGTACTTTCTTCACTTGATTCCAAGATACCACCCTTTCCCCATCTTCCTCCTACCTCACTGATCAATTCTTCCTGGACTTCTTCATTGATTTTTTCCTCTTCTTGACAACCTCTTAATGTTGAAATGCCCCAGACTTCAGTCTTTGAGCTGCTTCTTTCAAGAGTCATAGCTTTAAATGTTACATGTACACCAGTAGCTCCCAAATGTATATATGCAGCCCAGTTCATGGCATCTTCACCTCTCTATCTGAAAATAGCACATTCCAAGTGAAATCCTGATCTTCCCCCTAAACCTCTTCTACCCAAGTGTTCCCAGTTAGTTTAATGGCGACTCCATCCTTCTGTTAGCTCAGGCAAAGACCCTTCAAGTCTTTTTTTTTTCTGATACCCATATCCAGTCCATCTAGGAAATTCTATAGGCTGCATCCCCAAAATATATTCAAACTTTAACCACTTTTCGCTACCTTCACAGCTCCCATTCTGGACTAAGCCATCATCCCTGTCTTGAAATACCACAAAAACTGCCTAACTGGTTTCCCTACATTTGTTTCTTCTCTCAAAAATCTGATCTCAACATATGAGCCAGTGTGACCCTTTAAAAATGCAAGTCTAGATTAAGTGAATTTTCTTCTAAAATCCCTTTGATGACTCCCCATTGCACTCAGAGCAAAAGCCAGAAATCCTATGAAACCTTATAAAACCCAACTTGATTTGACCCCATTATTTCTTTTTATCTCACTTCCTATAATTCTTTCCTCACTGCTCTGCTCTAGTCACACTGAATATACCAGATGTGCTTCAACCTCAGGCCCTTTGCATCTAGCAGTTTCCTCTATCTTGACATGTCTTCCTTCAGGATATATACATACCTCCCTTCCATCCATCAGATCATTGTTCAAATAATACGTTCAAAGCCCTAGATATGATTACAACCACCACCCTTTAGCATGTCTCATCTCCATTTTTTCAACCATAGTATTTATCACTTTCTAATATGTTATTTATTTATTTGTTATTGTTCATAACTTTCCCATCCCCCAACTAGAATGTAAGATCCACGGAAGCAAGGATTTTGTATGTTTTGTTCACTGCTCTGTCCTAGAATGGTACCTGGAACATTGTGGATATCTAATACTTCTTTTCATTGAGATATAATTCACATACCATACAATTCACACAGTTAAAGCATACAATTCAGTGGTGTGTGGTGTATTCACAGAGTTGTGTAACCAACAGCATGGTCAATTCTAGAACGTTTTCATTACCCAAAAATAAACACCATACCTGTTAACTGTCACCCCCTAATCATCCCATCCTCTCCAGACTTAGACAACTAGTAATCTATTTTGTCTCTATATTGCCTGTTCTGAATATTTCATATGAATGAACGCATATATGGTATGTTATTACTGACTTATTTCAGGTAGTGTGTTTTCAAGGTTCATCCATTATATACACTGTATCAGTACTTCATTCCCATTTTTTTAACAATTTATTTTGGTATTATTAATGTACAATTACATGAGCAATATTATTGTTACTAGACTCCCCCTATTATCAAGTCCCCACCACATACCCATTACAGTCACTGCCCAACAGTGTAGTAAGATGCAATGGAATCACTACTTGTCTTCTTGTGTTATTCTGCCTTCCCTGGATGGCCACCCCACTACATTA
This sequence comes from Smutsia gigantea, assembly GCA_032199065.1. Taxonomy (NCBI): domain Eukaryota; kingdom Metazoa; phylum Chordata; class Mammalia; order Pholidota; family Manidae; genus Smutsia; species Smutsia gigantea. The sequence goes on along the minus strand of JAVSCE010021419.1, from coordinate 39,798 downwards.
TGTGTGCTAATCGTAATGCCCCTTTTTCCCTCTTATCCCTCCCTTCCCACCCATCTTCCCCAGTCCCTTTCCCTTTGGTAACTGTTAGTGCATTCTTGGGTTCTGTGAGTCTGCTGCTGTTTTGTTCCTTCAGTTTTTTCTTTGTTCTTATACTTCACAGATGAGTGAAATCATTTGATACTTATCTTTCTCCGCCTGGCTTACTTCACTGAGCATAATACCCTCTAGCTCCATCCAGGTTGTTGCAAATGGTAGGATTTGTTTTCTTCTAATGGCTGAATAATATTCCATTGTGTATATGTACCACCTCTTCTTTATCCATTCATCTACTGATGGACACTTAGGTTGCTTCCATTTCTTGGCTATTGTAAATAGTGCTGTGATAAACATACGGGTGCCTATGTCTTTTTCAAACTGGGCTACTGCATTCTTAGGGTAAATTTCTAGTAGTGGAATTCCTGGGTCAAATGGTATTTCTATTTTGAGTTTTTTGAGGAACCTCCATATTGCTTTCCACAATGGTTGAACTACTTTGCATTCCCACCAGCAGTGTAGGAGGGTTCCCCATTCTCCACATCCTCACCTCATTTCTGGTTGTTTGTCTTATGGATGGTGACCATCCTGACTGGTGTGAGGTGATACCTCATTGTGGTTTTGATTTGCATTTCCCTGATAATTAGCGATGTGGAGCATCTTTTCATGTGCCTGTTGGCCATCTGAATTTCTTCTTTGGAGAAGTGTCTGTTCAGCTCCTCTGCCCATTTTTTAACTGGGTTATTTGATTTTTGTTTGTTGAGGTGCATGAGCTCTTTATATATTTTGATGTCAACGCCTTATCGGATATGTAATTTATTAATATATTTTTCCATACTGTAGGATGTCTTTTTGTTCTACTGATGGTGTCCTTTGCTGTACAGAAGCTTTTTACTTTGATATAGTCCTACTGGTTCATTTTTGCTTTTGTTTCCCTTGCCTGGGGAGATATGTTCATGAAGAAGTTGCTCATGTTTATGTCCAAGAGATTTTTGCCCATGTTTTTTTCTAAGAGTTTTATGGTTTCATGACTTACATTCAGGTCTTTGATCCATTTTGAGTTTACTTTTGGGTATGGGGTTAGACAGTAATCCAGTTTCATTCTCTTACATGTAGCTGTCCAGTTTTGCCAACACCAGCTGTTGAAGAGGCTGTCATTTCCCCATTGTAAATCCATGGCTCCTTTATCATATATTAATTGACCATATATGGTTGGGTTTATATCTGGGCCCTCTAGTCTGTTCCACTGGTCTATGGGTCTGTTCTTGTGCCAGTACCAAATTGTCTTGATTACTGTGGCTTTGTAGTAGAGTTTGAAGTCAGGGAGCATAATTCCCCCTGTTTTATTCTTCCTTCTCAGGATTGCTTGCTTTGGCTATTTGGGGTCTTTTGTACTTCCATATGAATTTTAGAACTATGTGCTCTAGTTCATTGAAGAATGCTCTTGGTATTTTTATAGGGGTTGCACTGAATCTGTAGATTGCTTTAGGCAGGATGGCCATTTTGACAATATTAATTCTTCCTATCCATGAGCATGGGATGTGTTTCTATTTATTGGTATCTTCTTTAACTTCTCTCATGAGTGTCTTGTAGTTTTCAGAGTATAAGCCTTTCACTTCCTTGGTTAGGTTTATTCCTAGGTATTTTATTCTTTTTGATGCAATTGTGAATGGAATTGTTTTCCTGATTTCTCTTTCTGCTAGTACATCGTTAGTGTATAGGAATGCAACTGATTTCTGTGTATTAATTTTGTATCCTGCAACTTTACTGAATTCAGATATTAGATCTAATAGTTTTGGAGTGGATTCTTTAGGGTTTTTTTATGTACAATATTATGTCATCTGCAAACGGACAGTTTGACTTTTTCCTTACCAATCTGAATGCCTTTTATTTCTTTGTGTTATCTGATTGCCATGGCTAGTACCTCTAGAAATATGTTGAATAAAAGTGGAGAGAGTGGGCATCCTTGTCTTGTTCCTGATCTTAAAGGAAAAGCTTTCAGCTTCTCGCTGTTAAGTATAATGTTGGCTGTGGGTTTGTCATGTGTGGCATTTATTATGTTGAGGTACTTGCCCTCTATACCCATTTTGTTGAGAGTTTTTATCATGAATGGTTGTTGAATTTTGTCAAATGCTTTTTCAGCACCTGTGGAGATGATTGTGTGGTTTTTTTCTTTCTTTTTGTTGATGTGGTGGATGATGTTGATGGATTTTTGAATGTTGTACCATCCTTACATCTCTGGGATGAATCTACTTGATCATGGTGGATGATCTTTTTAATATATTTTTGAATTTGGTTTCCTAATATTTTGTTGATATTTTTGCATCTATGTTCATCAGGGATATTGGTCTGGAATTTTCTTTTTTTGTGGTGTGTTTGCCTGTTTTTGATATTAGATTTATGTTGGCCTTGTGGAATGAATTTGGGAATATTCCCTCCTCTTCTACTTTTGGAAAACTTTAAGGAGGATGGGTATTAGGTCTTCACTAAGTGTTTGATAAAATTCAACAGTGAAACCATCTAGTATGGGGATTTTGTTCTTAGGTAGTTTTTGATTACCAGTTTAATATCTTTGCTGGTAATTGGTCTATTCAGATTTTCTGCTTCTTCCTGGGTGAGCCTTGGAAAGTTGTATTTTTCTAGACAGTTGTCCATTTCTTCTAGGCTGTCTAGTTTGTTACCATATACTTTTTCATAGTATTCTCTCATAATTTTTTGTTGTCTGTATTTCTCTGTTGTCTGTAGTGATTTTTTCTTTCCCATTTCTGATTCTGTTTATGTGTGTAGACTCTCTTTTTGTCTTGATAAGTCTGGCTAGGGGTTTACCTATTTTGTTTATTGAAGAACCAGCTCCAGCTTTCATTGATTGGTCCTATTATTTTATTCTTCTCAATTTATTTATTTCTGCTTAAATCTTTATTATGTCCCTCCTTCTATTGATTCTACTGACTTTGGGCCTCATCTGTTCTTCCTTTTCTAGTTTCATTAATTGTGAGTTTAGACTGTTCATTTGGGATTGTTCTTCTTTCCTGAAGTAGGCCTGTATTGCAATGTATTTCCCTCTTAGCACATCCTTCACTGCCTCCCACAGATTTTGCAGTGTTGAATTATTGTTGTCACTTGTCTCCATATATTGCTTGATCTCTGTTTTTATTTGGTCACTGATCCATTATTTAGGAGCATGTTATTAAGTCTCCATGTGTTCTTGGGCTTTTTCGTTTTCTTTGAGTAATTTATTTCTAGTTTTATACCTTTGTGATCTGAGACGCTGGTTGGTACAATTTCAGTCCTTTTGAATTTACTAAGGTTCTTTTTGTGGCCTAGTATATGATCTATTCTTGAAAATATTCCATGTGCACTTGAGAAGAATCTGTATCCTGTTGCTTTTGGATGGAGTGTTCTGTAGATGTGTGTTAGGTCCATCTGTTCACATATGCTGTTCAGTGCCTCTGTCTATTTATTTTCTGTCTGGTTGATCTGTCCCTTGGAGTGAGTGTTGTGTTGAAGTTTCCCAAAATGAATGTGTTGAATTCTATTTCTCCCTTGAATTCTGTTAGTATTTGTTTCACATATGTAGGTGCTCCTGTGTTGGGTGCATAGATATTTATAATAGTTATATCCTCTTGTTAGATTGACCCCTTTATCATTATGTAATGTCCTTCTTTGTCTCTTGTGACTTTCTTTGTTTTGAAGTCTGTTTTGTCTGATACAAGTACTGCAACTCCTGCTTTTTCTCCCTGTTAGTTGCATGAAATATCTTTTTCCATCCCTTTACTTTAAGTCTGTGTATGTCTATGGGTTTAAAGTGAGTCTCTTGCAGGCATCTTGTTTTTTCATCCATTCAGTAACTCTGTGTCTTTTGATTGGTGCATTCAGCCCATTTACATTTAGGGTGATTATCCATAGGCATGTACTTATTGCCATTGCAGGCTTTAGATTCATGGTTACCAAAGGTTCAAGGGTAATTCCCTTAGTATCTAATAGTATAATTTAATTCACTTTGTGTGCTGTTACAAACACAACCTAAAGATTCTTTTTTTTTCCTCTTTTTTCTTCCTCCCTGATTCTTTGTATGTTATGAATCATATTCTGTACTCTTTGTCTCTCCATTGGGTGACATCTATTTAGCCTTAGGAATACTTCCGTCTATAGGAGTCCCTCCAAAATGCACTGTAGAGGTGGTTTGTGGGAGGTAAATTCTCTCAGCTTTTGCTTATCTAAATATTGTTTAACCCCTCCTTCAAATTTAAATGATAACCTTTCCAGATAGAGTATTCTTGGTTCAAGGTCCTTCTGCCTCATTGCATTAAATACATCATGCCACTCCCTTCTGGCCTGTAAGGTTTCTGCTGAGAAGTCTGATGATAGCCTGATGGATTTTCCTTTGTATGTGATCTTTTATCTCTCTTTAGCTGCTTTTAAAAGTCTGTCTTTATCCTTGATCTTTGCCATTTTAAGTATTATATGTCTTGATGTTGTCTTCCTTCAGTCTCTTGTGTTGGGAGATCTGTGCACCTCCATGGCTTGAGAGGCTATCTCCTTCCCCAGATTGGGGACGTTTTCAACAATTACCTCCTCAATAACACTTTCTATCCGTTTTCTCTCTCTTCTTCTTCCATTATCCAATTATGCGAATAATTTTCCTTTTGTATTGGTCACACACTTCTCTCAATATTCTTTCATTCTTAGAGATTCTTTTTTCTCTCTGTGCCTCAGCTTCTTTGTATTCCTCTTCTCTAATCTCTATTCCATTTACCATCTCTTCTACTACATCTAATCTGCTTTTAAATCCCTCCCTTGTATGCTTCATTTCAGATATGGAATTTCTTAATTATTAAATCTCCATCTTAAATTCGTTCCTGAGTTCTTGAATATTTTTCTGTACCTCCATAAGCATGGGTATGATTTTTATTTTGAACTCTCTCTCAGGAAGATTGGTGAGTTCAGTTTCATTTGGCCCTTTCTCTGGGGTTTGTGAGATTTTGGTCTAAACCATGTTCTTTTGATGTTTCATATTTCTGTGTGGTGCCCTCTAATGCCCAGAAGCTCCAGTCTCTGGAGCTGATCAGCCCCTAGAGTGAGGTTGGGGGTCATTGAGGAGTGGAGGTGGTGCCTGGGGGGCAGAAAGATCTGTTTTCTGATTCCCATCTGCCATGCCTGTCTCCTGTATCAGAGCCAGTGGGCTGAGCACACAGGTGTAAGCTGTGTCTCTAGCTGCTGTAGGCGCGGCCTCCCTCTGACTCGCCTGATGCCAGTGCAGTGACTGTTGGTTTGCAAGCCAGTGCCATCAGGCCAGGAGGAAGGCTCTTCAGGCTGCATATCACAGTGGGGGGCCTCAGAGCTGAGTAGCCAGCCAGGGGGATGGAGTGCCTGAAGCTCCTCAAAGTTCCCAATCTTCTGGCAGAGCATGCCCAGACAACCTTGTGCCCCTATCCCTTCTCCTGCGCAGCAAGCTCCATGCAAACCCCGCCCCTTCAGCAGCCCTCTCGCTGCTAGGAAGCCTGTTAGACCACCTGCCTTTCCCTTGTCCCAGAGCGGCCGTGGCCGGGTGTGGATCCCATCTTTCACAAATGGCCAGAATCTGTCTTTCAAGTGCTCCACCTATCCCAGCTCCCCATCCTCCAGAGCACCACACAGTATAGGTTTCTGCTTGTAAAGCAGATCTCCAGGGCTATCTGTTCAGCAGTCCTCTCTGCTCCATTTCTCTTCCTCCTGCTGATGAGCTGTGGGTGGGAAGGGTCTGGCTCCATCTGGATCCAGGCTTTGGTATGTTACCCTGTTTCATGAGGTCTGCTCTGTTCATGAGGTCTGTATGCAGTCTGGTGCAGCCTTCTTTCCTGTTGCTGTTTTAGGGTTAGTTGTATTAACTATATTTTCACAGCATCTGTGGTTTTGGGAGTTCTCTGTCTCATCTCTCATGCCGCCATCTTGAATCAAAAGTCAGTAGTTCATTCCTTTTTATGCCTATATAATATTCCATTATATGCTATACCACAATTTATCCATTCATCTGTAGATGGGTATTTGGGTTGCTTCTGCCTCTTTGTTATTATGAATAATGCTGGTATGACCCCTTGAATCATTCATGTACAAGTTTTTTTGTGTGGGTGTTTTTCACTTCTCTTTAGTATGTACTTAGGAGTGAAATTTTCTAGGCTATATGGTAACTCTATGCTTAATCTTTTGAAGAACTCCAAGATTATCAATACATATTTTTAAATAAATGAATATATAATTAAATGTACCTTACATACTACCTGTGAGGGAAGTAATGGATTATTCAATAAATGGTGATGGAACAACTTACCAGCCATTTGGGCAAAACTGTAGTTCAGGAGAATACGGTTCTTCTTCACAGCTTCATAACAAAGACTTCCAAGTGAATTAAGTATCGGAATGTTAAATAAGTTAAAAGAAAATGTAGATGAACTGATCTATCATTATGAACTGGGAAATGTAAATGTACATTACAGAATTACTAAGGGACACTATTTTAAGCAAAGAAAAAGGATTTGAACTTTACCCATAGCATGGAGAATCATTGAAGGATTTTAAACAAGTTTGTGACATGGCCAGAATTATTCATTTGAAAGCTCACACTGACCACAGAGGGAACAGTGGACCAGAGGGAGTGCGTTGACTGGGAACAGTGGACTGGATGTTATTGAGGCCATCTGTCTGAATGGCAGTCCAGAAGACAGTGAACTGAACAAAGTGATGACAAGCAGAGGAGTGATTCTGGAGGAGGCAAGGAGGAAGAGTTGATAAAATAATATAGAAAATTGAATATGGGAGTGATGGGGGAAAGTAAGTATATGTAGGCACCATTGCCTGAGATTAAAATTGTTTTGGGAGAAAAGATGAAGAGTTTGGCTTTAGGAACATTGATTTTCAGGTGTCTGAAGCATTCAGGTGTCAATAGCCAGTAGAGAGCTCGATAAGAGAGTGGATGGGTGGAGAGTCAGGTTTGAGAGTCATCAGTGTGTAGGTAGTCGTTGGAACCACAGGTGTAGTGAGGTCATCTATGAAGAGGGTTGGAGTTCAGTGGGCTGATTCCGTGCTGACATGTAAATGAGGAATAGAGGAAGGTGAAAGAACAGTCAAAGATTGGAGGAGCTCCAAGCAAGACTGCTGTCAGGGGAGATGAGGGTGTAAATGTGGAAAGGGTCAGCAATGCCAAAGCCATACAGACAAGTGAGAGAAGGACTACGAACTAAAAGTGTCCTCAGATTGGGGAAGGTTGTTTGTGACCACAAAGGTGTGGTGAGCCAGAAGACAAATTGCACTGAGTTACACAGTATGTGGGAGGTGGGAAATAGAAAAGACGGATTATGCTTGGAGGAATTTGCCTGTGAAGGGAAGAACATGAACAAAAGCGCCTAAGGAAGGGCTTGTTTTTCAGTATAAGACTTGAGCATGTTTCTGTGCTTCAGGAGAAGAAACGGAAGAGGAATTGCTGATGATAAAAGGGTGAATAGGTATGATCCATCAGGATTTGGGAGGCAGTGGGCTCCAGAATAGAGATAAATAGAATGACCCGCAGGTGGGAGAAGCAAGACTCCTTGCATTCAGGTGGGAGAGGTGGACACAGGCAGAGCTTTTGATAGGAAGCAAGCTGGTGCATCGTATCTGCTGGTCTCTCTTCCTCAGGGAAGTAGGAAAATGCAGTGTCAGCTGGCTAAGATACAAAATTGGAGTTAGGAGGACACATATGGGGAGAGTAGTGAAACATAAAAAATACCCATTGAGTCAATAGGAGAGTAGATGTCACATGTTGCCAAGCAGCTTTAAGAAACCATGAAAGATGAATTTTGAATAGATAAGTTTGTATGCCTAGTAACAAAGCTTTTATCAGCAATACTTAAAGTTTGGGAGCAAAAAGAGAAGAAAGAGAATGTTGAATACAGCCAGGGCACAAGACTTACATTACAGGCAGGGAAGTCAGATGGAAAAGACAGCAGGGAAGCTCATGGGGCAGGTTGAAGAGAAATTAAGGAATGGAAGGTGCTGTTTATACTGAGAGAGAAGTGAGGGTAGCCAGAAGTTCGTTAAATATGTGGTAGGGTTTCTTAAAGAATTAAATATAGAATTACCATGTGATCCAGCAATTACACTTGTGAGCATATCCCCAAAAGAGATGAAAAAAATATCAAACAGATGTATATATATATGTTTGTTCATAGCAGCATTATTCACTCTAGATAAAAAATGGATGCAACCCAAGTGTCCATCAGCAGATGAATGGATAAAGAAAATGTTTATACATGCAGTGGAATATTATTCAATCTTGAAAAGGAAGGAAATTCTGACATATGATATAACGTGGATGAAACTTGTAGGCATTAAGCTAAGGGCAAAAAGCCAGTCCCAAAAAGACAAATACTGTGTAATTCCACTGTATGAAGTACCTAGAATAGTCAGATTCATAGAAACAGAAATTACAGTGGTAGAATTACAGTGGCAGTTCCCAGATGCTGAGGGAGGGAGAATGGGGAGTTATTGTCTAATAGGTACAGAGTTCTAGTTTGGGATGATGAAAAAGTTCTAGAGGTGGATGGTAGTGATGGTAGCATAACAATGAGAATGTACTTGATACCATTGAACTGTATACTTATAATAGTTAAAATGGCAATTTTATGTATATCTACCACAACAAATACATGGGTGGGTAGAGATAAGGTGTCTTTTTTTTTGGTATCATTAATATACAATTACATGAGCAACATTGTGGTTACTAGATTCCCCCCATTATCAAGTCCCCACCACATACCCCATTACAGTCACTGTCCATCAGTGTAGTAAGATGCTATAGAGTCACTACTTTAGAGACAAGGTGTCTTACTGCTGTTGATTAGAGTATTACATTTAAAGGTGTAAGAGAGGTATAGACAATCATGGTTAAATAACTGGGTAGTAGGAGTTTAGATTTCAATAATGGAAATAGTTTCAGATCACTACAAAGTTTGGGACAGCATTTCTCATCTAGGGCAGGAGGGGTGCAGGGTACGGGAAGCCAGGAGGGAATGCTGTGTGGTGATAGGATTGGTCTGGCTTGGCTCATGGCATGTGTTTCCAGCCTTTCTTTTCTCTCTAATAAATGCTTCTTTTCCAAAGAGGGCAGTTTCTTTCCTTTATTTATGCTTTTTCTAGCTCCATCTTGCAGTAGCAACCTGCCTGTCACTATGTTGACACTACTTAATGAAGGACTTAGATGGAGCCTTATTGACTTGCAAGCTGACTTTGAACCTAAGGGACTCCTGCTTTGCACCTGGTTTCCGAACTCATTTTCCTTTCTGCAGACCCCTTAAGGGATTCTGAAGAGTGGATTAAAAAGAAGATACACATGAATTGAAGTTTATTTTCCCCAGCCTAAATCTAGGTTACAATTTATTGCAAAAATGATAACTGTATTATAACTATCAAAAAATATTTTAATAGAACAAAAATTATGGTATATAGTCACACAACTAGCTATTTGAACATAATACCATAAAGAAAACATCCTAAAATTTGTTTTTAAAATTTTAAGTCTCAAAAGTATTTCACAGTATTTATAATATTCGTTAATGTAGTTACCTGCTTTATTTTCCCTCCTAGACTACCCTAATCATTAAAAAAAGGGAGTTCTGTTTGATTCCCAGCACTCTGCATACTATAGGGGCCCAAACAATTCAAACTATTGAATTCAGATACAAGACCTACATGTGCACCTTCTGTGGCTCCTTTTCAGCATCAGAACTGAAAGTTATTTCAAGCTTCCAGTTGTTTCAAGTAGTTTATATTAAGTAGAAGGTAAGAAATTAAAGCCACAGATCCCTTGCTAAGAGGAAGATGTTTATTCTAAACCATACCAATTTGCTTGTGTCTTTAAGATGACTCAAATACCAAGGTTTATTGTTATCACTAGGAAATAGAGATTGATTGATTTCTTAATGTAACATTGTGGTCAGAAACAGTAGAAATATTATACTATTTTTCTTATATTGATATTATATTATGTCCCAGCTTTACTGTGGGTAATGAATTCTTCCAGTTTTTTTGTTTGCTGAAGCTCTGTGGCCAACCAATAAATCAAACTCGTGCTGCTACAGCTTCCCCTGCCCACTTACTGCAGTCACTTATGGAAGCATATTTCCATGGCAGCCCCCCACCCAGCCATGAGACTAACTCCTTATCCATCTTGCTCATGGTGGTTCTCCAGGGAGCGTTTCATATGTAGGAGGTTCTCAATGATGTTTGGTGATTGATGACCAAACAAGTAAATTCCTTTCCCCAATCTTGTTTATTTTTTTTGTAAAGTCAGTCCATTTCCATAAGGAATGATCCTTCCTCTTTAAAATGGGCTTCCCTTTCTCACTCTTTTTTGAAAGAGACAACTCCCCACTTTGCAGTGCTGCATTCTACAGTCCTAGGGTAGGCAATTCCCGCTCAGAGGAGAGGTGCGATCTCAGATGTTGGCACAGCTGGCCAGCTGATAGAGTCCCAGCAGACTGAATACCTTCATGAACCCACTCCAGAAGGAGAAGTCATCTCTTTGTGATACAAGCTTGTAATAAAAGATGAAATGCCTGAGCAAGATACTGCATTTTAGCGTTGCCTGTGTGGGGTGGTTACTCCACCGGGCAAATACTTTTCTGGGATCCTGCCATATTTTGTAGTGTCTAAATTCACTCCCACCTTGCTGGAGTAGCTGTAGATGTATGTACAGGGTAAAGTCCCTTCCACTTGATGCCAGAGAGATGCACTAGTAAATCGGATGCTGACTACTGCAGCTGAAAGAATTCTGAGTCATAAGTACCAGGCTGATTGGATCGAATTGCATTTCATAATGAGAGTTTTATTTGGTTTCCAAGAGTCCACAGAGAATCTGCATGTGTTCTCTTGACTTTGGTCTCTTGTTTTCTTACCTGTTGTACCGGCTCTTCTGCTCGGCCACACTGGCTGTGTATTACACTCAACTCTGATTTTACAGGTCTCCATCCCAATAACTGAAGGCCTGGACTTGATTGCCATGTTGACAGATGATGCTACAGTTGCCGCCTGGAATAATGAAGGACTGCCCAGTGACAGGATGTCCACCGAAAACGCCACTATCCTCACACACTGTGAGCGCTGGCCCCTAATGATAGACCCTCAGCAACAGGGAATTAAGTGGATTAAGAATAAGTATGGAACAGAACTGAAAGTCACACATTTGGGCCAGAAAGGGTATGTGAAATCTATTTTTGTTTAGCTGCTGTGAAGTGGGTCTGATTTTTATAAAGTCCTAAGTCCTCTCTGCTGCTTTGAAGTGTGACAGTATGGAACCTCTTGTTTACCTGCCTGCTCATTTTTCACATAAAGTATCTCTGTTGAAAGGGCATCTCTGATGGGCAGCATCCACTTACCTGAAGAAGAAATTAGCCTGAATAAACACTGAGTCTGAGAGGAAAAACATGTCACTTTCCGAAGGCCAAGAATGGCAATGCAATGCGCTGTAACCCCTCTTTAGTGCACTTGGCAAATGGTGACACAAGAATTGTCAGCTGCACCTGCAGGCTTACACTCACATGCCTGAATATATACTTTGCCTGCAGCGGGATTTTTAACAAGTCACAGCATTGAATACCTGAAGATAATCTAACTTCTTGGTCAAGTTTTACATGTCACTTTTGAGAACTGAATGTACTCTGAGATTTTCTGTCATTGGGGCCTCATGACAATACCATCAGATAAGTAGAAAGCCATCTTGTATGTAGATGGTGTGCAGTTAATGTTGAATAAACAGTTTTAGCTTACTGACATTTCATTTGACCCCTCCACCAACTTCTGACATGTAAAATGAAGTATGGAATTTCTGCAATTGTGCAGATAAATGTATTCCTTCTCAGAATACATGGAAAGAATTGTTTTTTGAAGGGGAGAGAACATTTTTCTAGAGAAGGAATGAAATAAAATGATAGTTCACCGCTTTATATAACTGTACCTACAGGCTTTAAAAAAATCAAAGTTTGATAAAACCATAAGGCCTTTAATATGAATTGAGTTTTTATCAAAATAGGACCTATTGAACAAATTAAAACTTACAATGTTTAGGTAAGTTACATTTATTTCAACCATGATTATTGTCAAAAGTAATTTACACATGGGCTTATTAGTACAAATTTTGAATTTCACTTGGCAAGTATGATTATAATTTATTTCAAAAACTAATCTTTAATATCTATGTAATCTAGTTGAAGAATGCTACTTTGTAAAATAGTTTTCTCTTTAAGTTTGTCCTGTTTAAAAACTCTACATTAAATAAATTTAATATAGATAATCTTGCACATTTTCCCCATGCTTATTTACACTTTTAGTATCTTGATTCTCACTGAATTTTAAGGTTTTTGAATGCCATTGAAACTGCTTTGGCCTTTGGAGATGTCATCTTAATTGAAAATCTGGAGGAAAAAATAGATCCAGTCCTTGATCCATTGCTTGGCAGGAACACAATTAAAAAAGGGAAGTAAGTATTCTTGAATTTTTAACATATATGTTGTGTTAAATATGAGTTTGATCATCAGCTTCTATTTCTTAGCCTCATAGTCAAGTGTAATCTATTGGGATCTTGTTGATATTTCTGAGTTTCCATTCCATGGCACCTGTATTCTAAGACCAAAGTAACCTGAACATGATCCAGACTTTCAGACTATTTGTTTGATGGATTTAGAGTCATTTTATCCTATTCCTGGTTTACAGATCAAAAAATACATCGCCACAAATCTGAGACTAGCTGTTTCTTAATAGTTTACACCAGTGTTTCTCTAACTTCAGTACTTTGCACACCTTTAGTGTGTTTGCCTTAACTGCATATCACCTGTATCCTTACTTACTTAATATTTTTCTTTAAAACAATTTAAAATCTACTCACTATTGAGAAACTCAGTCTCATCCCAAGTAACAGCATCTACAAAATCATGAGTTTACTGTGCTAGCTCCATTTTGTGTAGTACACTTAAAATATATATTACAACCATTTTTTAAAAAGAGTTCATTAGTGGACCTCAAAAATCATCCCCCATACCAGCAGCGGTGGGCTATCAACACCTGGGAACACCCCCAGCGAGCAGTGTGTGACATTCCAAATGGCTGCCACTCCCCCTGGGACACCACACTCTCCAGGACATTCTCCTGGGGCAGTGAAGCCATTTCCATGGAGTCATTATGTCACTTTCTATAAATGTGTAAAAGGTCAGCTGCAGCAATCACATCTCCAACCAAGACTATGTGGGCTCAGGGGAGACTGTGGCATTCCAAAGGCTCTCTGTACCCCTTCCCTCAACAAAGCAATGCTCACTAGTCTTCTTTCACTGGATTTCCTTCTCTTCTGTAGTTGTTTTTTCTTCACAGAGGCATTATTTCAGAACTTCCCCAAACCCCATCTTCTTTGACACCCACTCACTGCCTCAAGGGTATCTGTCTCCTTTTTCATTACTAGATTATGCCTGTCAGTTTTAAATATCCTACTTAAGGGTGAATAACTTCTATTTTTTAAATAGTCCCTAACTGATCAGTACAGTATTTATTATACAGCCCATCAAGTAAGTCCATTTACAGTGATTGACAACTTATAATTGTTTAATAAACCAAATTTACTCAAACATGAATTTAGAAAAATCTAATAAGCCACTTGACAAACTGCAACTCTAACATAAATATAATTGTAGCTGTGTCTGGTGTGTTAAAAATACAGTGCAAAATCTTGAATGTCACCAAAGTGAAATCCTTGTTAGTAAGGTTCTGACTCTATAATGAAGATCTAAAATTTTTTTGTCAGTAAAATACATAGTCTTTAGTTTTAACTTGGACCTTCAACAACACAATTTTGATATAAGAAATGTGGTGACTCTATTATATATATATATTTTTTTTTTGATAATCTGAAATTTCTGGCGACTGATAGACTTGTCATAACTTTTCCTCAGCATGTAAATAAGTATTAGTGAGAATCCCAGAGGCCTTTTGTTTCAGAAGCAACTTATTGTACATAGAGCATCAAGTCTTTATCACAAAAAAACAACTATTCCAAATTTATAATATTTCCTGAATATGTACTCTCTGTTAGGCTTTATAGAACTGATTGTATTATTCCAGCATTTTTCAAAAGGTCAAGAGAATTTAAACTAATATGTAAGAATATAACAAATGGTGTTTATCACATGCAGTTATTACCTTAACAGCCCCAGTTCCTAAACTCTGTGTGTGGGAACAACTGCTTCCATGAGGGTAAATTCAGATTTGGATGTCCAGTTTTTCCTACTTCCCTCTCCCATGCACAGGCAAGTGGGAGAAGAGAATCCTGGGATGAGAGAACTAAGAGCAAAACACTCAAAACAGCCCCACAGCTTGAGGAACTGCAAATAGGATCCAGCTCAGTGGAGAGCCTTGTGTTGGTAGAAGAGAGGGGCATACAGACTGGGAGAGATGGGACCAGAGAGCTCAGCAGGGCCCGGAGTGTGGACATCCTTGGGCACCCACGGGTGCCCTGTACATTGGCCTTTTCCTGTAGGTTGATAATTCCTTTTCCCCAAACACACTAAAAGGGACCCAGTTCTATTAGCAATACTACTTGACAACAGCTTTGGGGTTGTTTTTGTTTTTATTGAAGTATCGTTGATACACAACAGCAGTGGTTTTTGACCTGGCTTTCATGGAGTAACAAATCTGGAGTTTCCATATTTTCCCTTGAGCGTCATGAACATCAGTCAGTAAGGAAGCCGGTGAAGGTTTGTAAGCGCTCGAGGAGGAACGTGATGAGACTGATGTTTCTGAAAGGACACGCTGCTCTCAGTAGGAAGTATTGACTGAAGGGGAATAGACCTAGAGCCAGAGTCTAGCAAGCAAGTGTAAAATCCAGTTGAGATATGATATGAGCCTAAAATAAGGCAGTAGTAGTAGAAATAGAGAGGAGAGGAAATCAAAGAATTCTCATGGAGTTACATCATCGGTGTATGGTCATTAGTGGGATTTTGTCGCTAGGAAAGAAGGAAGGTTCAAGGCTGAATTACAGTCTTCCAGGTTGAATGATGGTGCAAGTTGTGGAAAGATGTGATACAGGAATAGGAGTAAATGTAGGGAAAGAGGTAATAATTTAATTTATTAGACATTCATAGATGAAGGTCCTACTCATTCTGAAAAAAAAGAATTCTAAGAAGCCATTAGACATGTAAATATGGGACTTAATCAGGAGATCTGGTCTGAACATATCCATTGGGGAGTATCTACACAGGCAAGTAGTTCAGCTATCACGGTGGATGTGATTATCTAGAGAGATGCTACACAGTCAGAAGAGCAGAGGGTACTCTCACTTCACAGATAAGAAATGGGAACTAAAAGAGCTTAGCTAATATCTTCTTAGCTGCTTTATGATTATATGAAGTTTAATACATGGAAACCTAACTTCTTAACCAACTTTTCCAAATAAATCGGCAATACCACCTTTCAGTAGAATTCCTAGGAATGCTACTTTGCCAATGTCACTCTTACTCTTTTTCCCTAAACTTTGCTTATTTTCTCACCACTGCTTTGGACTCGGTTTCATTTTCGTACCTATAGTTTACACTGTAGTTCCGGTCTTCCATTTCTTCATGCTGACGGAAGTATACTCTACATCCTTCCTCTGCTCCTCTTTAACCCAGAGTGGTTGAAATAACCTTCTTCTAATATTGCTTCTATCATCACTCCCCTGTTCAAGAACCATTAAGAATTCCCTATTGTCTATTACATTACATTGAACTGAAGCCCTTCTGTGAAGCCTACAAAATGTCATACCTTTTTAATACTTCTGGATTTCCTTTACCAACCTCATTTTTCATTAATTCACACATGCTGCCTCTCTTATGCTATTTTCTTTACCTTTTCATTCTGCAAATCCGAAATCCTCTTAATTCAGAATTTAACTGATATTTAATTAATTAAATGGGAATTTTAATTATCACATACAATGCCTCACACACCTAGTATGTTCTATACTGGGTATACTGGGTCACTGTCATTTTGCCTTTATCTGTCCCCCTTACAATATGCTTAATTTTTTTCACTCATGTACCCATTAGATAATAAGTTCTCTATGGATAAGAATCATATACTATAAGCCTTTAAAAAGTTTTTACTTTAACCAAAGTAAAAAAACGATGAAGACATAGACTTTTATTTCTGGCACTATGGGAAATTTGATATGTGAATACTGAAAAACAAACACGTTAGTTAAAATGTTAACACCTTCTGTAACTTGGCTGATCGAAAAAAAATGCACCAAAAAGCAGGAATCAGATAGACAAGGAACACCAAGGTTGGTTTTCTTCCTGAGGATTCCTGCTACAACCTGAGGACCTTGGGTTTCTGTTTGATGGAAGAACAGAGTCTGTGCCAAGCCTTGGGCCTATTCAAGATGTGAAATACACGGAGATTCCTGTATAATGCTAGAGGCTCAAGGGGCCACACTTTCTGTTTAAAGGTAAATTTGTTAAAAACAAAAAAAAACAAAAATCAGCACTGCGGAAAGGAAACTTACCTTTCTCTACCTTGACACTGGGAAGAGGTGGAAAAATATCCCCTGAGAATTCCTAATTGTAAACTCCCACTCTTATGAATATTCAAGATAGATTTTCACTACTGGTATACCTTAAAAACCTCAAACAAATTGGGGTTGGTCATACCCCAATGCACTTGGCAGAAACAAACAAAAATCCTGTCTAGAATAATATATGTAAATCCAGACCTCAGAGGATTGTGAAAGATAGAATCCCAAGGTGCATGTCCTCATGCGAAAATCACAAAACACACAAGGAGACAAGGCAGCATGAGCGAGAGAGAGCCAAAAGAAGCATCAAATAATAGAAGCCTTGTCTCACTGCTGCTTTATTCTCTATTTCTTTGTTAATAAAGATATTAGCCTTTCATGAATTATCCATTGTTAACTTTTGCTTATTTTTCCATTAGATTTCTCATCCCTTTCTTTAATTCCTCAAATTTTTTTTGCTTCCATTCATTGTGTTTTTCCAGCATGATTTTGAATTCATTCTTTCTTTGAACATGTATCTTTCCATTATTTCCATAGCATTTGGCAGGAGAAAGAAAGTAAATACAGTGATCAACTCACTATTTTGTGCTATGTGTGCATTTTCAAGAGAGACTTTATGAGGTAGGGCTTATGTACTAGTGTATCATTGGTAGAAACTAGCATTGGGGTAGAGGAAGTTCCATGGAATTTGATTCAAATCTTAAATCAGCTACCCTCTAGCTTGGTGATTTGGGATACATTTGTTTAGCCTGTTTTTCTCTTTGCAATTTTTAACTAGTGAGGGGAAAAAATAGAAACAAAGATCAGAGCACAAGTAGGTACTCAAAATATATTATGTCCCTTTAATCTTTAACCAATAAAATAATATAGTATGTGGGTGACTGAAAGCATGAATCAGATGCTGAGCCAGAGCTCCTGAAGTATGGCACTATTTTTTGGACACGGGACATGTGAACGAGGAGGCATATGGGCAGAAAGGGGGGTGGAGAGGGAAGGAATCAGTCAAATCTTCTGATGTTTTAGGTTGCCTCCTAAGAACAGTAAAGAGTTATAGTTATTTAAATTTTATTATTTGATACTGATCCATATAAAATACATAACATATAAAAGTTTTAAAGCATGACAATAATAAATTATGAACTGAAAGATTACCAGTATTTTTTCATTAAAAAATATCGCGCTGCTCTCCTTTCCCACTCTGCCTCCTCTCCCGAAGGTTGTCAGTATTCTAAATTTTATTTTATTACTTTATTTAAAATAACTTTATCATATATATGTATTTCCCAGAACAATGTATTATGTTTTTCTTTGAGATGGGGCTGTACAAAAAACGTATGTAAAGGGACTTGAATTTTTTTACTGAATGTTATTTTAGTAAGACATCTGTATTCCTGCTTTAAGCTCTAATTCTTTCATTCTCATCACTATAATATTCAGTGGTGTAGCTGCTTCTCAATGTTTTTATTGAAGTATGTGGTTTAGGTTATTTTCATATTCTTTTGGTGCACGCAACAAGAGAGTTCTTCAGAGTTTATATTCTGAAGTAGAAGTTAGCTGGGCTATCGAGTGTGTACACTACAGGCTTTAAAAGATAATGCCAAATTGTTCTCCAAAGTGTTAGTACAAATTTACATGCTCAGCAATAATATATAAGAATTGTGGAAGTGTTCAGACAATAGAATTTTTTCTGCTGTTTTTTATAATACAAAACATTTCTGTATTTGATACTAATAAGCCACCACTTTGTATGAAGAACTATTCCTACCACATATTTTTATTCCCACCTCTTTGAATGGAAAAAATGAGGACATTCTAAATTTTGAGACTAGTTTTGTTTTTAAAAGTTTTTAAAGTACTTTGGAATAAATCTGATATTTTAATGATAGTATTATTTTAACGTGACATGGTAAACAAAATAAATGCTTTCTCTTTTTTCTCTTCCTTATTTATTTTATTTTATAAAAGAGTAGTTGACATACAATGTTACATTATTTTTGGGTATACAACATGGTGATTCAACAATTGTATATATTACAAAATGTTCACCATGATAAATATAATTACTGACACTATTAAAGTTATACAATATTATTGACTATATTCCCTATGCTGTACTTTTCATCCTTATCACTTTTTTTATAACTGGAAGTTTGTAGCTACTTATCCCCTTCACTTATTTCACCCATCCCCTACTTTCCTCCCCTATGACAACCACTACTTTGTTCTCTGTATTTATGAGACTGTTATGAGACCGTTTGTGTTTTGTTTGTTCATGATTTTGGTTTTAGATTCTACATGTAAATGTTTTCATATGGTATTTGTCTTTTTCTGTCTGACTCATTTCATTTAGCCTAACACCTAGGTTCATCTATGTTGTCATTAAGGGCAAGATTTCATTCTTTTTTATGGCTGAGTAATATAGTATTGCCCTTAGGTTGTTCTACATATAGTATCATGTCTTCTGCTGATAGTGACAATTTTACTTCTTTTTTAATTTTACCAATTTGTATGTGTTTAATTGTTTTTTTCTTGCCTAATTGCTGTGGCTAAGACTTCCAGAACTATGTTGAGTAAAAGTGATGAGAGTGGGCATGTTTTTCTTATTCCTGATCTTAGAGGAAAAACTTTTAGATTTTCAACATTGAGTATGATTCTAGCTATGAATTTGTCATATGTGGCCTTTATTATGTTGAAGTATGTTCCCTCTATGCCCACTTTGTTGAGAGCCTTTATCATGAATTGATGTTGAATTTTGTTCAGTGCTTTTTCAGCCTCTATTGAGTTTTTTACTTTTTTGTTAATGTGATGTGATACATTGATTTGTGGATATTGAACCATCCTTGCCTCCCTGGAATAAATCCCACTTGGTCATGGTAAATGATCCTTTAATGTATTTTTGAATTTGGTTTACTAATATCTTGTTTAGGATTTTTGCATTTATGTTTAGGGATATTAATTTATAAAACAGGCTTTGGTATAGGGGTAATAATGGCTACATAGAATGAATTTGGAAGCATTCTGTCCTCTTCTATTTTTTGGAATAGTTTGGAAAGGATAAGTATTAACTCTTCTAAATGCATGGTAGAATTCACTCATGAAGCCATTTGGTCCTGGACTTTTGTTTGTCGGGTGTTTTTTTTGATTACTGATTCAATTTTGTTACTAGTATTCTGTCTGTTCAGATTTTCTGTTAATTCCTGGGTCAGTCTTGGAAGATCATATGTTTCATATGTTCTGGGAATTATTCCATTTTTCTAGATCACCCAGTTTGTTGGCAAATAATTTTCTTTAGTAATCTCTTACAATTCTTTGTCTTTTGTGGTGTCAGCTGTTCCTTCTCCTCTTTCATTTCTGATTTTATTTATTTGAGTCCTATTTTTTTCTTGATGAGTCAAGCTAAAGGTTTATTAACTTTATCTTTGCAAAAAAACAGCTCTTAATTTCATTGATCTTTTTTATTGTTTTTTTCATCTCATTTATTTCCACTCTAATCTTTGTTATTTCATTCCTTCTACTAACTTTGGGCTTTGTGTTCTTTTTCTAGTTCCTTTAGGTGAAAGGTTAGAGTGTTTGAAATTTTTCTTATTTCATGAGGTAAGCTTGTATCACTATAAACTTCTCTCTTCATTCTGCTTTTGTTGCATCCCAAAGCTTTTGAACCATTGTGTTTCTATTTTCATTTGCCTCCAAGTAGTTTTTTATTTCCTCTTTGATTTCTTTGTTGACCTATTGGTTGTTTAGTAAGTAGCATGTTGTTTAGCCTCAATGCATTTGTGTTTTTACCAGTTTTTTTTCTTGTAATTAATTTCGAGTTTCATACTGTTGTGGTTTGCAAAAGTGTTTGATATGGTTTCAATCTTCTTAAATTTATTGAGACTTCTTTTGAGGCCTAACAGGTGACCTGTCCTGGAGAACGTTCCATGTGCACTTGAATAGAATGTGCATTCTGCTGTTTTTGGGTGGAATATTCAGTATATGTCTGTTAAGGCCACCTGGTCTACTGTGTCATTCAAAGCTACTGTTTCCTTATTATTTTTTGTCTGGATTGTCTAGCCATTGATGTAAGTGGAGTGTTAAAATTCCCTATTGTCATTGTATTACTGTCAATTTCTCCCTTTATGTCTGTTAATATATGCTTTAAAATTTAGGTGCTCCTCTGCTGGGTGTGAAGATACTTAAAATTGATATGTCTTCTTATCATATTTATCCATTTATCATATGTAATGCCTTCTTGTCTTGTGTTACAGTCTTTGTTTTATTCTATTTTGTCTAATAAAAGTATTGCTACCCTAGCTTTTTTTTTCATGAAAAATTTCATTTATAGAAATTTCACAGAATTTTCATGGAATATCTCTGTCCATTCCTTCACTTTTAGTAGATATGAATCTTTTCGGGCTGAAGTGAGTCTTCTTTAGATAGCATATAGATGGGTCTTGTTTTTCATCCATTCAACCACCCTGTCTCTTGATAGGAGCATTTAGATCATTTACATTTAGAATGATTATTGATAAGTATGTACTTAACTGTGATCTTGTTAATTGTTTTTGTAACTCTCTGACCCTTTCTTCTCTTCCTTTCATCCCTTGCCATTAATTACTTCCTTTAGTGTTATGCTTGGATTCTTTTCTTTGTCATTTGTATATGTATTATATGGTTTTGGTTCATGGTTTCCTTGAGGTTCACATACTGACATTCTAAATATATAGTGACTTATGCTCATCTGATGGTTGTTTAAATTCAAACACATTCTAACAGCACTACCTTTTTACTCCCCTTCTTCCATGTTTTATGTATATATCATATTTACACCTTTTCATTTTGTGATTCCCTTAACTAATACTTCAGATGTAACTGAGTTTACTAATTTTGTCTTTTAGCCTCCATACCAGCTTTTAAGTGATTGATCTACAACCTTCACTGTATATATGCCTTTACCAGTGAAATTTTCCTTTCATATTTTTCTTCTGTTCATGGTCTTTTCTTTTCTTCTTAAAGAAGTCCCTTTAACATTTCTTGGAGGCCCATATAGTGATGATGACTCCAGCTTTTGTTTATCTAAGAAACTTTTATCTCCAATTCTGATATCCTTGCCAGGAAGAGTATTCTTGATTATAGGTTTTTTTCCTTTCAGCACTTTGAATATATCATGCCACTCCCTTCTGGCCTGTAAAGTTTCTGCTGAAAAATCAGATTATAGCCTTATGGAGTATTTCCCTTGTTATAACTAGTTACTTTTCTCTTGATGCTTTTAAGATTATCTTTTTGTCTTTAATCTTTGACATTTTAACTATTATGTGTCTTGGTGTGGACCTCCTTGGGTTCATCTTGTTTGGTGCTCTCTCTGCTTTTTTCTTGTCATTGTTCAACTTGAGCGTTTTCCATTACCCTGTCTTCCAGATCACTGATCCATTCTTCTGTATCCTCTATCCTCTAATTTGCTATTGATTCCTTCTAGTGTATTTTTATTTCAGTTACTGTAATCTTCAACTCTGATTGGTCCTTCCTTATCTATCTGTTGTTGAAGTTCTTGCTGAGTTCATCCAGTCTTCTCTCAGCTCTGGTGAGTATCTTTATAACCATTGCCTTGAATTCTTCATTAGGTAGATTGCTTGACTCTATTTTGTTTGGTTGTTTTTTTGAAAATTTGTCTTATTTGGAGCATATGTCTGTGTCACCTCATTTTGTTCGACTTTCTGTTTGTATGAATTAGACAAAACAGCTCCCTCTCCCAAATTCAAAGGAGTGGCCTTGTTTAGGAATCTTCCCTGTGTTGACTGTGTGTGCCTGGGGGCTTTTTCTGGATGGAGCTGTACTGAGTGTGGACTGAGGGTCCTTGAGCACTCCACACCACAGCCACCCTCATGGAGTAACTGGAGCTGATACGGGCTTGAGTCAGGGGTCCTAAGGTACTCTGTACCAGGGACACCCTGGTAGGACTTCTGGAGCCAAAGTGGATGTAAGCCAGGGGTGAAGTGGGTCACTCTGCACAGGTCAGGGAGGCATCCTGGTGGGATGATTAGAACCAAAGCCAGCTTGGGTGGGTGCAGGCAGGAGGGCCGCTTTGGCAGGGGACATCTGCAGCTGGTGTGGGCTGGGGCTCAGGGCTCATTCTGGTGGCAGGCTGGTTAGCACACCTAGACCTGGCTCCCACATGGACTCTCAGGGTGGAGGGGGATGTAAACAATGATCACCAACCTCTCCAACCTCAAGGAGAGTTCCAACAGTTATCCTACTGATTGGCAGACCCTCTAGGTTTAGTTAATGGGCTTACTGCACTTATACTTGGGTTTTATTTTAAACTGAAGGGTTTTTTCTGTATCTTTTGTTGTGAAGAACTGTTCCCTCATCCCTCAGTTCTGCAGGAGGAATCGTTCTGAGTATAGGTGTAGATTTGGTATGTGTGGAGGAGAATGTGAGTTCAGGCTCTTCCCACACTGCCTCTTTGGACTCTCAGAATTCAACAAATGCTTTCTTTTTACTTCTTATAACTCTTTTTTTAAAAAGAGAAACTTTTTTAAACAGTCATACATATGTAAATTAAAGTAGATATGGAAAATGAAAATAGATTGGTTGAAATAAGAATTATTTTTCTTTCTTTTAGTGCAATAAACAAAAACAGAGAAAACAATGGAAAATAAAAGTAATGGGAAAAGGTTGATGTGGCTTTATTTAATAATAAAGATATCCATTTGCAGTTTATAATAGGAACAGAAAAATTTTGACTTTACCTTGGTCATATCCCATGCTAATCTACATGTTCACAAATCTTAATGAACTGTCCTGTTTTTTCCTTGATTTTTTTTTTCCCACTCCCTTCTATCTTTACATTCCTCTGTTAGTCTATCTATGAAATTACCTTTGGGGTTACATGTATGTTTCCCTTTGTATTGTAAAGGCAAGATAGCACTAAAATTAAGAAAAAGAGGGGAGAACAGCTGACAAGATTGCAAAGCCGGTTCATTCACCCAGAGTTTCTTTACTGTAGCACAGTCTTCAAAGGCAGGAGGGGTGACACTTCCAAGCTCCTGAAAGTCACGCCCCTCAGAAAGTTTTCAGCTCTTGATAGTGTTTTTGTTTATCTTAGTTCTGTTTGTTTTAGGGGCTTTTTTAAAACCAATATTAGTTTTTCTTAATAATGAATGTCTGAGCAGATGCTTGTGATAGATATAGCATAGTCCAAAAGTTGAAGTTCATTAATAATTGGAATGTTGTGGAGTATGAAGTAATGAATACTAATTACTCCTTTCACGTCGGACAGCTCCCTGTGGACCAATACATCAGCCCAGACTTTAATTTGGTTCTAGTAATGGTTTCATCAATAGCGCATTAAATCTGTGTATGAGAAGATATACAGTTGAACCTGACCCACCTAGTAGATACCACTGTCATAAAATGGCCACAGGCTGACAACAGATGGGTAATTACAAATAATTAAATTCACCAAACTCCAGACAATCTTAATTTTAAGTAAAATATATCTTATCATATCAATCGACAGAAAACGTATCTGGGAAGATTTATCAACATGTACTTTTTCGAAAGCAAATTTACTGGCCTACATATTAGAGAAGTTGCGGATCTGTGAAGAATCTTCATGAAATTGTATCTCTTTAATCTTTCAGATTCCCCCAAATATTATTGAAGTAACTTTGGAACTTTAATCCTAGCTGGAGTACCCTTCCTGCAAGATGTATTTCAACATCTTTTTCTGGGTATTTTATACCTCATCCTATATTTATTTTTCATACAGTTATCCTTTTGATAATAGTCTTTAAGTAACATGCCCTAGAAAGAAACCTATAAATTAATAGAAGTACTACCTGTATGATATAAATTCCCATTTTTACAGAAATAATACAATGAAAAGGAAACAACATTTTACAGATATCTATTTTATAATGACTATGTTTCCTGAGAGGTGTGCTAAGATTAATATGGAAAATTGTTCTCAGCAGTTTTCCAGTTTATTAAATATCATGTTTGTTGCTGTTCTTGGGGTTATTGCTGTATAATCATATTGTAGTTGATTATAGATCTATTTGAATGAGGTCTTATGTGACATTTAAGATAGAACCATGTGAAATTAAATTCCATACCATAATAGAATATGCTCACTTGAGCTGGAAGCTTATGGTTTTTAAATAAGCTCTGAGGTTATATAGTTTTGCTCATTATGTCCCCTGTGGGTAAGAATAATTTTATTTTCAAGTCATGCCCTCATGTAACAGAATTCAGCATTCTAGTCTCTCCAAATTTCTAACTTAAAAATAGTTGAATTGCAGAAAATACCTCCAACAACCTTTTTATTCTTATTAATTCAAAATTTTCTTAAAAAGCGTAAGATTCAGGGTCTATAGATAGCACGTACACAAACTTGTGGTCATTTTGGTAGTAACCTTTAGATTCTTTTCTTTAATAAAGTAATTTGCTAAAATAAACAAATATAAATGGAACCAGAATTTCTTTATGTTTTGTGCCTCATTATAATATTTAAATATAGATAAATTGAACTATGAAACATGAAAATACAGTGCTATGTATGTTATATATATTTTATAAATCTCAAAAGAGGAATATAATCTATGATTTTCATTTTTAGCTTCCTTTTTTTCTGTGCACTGGTACCTGACCTCCTGCAACATGAATTTTTTATTTTAATTTTAATTTAAGTTTGCTTTTATCTTAGAAAGACATGTTGGTTATATTAACTGTATGAAGCAGCAAGACAATTAACTCATTTCTATTGAAGACTTTCTTTCCTTCCTTTCCTTTAACATATAGCCAGCTGTGCAGCTTTCAGCCAAAACCTTTCTTCAGGAACCAGGTTTCACCAACTCACACAGCCCTTGCTGCCACGGTTGCTAAGTAACGCGTCCCCTCTGCCGTGAGCTACCCTTGATCCTTCAGCTGCACTCTCGGCCAGCATTGTTGGAGCTCACAGGTCTCATCCAGAAGCTTTTAATTTTAAACAGCAGGACAGGCAGTAAGGCTTTTAGATGTCCATTGAAAAGTTTTTTCTTCTGAGGGTGTTTTCCCCAACTAGTGGGACTGTATTATTTACTTATCTCAAAACCCACGTGCTCTTTACTTTGAGAAATTGGCTCTGGTGAGGTCTGGAGAATGGAATTCCTCATATGCAGAGAATTCGTTAGCTATCTTAATTGTACGTCTAGAGTGAGAACTTTCAGTATAATAATACACTATCTTAGGAAATTTCTCTCTGAATGGGTGTTGTGAGAAAAATTTTGCGAACCTTTTTTATAGCAAGGTCCTACTGCAGCCATTCCTAGTAAAGACTCTGTAGTCTGCCACAGAAGCCAGTCCTTTCTCTAAACTGAATACGCTGCTTTTTCAAGTTTGGTTTTAGATGGCAATAAAAAATAATGATGGTGTTTTTCACATACTCAGAATATCTGGTCACTAGAAAAGTCATTTAGGTTTTTATGATCCAAGACTGATGGCATTTTCAACAGTACTGCACTAAATCTTGAGGACAGTTCCAAAAAAGTAAAAGACACATTCTTAATTTCCAAAAAATATCTTAGAAATAAGAAATCCAGATGATAGTCTCCAATTTAAGATTCTCATCATGGGTATATTGAGATAATGCTGCCTCTGCTCGCAGAGATTCTCATTTTCAGGTAAATCTGATAATTGGGAGAAATGTTTCTGTCTGTCTGTCACAGAGATACTGTGAATATTAGCCAAGAAATCATTTAAAAGTGTTTTTTATGTAATTTAGATATTAATCCTCCACAACAATAATGACCTTCCACGATGTGAAGAAATTAGGAATCTTTTCATCCCAGCATACTTTGTGGCTGGATTTTGAGTAAACTTTAAAAGAATTTTGAAATTCCCAGTGTATCTGATTTTTATGCAAATGTAACATGTGGAGATTTATAGTTAATTTGTAGGAGGCTGTCTTTATTATACAATAATTCATTCAACTAACTAGTGAATATTTTAGCACACTTAAAATATTTTCTTTTCCTGAAAACCAGAAGATAGAAAACTTTGATGTAACTTGAGTGACTTATTTTTTAAATGTTGTAAGTTAAGTAATTTGTTTTATGAAAATATCTACCAGAAGCTGTAATTCTTTGATTAGGGTTGAGCACCTAGATAATCATTGCTATTCTCCTTCAGTAGGGCATGTCCTCTGAGCTGTGTCTTTATATTTTTTTCTCTGGTAGCCATAGATTGCATCTGAGTCAATCATATTCTCTCAGTACTCTCATGATCAATGTTCAGACAGGTCGACAGAGGCTGGGGTTGCAAGCTGTCACCATCAAATAGAGCAAATTAGTCTGCAGTGTGATGCAGTGAAATGAACTTTATATTAGGAGTCTAGAGACCCAGGTTCTAGTCCCAGCTCTGCCACTAAACTCTGTGACCTTGGACAAATCATAAACTCATTGGGTCCATAAAAAGGTATCACTTGAATGATCCCTAGGGGCCCTTGCTCTAAAATACAACTTTGCTCAGTGAGACCAAATGCTTTTGACTCACCCTATATCCTGTCCCATTAGACCACAGTGTTTATACTGGGAAAAATTATTTTTATTTCAGTTCCTAGTTCATATAATCTTTCTCACCTCCAAACCAGCAATTCTCAGCAGTGAAAAGAGGGGGCTG
Source organism: Smutsia gigantea (assembly GCA_032199065.1). Classification (NCBI taxonomy): domain Eukaryota; kingdom Metazoa; phylum Chordata; class Mammalia; order Pholidota; family Manidae; genus Smutsia; species Smutsia gigantea. Next base: position 12,584 of record JAVSCE010021419.1, on the reverse strand, counting down.
GAAGAGCTCACTCCTTTGGAGGGATGATTAAAACTCTACCCAAGATTCCGAGATTCCTCCCCTACTTAATTTAGCACTGTCCTGTTCCTTGTGCGAGGTGGGGGTGGGGTGAGTGGAAAACAGGTTTAAGAACTACTGTTCTAAGATAGCAACCACACTTTCAAGTTTTATGTTGCTCTTCACACCTGCTGTTGCTTCTCATTGGTGTTTAAGTTCAAGAGCACATAGCTGCCTGCTGTGTTCCAGAAGTTATAACCTCTGGACTCATGTCTTTCACAGAAACAACAATGTGGTTGTTTGCTTTTCCCTCCCCTCTGGTTAACTACGTTGATTTTTGGATCCTTCAAATCATGAGAGAGCGCTAGCAGTCTGTTTAATTTTCCCAGATAGGTGATTAACCAAAAATTAACCTAGCAGCAATGATAAAACCCACTGAGTCATTATGCAGTTTTTGCCTTTCATAGATCATAAACATCCCAATTGAGGATAATTTACTATCTTTGGGAAGTCTAAATCTATAAAATAGTATTTCAGAGAAAAATATAAAACCCAATTTTATAGGCAGACATCCTTCTCTTTTCCTCTGATTAACTCTGTCTCTTCATAAAGAAAATCAGACCTGTCCTTCAAGCAGATAGACTTCTGGTTCTCAAACTGCGGTCAGTGAAGCCTCTGGATACAAGTCAATGTGCAAGGGAGATTTTTAGCCACAAAGTCATCTGTGAACCATTTTCTGGAGCATTGCTCAGATGTTTGGTTAAATAAGTATTTACTTAGAAGTTTTTGTCATCTGCACCCAGAACCAAAATTGTCTGATCATGCTGCATCTTGGCCAGTCTCTCATTATTTTTTTTTCTTGAAAGCCTAGGAAGGGGAGCCATGTAACATGTAGTGGCTGACTGGGGAAATGGTGGCTTGGTACAACTGGAAAGTCCGGTGGGATTAGCTGCTATTGCTTGGAGAGGAGATGACACTCCCACCACCAACTGGTGGGATCCTCTAGAGTGGTGATAGGCAAACAGCTTTCTTTATTCAGCCTGTGATGTAAGAATGGTTTTAAAACATTGTCAGCAACAAAGAAGACTATATGGCAGAGATGTATGTGGCCTGCAAAGCCTAAAATATTTACTCTCTAGCCCTTTGCAGAAACAGTTTCTCCAGCGCCTCCTCTAGAGAGAATTCTCTCTGATGCGTATGCCTATGACTTTGAAAAATATGTTAGTGGTCTTGCTGGGGGATTGTTGTGATTCTCTCTCTCTCTCTCTCTCTCTCTCTCTCTCTCTCTCTCTCTCTCTCTCTCTCACACACACACACACACACACACACACACACACACACACACACACGCAGAAACATCAAAATTAAATTGAATTTTTACCACAGTTCCTAATCCTGCCACAGTGAGCAGTCCCATTAAACAACAATAATGAAAATTCTAGATTTGGTTCATTCACTTAAATTTACATTTTTCAAGCATAAAATGTTTAAATTCTCTTTTCATCTGGAGATATAGGTTAGTGGTTAGAACAGGAAGTTTATGAAGTATGAACTTAAACTCAGTAAAAATTCATAAGTATATGCAGGAAATTTTAACCTGAAATCATGGAAAATTATGACGTACTTGGCATTTCCCTGAGACATTGCATGAAGAGGAATGAATTCAAAATAAGATGGAGTAGTAATCAGAAAATCATAAGACACCACTGGGCTTTATTTAAAGTGAGTTTTATTGTGGAGATGTAAATGAGTATAAACTTTGATATCACTTATGTGTGATAAACCTGTATGTAGCAATTACATGAAATCTTTACTCTTGAAATTTCCTTTAAAAGCCAATCATTGTAAATCTTGAAGTCTACCAGCAGTGATACAGTGAATAGCACTAGCAAAGAAAGATTTTCTCAAAGCTACGTGTGAGATCAATTTTGGAAACGCTTGGACAGGGAAACTCAAGTAATGGGTGAAATTTTGCTGATGCTCCCAGTGAAGGTATGGTTGACTGTCTTCAGAAAGAAGCAAGTTAACAAGGATGTTCTTTTATAAGACCATCCTGTGATAATACCTCATCGTGCTCAAAAGTTAAGCATGAACCTCTGAGGGACTCTAGTCTGCATGAGTGCTCACCTTACAGACTAATAGAAGCCCAGATGTTATTGATTGATCTCTTCGTAGATGGTTCTATATTTGTTTATTTTTGGTAGCACTGTTACTGAGGTATAATTCATATACCATATAATTAATTATTTAACGTAAACAATTCAGTGGTTTTGAGTATATGCACAGCTTTGGACAGCTATTACCAAAACCAATTTTGCTATGAAAATTCCTAGGGAATCACTAATCTACTTTCTGTCTCTATATATTGGTTCATCCTGGACATTTCCTAAAAATAGAATTATACAGTGTGTGGTTTTCTGTGTCTGTCTCCTTTCACTTGGCATAATGTTTTCAGGGTTCATCCATGTTTCAGGGTTCATCCAAGAATTAGTACTTCTTTCCTTTTTGTAGCTGAGTAATATTCCACTGTTTGGTGATACCACCATTTATTTATCTATTCATGAATTCACAAACATTTGGGTTGTTACCACCTTTTGGCTATTAGGAATAATGCTGCTATGAATATGTGTGTACAAATTCTATGTGGACATATATTTCCCATTCTTTTGGGTATATACCTAGGAAAAAATTGCTGGGTTAAATGGTCACTCTATGTTTAAGATTGTGAGAAACTGCCAAAATACTTTCCAAAGTGGTTGTACCATTTTGCATTCCCACCAGCAGTGTATGAGGGTTCTAATTCTTTACATCTTCACCAACACTTGTTATTTTTTTTTATTATAACTGTCAAGTGGGTCTGAAGTGGCACCTCACTGCGGCTTGGATTTGCATTTCCCTGTTGACCATCTTTTGTAGGTGCATATTAGCCACTTGTATATCTTCTTTAGAGAAATGTCTATTAACATACTTTCCCTGTATTTTAATTGGGCGATCTTTGATCTTTATATGTAGGTACTTAATATGTGTCTATTGAACTGCCTAGATAAAAGAATGACTGAATTAGTATATGCAATTTTAAAGCCAAAACGCCTCTTCTTAGGGAGTACTGATGTTGGTGAGAGCAGAGAGCAGACCTGTCTTGGTGACATTTTTTACCCACTGCCAGAAGACTGACAGCCTAGCATGGTTAGGGGTTCGAGAACTGCTCGTTGAGTGAATGAATGTTTGGTTGCAACATGTTTCACTATAAAAACAAATAACTGAAGAAATTATCAATAGGTACATGATTATTTTAAAGAGCATGGTATCAACTGGAAAATATGTGCAAACACGTGCATAGATGGTGTTATTTCCAGCACCTGCAAACAAGGCGCGTGGCCACTGTACTCACTGGATACACTAGCAGCCCCTGCCTGATCCACGTGGAACTGTTGGCCTGAGTTTCCTCCATCTCTTGTTGTTCTCAGTGTTTCTTCCCATCAGTGATGTGAATATTCTGTTTGTTTTAAAAAGGGAAGTATGTATTGAACAGATATATATTAACTATATGTTATACAAGCTTCAAAGAGGGCTGCTACCCGAATTACTCTTTTTCCTCCTGGAAAAGATTAAATAGTAGGAAGTCCTGACAGTAAAAACAACCCAAAACTTAATGTGAATGAATTTACCATTCAGCTTAATAAAGAGTGTCCACCCTAGTGGCTTGTTTTTGCAGATGTCTTTCAAGCTTAGATGCTTAATCAAAAACTGAAGGTTTTTGTTACAAATATAAGACCATTACAGCGGAAACAAAATTTGAAAGTTGGATGAAGACAGTAGGACATGAACGTGATCAATATTTTGAAATTCTTAGCTGTAGTGACCAAAAGTTTAGCGATTGAGTGATTTAATAATTAAAGCCTTAATGATTTAAGAAAATTATTATTTCTTCTATAATCTTTACACACCAAAGTTTTGTTTCATAAAAATTTCCCTAATCAGAGTAGCTGGTGGATCAGAGGCCTTTTCTTACCACAACACAAGAGACTAAATCTCAGAGTATGACCCAATCATGAATTATCCACTGATAGCAACCTAAAATATTGCCCCATTGCAGCATTCTGGGTGTCTCTCCTCAAGTTTAATAAATTTTTTTGCAAATATTGTGACATTTTGCTAAAAAGGAACATTGCCTGAATGCTGAACTTGTTATACAGTATCTTTCTTTTGAATTTATCCCGTTTTCTAAAATTGATAAATTTAATGAAATAACATCCCACCTGTAAGTCAGAGATATGAGTAGTAACTTTTTTCCTCATAGTTATTTAAAATACTATATTTAAATTAGAAGTAATATGGGCTTTGGATATAACATTCTCTCACCATTATAACAGTACCATTAAAATACTTTATACACAGAAAAGGGAGGAATCCAGAATGTTTGTCAGTATTTAATACAAAAAGGGAAACTAAGAAAACAGTCCTTGCTTCAGCCACACTTCCAGGCTTCTTACATGAATTCATGAATTTTCATTCCTGAACAGTGCAGGCCACTTTGACAGAAGAGTTTGGGAAATTACAGTATTTGTGGCTTTTGTTTGATGCCTAAATTTTAAAGACCCCTCTTTACTAGATCCTCACAGCAGGTTCTTGGCAAGGAAAACACCACATAATAGGCTGGAATTTTTTAGTAAAATTAACAAAGTGACTATCTACAAAAAGAATTTTCAGAGTGAAGGGTAAAGAGAACCCAGTAGAGGTGCTGATATGACCAAGGATTTTCAACAGCTGGAAGCATTACCATCTCTAGGCCTGAAGGGGTTACTGGGTCCTATGAGTGGAGCTGTGGAAGGGACCAGCCCAAACCCAGAATATAGCCACAGAAGGACAAAGCCTCCAGACGACGGTACTGGGGCAGGGAAGATCTGCCTCAGCGTCTCTCTCCTATACTGCCATCTCTTGCTGTGCTTTCACTGGCCAAGCCCATCCAGACCCCAAGGGCAACACAGCCCAGGTGATGAAGACCTTAGAAGCTGGACCCCAGCATCTGAAGTAAAGAAAAATCAGGCCCTCCTCTCAGGGAGAGGTTGCATTCATTCAGAGCTTTGCATGCAGTTACAGAAACCACTTTCACTTAGCTTAAGCAGAACAGAGATGATGTTACAAGGCTGCAGAGTGTCATGGAACTGAGGTGAAATGCAGCCAGCTTTCAAAGAAGATGGGACCTGGAAGTCTAATAAGCCTCTTCCGTCTGAATACTGGTTTAATTATTCTTCCTTAGGAAGCAAAGATATATTTCTCTGTTGCTTGGTTCACCAGAACAAAGTAACTTCAACACTGGATTATAGGTTACTACTCCAGCTCTCCTTCCTCTCTGTCCCAATCCCAAATCCCAGAAAAGGTGACTGATTGAAACAGCTTGGATAAAGTGCCTACTCCTAGTTCCTGGGGCTCGGGGAACAGGGATACAAAACAGGCCTGGTTGCTGCGAGCACACCCCTGTGCGAGATGGAGCTAGGAAGAACACTGTCCATGCATTCCACATCGGAGACTTCTTAAACTTTGCTTTTGAGTCAGTGTCAAAAGTATTGGAAAGAGATTTTAAGTATATATGTATTTCTAACATATATATACATATATTTTAAATATACACACATAGAGCTATACATAAATACATAATTTATCCTTAAAGAAAAGCAATGTTGAATATAAGGTTAATCACAGAAAGTCTAACATTGTTATTATAGGTCCTTCATATGATTTACTGTGTTTATTATAGTGAGACTATGAGGTAAGTACCACTATTATCATCACTTTACATATGAGGAAATTTAATCATATAGAGGTTAAGTAGATAATTTGTATTCTTCCTATGCTTTAGGGAAACCAAGAGTAGCTGAAAATTCCTGAAACACCTGGTCTTATGGCCTAGATGCATTATCAGAATACAGGAATGAAATGGCACCTTAATATCAGTTATGGTTCATGGGAATCTCCTGAATGTTTGTGTTATGGCCTCTTTAGGTATATCAAGATTGGAGACAAAGAATGTGAATTTAACAAGAACTTTCGCCTTATCCTTCACACAAAACTGGCAAATCCTCACTATAGGCCAGAACTGCAAGCTCAAACAACCCTCCTCAATTTCACCGTCACGGAAGATGGTCTAGAAGCCCAGCTGCTGGCAGAGGTGGTCAGTATTGAGAGGCCAGATTTGGAGAAACTTAAGGTAAAAATCATGAAATCATCCATGAACACTTATTCAGTGTACCCGCTTTGCACAAATTATAGTACTAGACATAGGAGTATAAGGTAGGAGTCCTGCCCTCCAGGAGCTTGCATTCTGAGAAAAAATGAGGATATATGTGAGCAGTTAACAATTTGTGTGTACTCCTGATAAAGGAGGGAGCTACGGCTGTGCTGCAGCAGGACTAACTAGCTCCAGGACGTGTTTGATGCAGGCGCGTGCGTAAGACAAGCGGAGAGTCCTATCAGTCGTGGGAAGCAGAGGTGGAGAGCAGGCACGTGCTCTGGTTTGCTGCATGATAAGAGGCCAATTCAGCCAGGTCAAAAGAATGAAAACGAGGAATAATGGAATAGGTTGGAAAAATTAAGGCGCTTATAGCTGGTTATGACCAGCATTTAAAGGAAGACGTATGGCTTTAAGTGCATTGATTAAGAAAAAAATACTGAAAATAATTAAACTTAGTGTTGAACATAGAAAACAAGAAAACAGAGCAAGCCTAAACATGTAGAAAGAAAGTAATGGTAGAGTTGAAGAGTTGTAACAGAGGCTGTATGACCTGTAAAGCCAAAAATATTTCCTATCTGGCCCTTTATGGAGAAGGTTTGCTGCTCCTGGTATGAATCAATGGTTCTCAAATGGTGGTTCCTGGAGCAGCAGCTGGCAACTTCTTTAAATGCAAATTTTCAGGCCACTGACCAAATCCTGCTAAATGAGAGACTCTGGAGGCCAACCCAGCAGTCTGTTTACAGGTGATTCACACACATGTTTGAGACTGCTTTCACTTGGATTTACTTCCACACCCATCACCTAGCAGGGCAGAGACAGCCCTGGGATCAGGCTGGGTAGGGGTGGGCATGCTTCCCTGAGTTCTCCTCCCAGGTATGTGCATGTTTAGAGGCACTACAGTTGCCAGGAGCGAGTGAACCCCAAGCCAGAGTTCAAAGGACCGCAGGCCTCCTGCCTTGTACACTAACTGCCAAGCTGGACAGGGACCATCATCTGTATTTGAAACACTATATGCACCCATCTGCCCATACAAGAAAACAGTCTTGTTATGCTAACATACTTACATGTTTTCTCTGTTTTACAAAAGGCTTGGCAGTCTGGTTTATTTCTGTATTTCATTTTACTTTTGATAATGAAATTTTTCAAACATGAGCTTAAAATAGTTGGAAGTCCCCATGTGATCATTATCCAGCTTCAAAATTATCAATATTTTGCCTCTCTCCCCCTATTTTTTTTAATCTGAAGCAATTTTTAAAATAAACTTTATTTTGGAATAACTTTAGATTTATTTACAAAAAAGTGACAGATATTATAGAGTTCCTGTATACCCTTAACACAAGTTTCAGTTTCTCCTGTTACCATCATTCTTTTTTGCAACATAAAAATAAAATTTATTTAAAATGCTGTTCTGCTTCAATAACACACATGCATTCAATACCATTCATTAAGAAATTGCAATATTTCCACCCATGTCTCAAAGTTTATTGACATATAATTTGCATACCCCTTTTAAATGTATAATTCAGGAGTTTTTAGTTCATTCAGAGAGTATCAATTTTACAACATTTTCATCACCTTAAAAAGAAAGTCCATACCTATTAGCTGTTACTCCCCACTATCCCCTACCACTTAGCCCCTAGCAACTGTTAATCTACTTTTTATCTCCATAGATTGGCCTATTTCATATAAATGGAATCAAAAAGTATATAACCTTTGTGTCTGGTTTCTTTTACTTAGCACTATATTTTCAAGTTCATTCATGCCATAGCACATATCAATTCTTCCTTTTTATGGCTGAATAATGTTCCATTGTATGGATTATACACACACACTACATTTTATGTCTTCATCAGTTGATGAACATTCAGATTGTTCCCACTTGAACATTTGTGTGCAAGTTATACAGACATATATTTTCAATTCTCTTGAGTAGGAACTAGGAGCAGAATTGCTGGGTCATACGGTAATTCTGTGTTTAGTGTTTGAGGAACTGCCAGACCATTTTCAAAGTGGCTGCACATTTCTACCAGCTGCATGTGGAAGATCCAACTTCCTTACGTCCTCACCAATACATGTTATTATCTTGTGGATAATATGGATGTGAACTGGTATCTCATCATGGTTTTGATTTTCGTTTCCCTACAGGCTAATGAGGTTGAACATCTTTTCATATATTTATTGACCTTTTGTATATCTTCTTTGGAGAAACAACTATTCAAATCCTTTGTTCATTTCAAAAATTGGGATATTTTTATTGTTGAGTTATATAAGTTCTTTATATATTCTGAGTGTTAGAGTGTTATCAGACATATGATATACAAATATTTTCTCCTGTAGGTTGTCTTCACTTCCTTGATGGTCCCTTCTGAAGCACAAGAAGTTTTTAATTTCTATGAAGTCCAATTAATTTTTTTTTTGTTTGTGCTTTTGATCTCATATCTAGGAAATCACTCCCTGATACAAGTTCATGAAGATTTACTCCTATATTTTCTTCTAAGAGTTTTATAGTTCTAGCTCTTATATTTAGGCCTGTGATCTATTTAGAGTTAATTTTTGTATGTAGGGTAAGGTAGGGGTACAACTTAATTCTTCGGCATGTAGATACCCAGTTGTCAGCAACATTTGTTGAAGACTACCATTTCTCCCTTGAATTGCTTTTGCTCCTTGTCAAAGATCAACTGACCATATCTCTATGGATCTATTTGTTTCTTCTTTCATCAATACCATGCTTTATTTTATTAGGATAGCCTTATAGCAGGTCTTTAAGTTGGGTAGTGTCAGTCCTCGGACTTTGTTCTCCTTCTGTATACTGTTGGCTCTTCAGGATTTTATGCCTTTCCATGTAACTCTCGTATTAATTTGTCAGTATCCACAAAATAATGTGCTGGGATTTTGACTGATACTGAATAGAATCTACCCCCACCCCAAAAAGACATGATGTCTTAACAATATTGAGTTTTCCTATCATGAATATGGAATCTCTGTTTTTATTTCATCAGAATATGATAGAGTTCTTCATATAGGTCATCAACACAGTTTCTTAGATTTATACCTAAGTACTTTAATTTTGGGGTGCTAATTAAAATGATACTGTGTTTTGATTTTTAATTCCAATTGTTCCTTGCTGATAGTAGAAAAACAATTAACTCTTGTATATTAACCTTGTATCTTGTGGCCTTGTTATAATCTTTTATTAGTTAAGGAGTTCTTATGCTGATTCTTTGGGAATTTCTCCAAAGACAAACATCTATAAACAACTGTTCATTTCTTCCTTTCCATCTCGTATAGCTTTTATTTCTTATTGTATTAGTTATGACTTCCAATACAGTGTAGAATAGAAGTGATAAAAGATTTCCAATGTTGGGCTTGTGGGGAGGGGGGGAATATCTAGGTAAGTATGATAATTAAGTCTGAAATTAGCTATGTTTCATTTTTAGATGTTTGTCAAGTTAAGGTTCTCCTCTATTTTTAATTTGCTGGTCATTTTTATCATGAATAAGAGTTGCATTTTGTCAGATGTTTTTTTCTGCAACTGTTGGTATAGCATATGATTTTTTTTTCTTTAGCCTGTGAATGAAATGGATTATATTATTTGACTTTTGCATGTTGAAGCAGCCTTGCATACCTGGAATGAACCCTAATTGGTATGGTGGATTCTTTTTACACCTTGTTGGATTTGATTTACGAAAATTTTGTTGACAGTTTTTATATCTGTGCTCATGAGAGATTTGATCTGTATTTTTTCTTTCTTGTAATGGCTGCATCTAGTTTTAGTTTTAGGATAATGCATGCCTTATAGAATGAATAAGAGAATATTCCCTTTGCTTCTATTTTCTGGAAGAAATTATAGAGAATTGATATCACTTCTTTTTTAAGTCTTTGGTAGAATGCATCAATGAACTCTCTGGGCCAGATGCTTTCCCTTGTGGAAGGTTATTAATTGCCAGCTCAGTATTTTTAATGAACAAAGACCTATTCAGATTATCTATTTTTCTTTGTGTGAATTTTTGATAGATGTGTCTTCCAAAGATTTGGTCTACTTGATCTAAGTTGTCAAACTTGTGGGCATAGAATTCTTCAGAATATTATTTTATTATCCTGTAATGCCCATAGAATCAGTAGTGATGACCCATCTTTTATTTCTTACATTAGTAATTTGTGCCTGCCCTTCCTTCTTCCCCCTTCTCTCTCTCTCTCTGTCTTTTTGTTAGCCTGACTAGAGGGTTATAAATTTTATTGATCCTACTAAAGAACCAACTTTTGGTTTGATTTTTCTCCATTGGTTTTCTATTTTAAATTTCACTCATTTCTGTTTTAGTATTTACTGTTTGTTTTCATCTGCTTGCTTTTAGATTTATACTGCTCATCGTTCAGTTAAGATTTCTTAATGTGAAAGTTAGATAATTCATTTTAGGTCTTCTTTTCTAATATGCATAATCAGTGCTATAAATGATACACTAAGCACTGCTTTTGCTGCATCTCACAAATTTTGTTAAGTTGTACTTTCCTTTCATTTTTATTTCAAAATACTTTAAATTTCTCTTGATACTTTTTTTTGACTCATGTATTATTTTTAAATGTGTGGTTTAATCTCCAAATATTTTGGGATTTTTCCAGCTACCTTTCTGTTATTGATTCCTTATGTAATTCTGTTGTGGTCTGAGAGCATACTCTGTATTTCAATTCTTTAAAACTTTTTCAAGTCGGTTTCATGACCCAGAATTTCGTCTATCTTGTGAATTTTCTAAGTGAGCTTAAAAAATAAATGTATATTCTGCTGTTACTAGATGAAGCAGTCTATAAATGTCAATTACATCCAGTTGGTTGATGGTGCTGTTTGGTTCAACTATATCATAACTGACTTTCTGCCTGCTAGATCTGTTAGGAAAACAGGAGTTTTGAATTTTCCAGAAATAATAATAGATTTGTCTACTTCTTGTGGTTCTGTCAGTTTCTGCCTCATGATTTTTGACACTCTGTTGTTAGATGCATTAAAGAATGTCATGTTTTCTTGGATAACTGACCTCTTTATCATTATATAATGCTCCTTTTTGCTCCTAGTAACTTTCCTTGTTCTGATGTCTGCTTTGTCTAAAATTAATATAGCTACTCTAACTTTCTTTTGATAAGTGTTAGCATGGTATCTCTTTCTCCATCCTTCTACCTTTAATCCTTTAATTTGTTTGTGTCATTACATTTAAAGTGGATTTCTTGTAGACAATGGATAGTTGTGTCTTTTTTATCCACTGTGTCAGTCTCTGTCTTTTAATTGGTGTGTTCAGACAACTCACATTCAAAGAGATTACTGACATAGTTGGATTAATATCTACCATGTTTGTCATTGTGTTTTATGTACTGTACTTGTTCCTCCCCCACACCCAATGCCTTTTTTGTCTTTTGTTTTATCTCTGCTTTCTCTGGTTTTAATTGAGGATTTTATGATTCTAGTACCTGTGTTCTCTTAGCATATAAATTATGTTTTTTTTATTTTAGTGCTTTCCTTAGCATTTGCTATGTATATTTACAACTAATCTAAGTCTGCTTTTCAATACTATACTGCCTCATGAGTAGTGCAAGTACCTTTTTTTTTTAAATATAATTTATTTTATTATCATTAATTTACAATTACATGTGCAATATTACGATTATTAAACTACCCCTTAATCAGGTCCCCCCCACCAACCCCATTACAGTCACTGTCCATCAGCGTAGTGAGATGCTATAGAATCACTACTTGTCTTTCTGAGTTGTACTGCCCTCCCCGTGCCCCCCCAACATTACATCTGCTAATCGTAATGCCCCTTTTTCCCTCTTATCCCTCCCTTCCCGCCCATTTTCCCCAGTCCCTTTCCCTTTGGTAACTATTAGTCCGTTCTTGGGTTCTGTGAGTCTGCTGCTGTTTTGTTCCTTCAGTATTTTTTCTTTGTTCTTATACTCCACATATGAGTGAAATCATTTGATACTTGTCTTTTTCGGCTTGGCTTATTTCACTGAGCATAATACCTCTAGCTCCATCCATGTTGTTGCAAATGGTAGGATTTGTTTTCTTCTTATGGCTGAATAATATTCCATTGTGTATATGTACCACATCTTCTTTATCCATTCATCTACTGATGGACACTTAGGTTGCTTCCATTTCTTGGCTATTGTAAATAGTGCTGCAATAAACATAGGGTGCATCTGTCCTTTTCAAATTGGCTGCTGCATTCTTAGGGTAAATTCCTAGGAGTGGAATTCCTGGGTCAAATGGTATTTCTATTTTGAGTTTTTTGAGGAACCTCCATACAGCTTTCCACAATGGTTGAACTAATTTGCATTCCCACCAGCAGTGTAGGAGGGTTCCCTTTTCTCCACA
>JAVSCE010021418.1:0-85528 GCA_032199065.1 Smutsia gigantea | reverse complement strand
TTATTTAATTATAAATGAGGTTGACTATCTTGTCTTATGTTGAATGGCAATTTGTCAAAGTTTGTCTTTGAACTGTCCATTCACGTCCTCTGCCCATATTTGCCTTTTTAAAAATTAAGTTGTCCAAGCTCTTTGCAAATTAAGGAAATCAGCCTTTTGTCTTATGTGCCTCAAGTATTGGATCGAATTACAATCACTAAATGACATACTGACTGGGAATTTAAATGATTTTTCTACATTTATAGGAAATATTCAATTTCAATCTGCTTGCACAAAATCAAAGGGAATTCAAAGATTAGTAAGAGCCCTAGTCCTGCAGTTTGATATGGGCTTAATTTAGATTCCTCCCAACTCAGAGAGATATGGGAATGGAATTCATTTTTGATAATGCAGAGAAGTGACTGATACTAGCTTTTCATTTACACGAAGTTGGCAGCTGCTTCAGAAAACAATAATAAATTTGATTATTGCACTCATTAAATTACATCAGAATCAGTATTCTTTAATTCTGCAGTTCAATCACAGGTGTTTCTGTCACATTAAGTAAAAAGCCAGCCCCAAACTAGACATTGTTACTTCTTAATTTAAAAACAAGCATATATAAGCTGGGTATTTTTCAATAGCATTAATACTCATTTTAACAACACTTATTTTTTGTTTGTAAAAACTGTACTTTGGATAAGAATGTGAAATACTTCTTTTAAGAAATGAACATGGAGAGGGCTTAGTTGGAATGGTTTGTTGGCAAGTTCAAAGCTGTCAATTCAACTTCATAGGCCTCTCTGCTCACCCAACCCATGCACATATAACCTTCTTGCTCTTTGAATTTCTTTCACGTGAGGTCACTTTCACACTGGAACAGCTTTCACCTCCCATACTGCCTCTGCCACCACTGGTCTCCACAATGGATTCTGGGAAGGACCACCTCTGACGTGGGTAGCCCAGACAGTGATCCACTTCCACATGTCCAGCCGCCCCCACTCTAGCCCCAGCAATTGTAAGAGGAGATCACTGCCACCTCCCACCACACTCTCACCTCCCCTCTTACTTGGGAAAGTCCATCATCATCAATAACCAATATTAACTGAATGCTTCATACATGCAGACATGTCGTAAAGGCCTTTTATGCATTATTTAACTGAACCCTCTTGACTTTCTCCCAGAAGGCAGGTACTATTACCCCCATTTCAGAGATGAGGAAACTGAGGCTCCAAGAGGTTAACTTTCCCAGGACTGTTCCAAAGTCTGCCCATGCAGACCTCCTATACAATAGCCCCTTATCCTTGTTTAGTTTGCCCAAGGGTTAAAGGTGGACCAGGGGAGGGAGGAGGAAGAGCTGAGGAAAAGGCAGGCCAAAAAGAACACATGCCCTAAGCTGTATTTCTGCCTTAGGGCGATGGATAGGGACAGGGGCCAACATCCTCCTATTGCTGCCCCAGGCTCCTACACCTTCCTCCATAAGGAGGAAGATGAAGGGCAAGTGGGGAATTTTAGTAATATCCATCAAAACTACAAATGCACAGCCCCTGTGATGGAACAACTTCAACTCTAGGAATTAACTAGAGCACTACTTTATAGATCAAAAATCTCCTTTCCTACGTCAAAATTATCAACCAAAGTTAAGGGCTGTGATCAGAAAAAAGTCCTAGGTGGCCCTCCAGCTGAAGTATATTATGCCTTCCATATTCACAGCTTTTACCCCCTCTTCCCTATCAGAGCTCCTTGCCCTGGCTGATTTTACCAGCTTTAAATCAACAGCTATCTTTATAGGCTAAAGCCTGAATTAATTAGAAACCACCGATCAAGGGCTTAAGTAACTGGTCCTTTTGGTGTGTGAAGGCGAAAGTCACTGAGAGCAGATGCTGCCAAGAAGACACAGGTTCAGCCCAAGTTCAACATAATACAAAGCAGCACTGAAACTGGTGCGCAAAAAGCAAGAGCAGCCTGAGGGGCTATCCAGGACTGAGCAAGAAGCAAGGGAGCCATGTCTCAAAGCACCCAGGTGGGTGCAGGCCAGGGGCAAGACAGAACCATGAGGAGGAGAAAGGAAGCAGGGTGGGAAAATGGACACCTGCTAGGGAATTAAGGCAGGCTGAGGAAGAAAGCCATTTACACCTTAGGGCACTGTGAGCAAAAGCCCCAGGGTAGACGCACTGTCCCATAAATTACCACACAAGTCATTCTGGGACTCCTCCCAGACCCGAAGGAAAAAGTGAAGGAGTGGGGTCCTAGAGGTACACAAGCGCATGTGCTCTGGAAAGAAAACTAAGAGCTGATGCAAGACCATATGATAACAAGGCTTAGTTGAGTAAAGCTACTTGAAACCTCCACAAGAGCCCACCCAAAAAAGCTACAGAACATTATCACCACACCCATGCATCAGGACAAGACACTGTTCTGAAATGCAGCAAACACGGGAATGATACCCCTCATCTGGGTTCCAAAGCTCACTATGAATAAATGCATTTTATCTGAAGGAGCTTTAGAACAAAAAAGCCACTCTGAAAGACAGAAGACCAGCAGACCATAATGTGACAGACACGGCAATCCCGGGAGGGTGCAGAGCATTCATCCATACTCCGCTCTGCCTTTCTCCCTGCTCCTCCCCGAGTTTGAGCAAAAGAGGCAAAAGGCAATGACTGCTGTTATATATGACAACACTATAGGTTCACATAAAATAAAACGCCCAACTGCACTATCTTGGTATGGTAATGAGGGAACTACACTTACTGTGGCGACGATCTAGTAATGTATATAATTATCGAGTCACCATGTTGTATATCTGAAACCAATCTAATATTGTGTATTAACTATATTCCAATAAAAAAATTTTTTAAACACCTGATTAATGGAAAATATAGCTCCCTGAGTTTTCAAAGGTGTTGCAAGTATACCAAGTTCTTATAAAGTACCAGACAATGTAATGAGGGTCCTGGTATTTTCCATTTTGTCTTTTGACAGTATTTTAAAATGACTTGAGTATCACCAAAAAGTAACTAAAAGAAAGCATGAATGAATTTATTTATAATAATGACATAAAGGCCTTTCCAAGCATGACATAAATCCCAGAAGCCACAGAGGCAAAGACATATGACAACATATTACAAAAAAAATCCCTCCCTGAAAAGCCAAAAGATAAATGACATATTGAGGAAAAAATACATGTGCATTTGACAAAAGGCTACTTTATTCTCTAATTTATATTATAAATCAAAGAGAAAATCCATGGAAGAATGGGCAAAGGATAGTCATAGTTCAAAGAAAAATAAAAGACAGATGATCAAAAAACATATGAAAAGATGTTTAGCTTTATTCATCGCTAAAAACGTGAATTATAACAAGAAAAAATGGGGTACCATTTGCAACCCATCAGACTTGCACACATTTCAAAAGAGATGGCAGGCATAATCCTCGGGTAGTTTGGTAATACTGATCAAAATGTAAAAGGCATTCACCTTTGGTCCACAATTAATTGCTATGAATTGAGCCTACAAAAATAAAAGTATATTAGGACATATGTAGCAAGCAAGGACGACTACTACACATTTTTATTTGCTATAGCAGAAAAAAAAGAGAGGAAACAACGTCACAGTCCATTAAGAGGAGACTGGTTCAAAACAACCAACAATAAAACACTACACAGCCATTAAAAGGACAGATCAACCTGTATGCTTTGATATGGAAAAAGCTCTAATATTTAGCCCAAACAAGCAAGATACAGAACAATGTGTACATATATGATACCCTTCATCTACTTTTCTTAAAAAAAGTAAATATATGCTGCTGTATCCATTCTGGAGGGAACAGCATGAAATTATCAACATTGGTGACTTTTAAGAATGAGGACTAAGGACAGAGGTGGGGAGGGACAGGAAACAGACTGTTTTACATATTTTGAATTTTTTATTACAGCTGTATTATTCTCACTGTAAGTTTTTTTAAGACGTATAGGATTTTAGATTAAAATGTTAATTTTTTAAACCAAAAAATCTACAGAAAGATAGGCTGCAAATGGATAATTATTGTATCAAGCAGACAATTATAAAGGTAGAAACAAAGACCTACAAAGAGCAGTGACAAGACTGATGACTTTTGACCGAAAAGATTCTTTAAAACATCAAAATAGAAATAGAAAAACTTCGTGGTGGAAGTAGGATTTGAACGGGACTTTGCATTTCAAATGGAACAGAAAGAACACTTCAGACAGAAGGAAGGGCAGGAGCAGAGCAGAGTGAAAATGTATGAGGGGAGGACATGAGTCGGAATGTGAAGAGCTTTGAATACTAGATTAGAAAAATCAAACTGCATTTGGTGGCAGCCAATTTGACATGAGTCCAAAGAAGGACTCACAAGGAGCTGGAGACCAAAGGATGCTATCCACTCTAGGAGACAGGCTGGTTCAGCCTCCAACAAGCTGAGTTCAGCTGCCCACTGGCCATCTGGGTAGAGGGGGCCAACAGGTAGTGGGTATGGGATGCAGCTCTGGAGATAACTGATTTGGGAGTGACCACAAATTGTACTACCCAAGGACTGATGTGGTAAGATGAGGTTTCTCAGAGAGAGAAAACAGTCTGTTTGCTCTGTAAGCGGCACTAGCACAGGGTATTTCATGAAAGGGGTAACGTCCACGCCTAGTCCTCTCCTTAACACATCATTTCACCAGTGAAGTTCTGCAGCATGCTTGTTGCTAAGCTTTAAGAAAACTGAACGATGAAAACCAGAACCTAGCCTACTGACATCTCACACTGCTAACTCATTCTGGGGGAACCCTAAAGATGAGAAAGGACACTTAAATGTCATCTGGGCAAAACACCCACATGGGCCTTGAAACCCCCTGGACGACATTCTTGGGTAAAGCCCTGGAAATGTTTCCCCACAATTGACAACCTGAACAAAAGCAAAAGTGTAAACCCTAAGCAGTTAAGAGATATGCTGATTTTTGAGCCTCCCTGATCTCTCTCTCTCTCAGTGGTGAGGTCCCTGAGGGCAGAGACTGTGTGCCCAAAGCCTACCAGCGTATCTGGCAGAGAGGCTCTCAGCCTATGTCAGCTGATGCAACCTAAACCAAGCTGGCAGTCTAAATCCAAGACGGCCACCATACACAGCTGCACCCCAGCCTTTCCTGCTGAAGGCCCAGGAGATGTAGGATGGTCTTGGCCAGCAGGTGAAATCTAGCAAGATGGCTCATTCCCATCTGACCCATAAGCACTTGAATTTGCTCTGCTTCATTTAAAAATACCCAGTGACACTTCCAAGGAAGGAAAGCAAGGCTACATACTTGGAAGTTGTTTAAGGCACCAGGAGGTACCCCATTATTCTCAATCAAGATGTTCACGATTCCAAACCCAGATTTACACCTGCTGGCTTCAGTCACTTGCTGATACCAGAGACAACTCAAACCAGGCTCACTTTCTTAGGCCCTAAAGATCTGACCATCCCTAATTGTCATTCTCATACAAAAAGTCATTAAAAAGACCACAGATGGAAGCACTGGGGACAACGGGCCTGTAACAGCAGTAACAACTATATAAAAATAACTTTTCTAGGTATTTCTGCCTGGGTCTAGATCAAAACTAAAATTGAGCTGTCAGGAATTACAATCTAATCCTTCAGAGAGCAGCAGCCGAATCACACCAGGGCTGCGTGAAACATTCTGGTGCTGCTGAAACCCAACGCAAGAAAAAAATAAATAAAATGGCATTCCGTGATGGATATTCATGAAGCACTTATCCTAATTTAAAAGAAAACAAGTCTAGAGTTCTTACTGCATTAATTCATGTGAGACTGAAGGAACATTTTTATCCAAACTGTTAGATTTCCTACCAAGGCGTTAACATTCTCCAAGTCTGCTCAGATACACTAATTCTGAGAGTGCATTAGGTTTGACAGTGGGGCTTCTTTCAGTCAATGCAAAACATCAGAAGTGTCCTCTGAGCTTTCCTAGCGGGGTGGGGATGGCCTCTTTAACCTTACTGACAATGGTAAGGTCTAACAGTTACTGAACTCCTACTGTGTACTGTAGGTGAAATAAATGTAAGCTCTTTACCTGTTCACTCCGTCTTTGTGAGGGGACAGGTTCTGGAACCATGCCCCAACCACAAATGAGGAAACTAACAAGACTAGGAACCTTTCACAAGGTCACTAGTGACTGGTGAGCCAGGATTTGAACCTAGATTTGGCGGTCTCCAGGGCCGGAACTCTTATCTCCTATAAGGCTAAGATTTTGACCCAGGCACACTGGTGGGATGCAGGGTTTTTATATGTGCCAGACTCTTACTGACCAACTTTGAGTTAAATCCATCATCTAAGGACGTATCATTACATCAACCTGGTGATAAAGAAGGGTTACAATGTGCTGTACTTTGAGTAGTTATGCAGTCATTCCTCTGAGTAATGTCATTCTTTTTATTTCTATGAAGTGGGCAAATAGATGTTTCAAATTCTAATCATGAAGTAGAAAGATGTGTGTCAGGTAAAAGACTGAATAAGCTTTCTTAAAGCAAAGAACTCAAAAATGTCAAAAATATCTGCTTACTGCTGGCATTTCAGGGGGCACTGGACCTGGAAAAGACATTAAGTCCTACCTCTTATGACAAAAGGATTAGAAAGGCTCACCTTGAATTGCTTTCTTCCATGAGGTTTTCCATGTCATCAATATCAACCAGAAAATAACCATTAGAAATTTAAACTGCATTCAGCTGATGACCTTCGCTAAGCTAAATTCAGCAGTTTGTCAGCTATAAAGCATTAAATGGACACAATTAAGAAGTCTGAAAAACATTAAGGAGCATTTAAACTAAAGTAACATGAAAATTAATGAAAATAAAACATAATGATAGCCTTCTAGATTCATGATACTGACATTTTTGACAGGTGCTTCAACTGAAACGTAGAAGTAGGACCCAGAGACATGCAGAAATCCACTACTCAGTAGATACACTGAAGTTCAGCAGCTTATCATGTCTCCACCTTGCTAAATTTACACCTAATCATAACAATGCTGCTGCTGAAAATGTATTAAACAGTTACTAGGTCCTGCAAATTTTGCTACCTCCTTCGTAAGCTTTTTTTCATTTTTACTCATAGCAGCCCTATGAAATGGATTTTATTATCCCCACACTACAATGAGAACACAGAGGCTCAGAGACACTATACTAATTGCCCAAGTTCACATAGCTAATAAGTAGCCTTGCTAGATCTCAAACCTAGGCCTGTCTGATTCCAAACTTGATGTTCTTTCCCCATAGCCTTCAACAACTAAAGAAGTACATGATTCTTTCCTTTTCTCATAATCAAGATTAAAGATTTTAATGTTTCCAAGATTTGTTTTGTTATCAGCACCCTAAGAATGAAAGCTGAAAACATCCACCTTGAATGGCAGCGTTAGAAGTAAGTGACACATGAGAAAGCTAATAATTAATAACAGATTCTCCTTTAATAAAAAGGGGAAAGGGTCAAAGATTATTTTAAAAAGTTGTTTACCAACAAAAATCAGGAAGTCTTTGAGGACCTATTACCAAAAAGTCCAGCTACAGTATTAGATTCCACAAGGGCTCCAAGAGAAGTATTAAGACGCAATGCCCTCAAAAACCTCCCACTCCAGCAGGGACAAGAACAGGTTCCAAAACCTAGGAACAAGGGCTGAATCCTGTGCTTCGGATTCTGAGTGCCACAAAGGCATGGGGGCAGGGCAGTCAGGGAACACCCTCTGGAGGAAGTCTATCTGCAGCAGGGGCTTGAAGGAAGTGAAATGGAGAATTTACACAGACAAGAAAAAGGAGGCCAGTTCTTCAGAAGGGGGAACAACAGGAGCGAAGCCCTTGAGGCAGTCATAAGCTCACTTCCGTCAGGCGACAGACTAGGAGAAGGAGAAGCAGGGAACAAGGCTCAGGTAGGTAAGGATGGGCTAAACCACGAACGCCTTGAAAAGACAGGGTGGGCAATGTGGTTGGCAAGAGGACACTACTGAGCTTGGAAGAGTAGCATAAACACCATGGACTCTTAACCTGATCTCCTGACCCCTAGTCTCTTCTCTTCCCCTCTCCTGCAAATTACGGTAAACCACCCCTAGCCTCCTGCTGATCACCACTGCCTTTAGAAGAGTTTCAACTTTAGCTAGTTTCTTTCAGGAACTAGCCCCAACCTATCTTTCCTCCTATTCCTTTCCTATATGAACCCTTCTCTACAAAGAGACTGGGCTATTCACTAACTCCATATGGTCCCTGGGCCTGATTACTCTTTTCATATCTGAATCCTACTCATTCTTTAACAGCCAGCTCAAACCCTGCCTGCTCACTAAGCCTTCCCTGACCACTGGGCCACAGTAACCTCTCTCTCTCCTTCCTCTTAATTCTACAATACACAGCCTTGGCTTATCACTCAATCACCTTTTTACAGGTAAAGTCTCAGCACCCAGTGTAAAGCTGTTCGGAGGCTGTGTCTTCTACCACTTTCCCCTGCCACATAGAATAGCATCTTAACATTTAATAAGCAAGCAAGCACTCAACTCTTTTTTTGACTTCCTATATTGTTTGGTATTAGCATAGAGGAAGGATGGGGGCGGTGCACACACAGTTCTGAAGTCAGAGACCAGCTAAGAAACTGTTGCAATAATCCAGATGTGAAGCAAAGTGGGCCTGGACTAGGGAACAAAGAGAAAATGGGCAAATAAAAACAACAAAAAATTTTTGCATGCAAAAACTCAGGGGGATATGATTACTACTAGGAACAAAAGCAAGAGACGAATTAGGATTAAGGTGAGCTTGAGAAATGCTTCTTGTAATCATTCTAAAGCCTGTCTGAAACCAAGTGTATGAAGTGACTAAAAAAACCCACAATTGCAAAAAGTCTTCAGTGAAACTGCCCAATTCTTGAGCCAGGGGCAGCCCTTCCAATTTTAGACATACACAGAATGGAAGACCTAGAAGGGTCTTTAGAGAACTAACCTAAAACCCTCACTGTCCAGATGGAGAAACTGAGGCCCAGACTGGTAAAGCCTTGCTGAAAACCTCAAGAAAGACTCCTGGACTACTGCCTCCTTAAAGCACAGCCGCCTAGCCTGGAAGGACACTTTACACCCGCAAGCCAGCCCCCCGTAATGATAGGACCGACTGAGGGCGAGAGTGACCATGGAGACCTCTAGGGCCAAGCACGACGCGCCGCCGCCTGTTTACCTGGAGAAAGGCGGAGGCGTGGGACAGGAGCTCCGTTGCAGCCACCAGCAGGGCCGACCCCGCGGCCCGGTCAGGCTCTCCAGGGCACTCACCCAACCGGCCTGCCTGTACAAAGGCGGAGCGCCCCCCGGGGTAAGGGGCCCGGAAACAGGGGATCCCGAGACGCCCGGGGCGGAGGCTGGGGAGCGACCCTCGGCCCTGCCAGCGGCGCCTGGACTCCCGGACCCAGCACGGTTGGCCCCTCGGGAGGGCGCGCCCGGCCCGAGCAGGTGCCCGGGGCCCCCGACCCCGCCCGGCCTCACTCCAGCCTGCGCCGCCCGCCCACCCTCTGGCCCGTCGGACTGACCAGGCGCGGAGGATCCCGCCCCGCCGCTCCCAGAGGGAGCCGGACAGCGCCTGGGGACTTCTCGGGGTCCTGCCGGCTCCGTCCGCGCCTCGCCCACCGCCCGCCGCCGCCGGCCGGCGCCTCACCTGCCGAGGCGCCGCGCTCACATCGCCCGCCCGCGGCGCCCCTCCGCCGCCGCCGCCGCCATGGCGCCAGGCCCGTCCCGCTCCGCTCCGCCCCAGCCCGCGCCCCCCGCCCCCGGAAGCGCTTCCCAGCCCCGCCCCCTCGGCGACAGCGCTTCCGGGCAGGCTCCGACGGTGTAGTGGTGCCGCGGGCCCCGCTGCTCCTCTCAGTCCTGTTCCGGATCCCAGAGCCTCGCCGCGGACGAACGGGGGAGCGGCAGCCTTGGACGAGACTCCGGGAGGGAGCGGCACCGGGTCTGTGCCCAGAGCCTCCCGCCCGCGTTCTCCTGGGTGCCCCCTGCTGGCGGGAGCCGGGTTCCGCAGCGGGGCGCGCCCGGAGTTCCTGGAGCGCGGTGGTGGGAGGCCAGGACCCTCGAACCCTTCCTCACCCGGGGCCTGTGCCGCCCACCTCCAGCCCAGCCCTCCCCTTCCGAGATCCTCGCTGGCACAGCCCTTGGGGCACCCGACCCGCGCCTGGCGGGCGGCTGAAGACAGTAAGGTGCAGTGGTTAGGAACACTGGCCTGAGGACCTGCTATGCTGGGTCACTTAATCTATGACCTTGGGCAGTTCTCCTGTTCCTCAAAACGGGAAATAAAAATTCCCAATTTGAACCTGTCGCAGAGGAGGCCTCAAAAAATTTCCACATCTTTGAGACAACCCAATCTTGACACTCGAGTGAAAGCCTCGCCCAAAATTTTTCTGTGCTTCAGAGAATTTAACACCCTTTGAACAGCTTTCCTTTGCATTTTGTTGGACTCTTCAGGAGTTGTAGCAGAGGTTTATTTTCCTTTTCTGACTTTGTCATAAAAATAAATTAATAGTCAAAGATACCAGCTCCTCTTTAAGATATAAAGCTCAGACTCCCTGATGCCACCTTATTCTTTGCAAGCAGGAACTCTATCCAAGATCCGTCCAGGAGTCATCTTCCGATAACAGCCACCTTTTGCTAAACACTGCAGAGCACTGTGTAGACACTATAGACATGATCTTCCTTAATACACTACTCCAAGAGGTAACAATCTATTATCCCCATTTATCCAGGGCACTGAGGCTCAGAGAGGTTAAATGAGATACCTAAAGTCACAGAGATAAATGGCAGGCTTAGGATGAGTTCCCTGACTCCAGACAGGAACTTCTTATGGTAACGGATATTCTGAACACAGAATATTAGGTAACCAATTCTTAACTGCAGGCACCTGGTTAGACAGTCTCGCTCTCTAATTGCTATTCGTCTTGAGCTATTTCCTTGAGATCTGTCCCCAGAAGTGAGATCAGTGAACCCAAGGACACAGGAATGCATCATCTTATCAGGCTAGGTTTTCTCAGGACCACTGGTCTGATTCACATGCCTGCATGAATGAGTTCCTGTGTCCTACATACTAGCTATGGGTTTAATTATTTTAACTGGTGCTTGCTAAATTTATTGGTAACTGTTGAGGTGTTTTTGGTTGTATGACAGTATTTGCTTGTCATTAAGGATTGTAAAGACTAAAATGTTCCTAAGTATTTTAACCTTTGTGCCAAGTGTCTCACAGTTATTTGCTATCTGTCTGTTGAACGATGGATCTTTTCCTCATAGATTTATATTTATTCCCCTGCCTAATTGGGCAATTAAACTCATATATTTTCCAGTCTTCTGCTTTTGTTGTTATTTGATTATGTGTCATAATCTCTACTAATTTTAGTCAGAAAACTGTCACTTCTCCACAGTTGAGGTGCATGGATTTCTGTAGCCTCTTTGAAATCAAGGAGTTTAGAGGGTGAGTTTATGGGCCTCATTTTAATTTATTCCAGTTATCCAGTTTCACAGGCAGTATTTATGAAATAATAAATTTCACATTTCATCAAAGTCTGGGGTTAACCTTCAATCGAGTCAAGGAGGGGTTTGTCATAATGGGGGTCAGCGTTTGTGACAGTGAAAGCTGGTGTTTGCCAACATCTGTGCTCTGCCTTCTCTTCCTCCAAGGTGCATGCTCAAACACATCTCCCAGCCTCCCCTCCATGTCATGTGTTAATTGTGTGTGTGAAGTGTGTGGCGTGCTTGTAAAAGTTAATTCCCGACCCCTTTTTTCCTATTCTCCCCTTCCTAGGAGACAGATGTGACCTGAATCTCCACTTTTCATCTATTCCAGATTCCTAAGCACTTGGAGAGTCAAGACAGCCAGGTTATCTGTCTAGCCTCTGCTTTTGGCTCCCACAAGGAAACCCTTTCTGCTAGAATTCAGACCACACTACAGAGCTCTGGCCCATGCTGAAATTCCCAGAGTTTGGCAAAACCTCCTCTTTGTGTTGGTGCCCATCAGAATCTTACAGGATACACTAAGTCATGAGTATCCTTTGGTCCCCTCCCCAGGGCCCTCTGGTGTGCCCCTTCCACCTGCCTCACTACCTGAGTAGTTGTGGGCTAGCAGGGGAGTCTGTCTCTCCCAAAAGTCCCAAGCTGTCTACTGACTTCTAGAACATCCCAGTGGGTCAGCGGTTCTCCCACCTGCTGCTTCTACAGAGGAAAGTGAGTGTTGTACTTGGTCCGGGAAGAGCCCTCTTCCTTAGAGACCCCTCTTGTACTCACTGCCCTTGTGATGGGGACCAGGTAGCATTTCACCCCTCAGGGCATCTCCTCATCTGTTAAATGGTGATTAGACTGAGGGATGTGATTTGTAGTCTCCCTTCCCACCACCAAGACTGGGTAGTAGAGGTTTCTGGCCAAGCAGTGAGGTCCCACTAAGCCACCCAGGAGCTCCTTGATCCTATCTGGGGCAAGGCATTCACCCTACTGAGGGTTGACCTCTTCATCTGTATAGAGGATGATGGTACCTGCCTTGGTGGAAAAATAAAATAATGATGCAATGCTTCCAGCATGGCCACTCAAGAATTATTCTTGGTCAGCAAGGAAGAAAGGATGGCACCCATTTCCCTGAGGCCTTTTCTTACTTCCTGGAGGGATGGCTTCCCCTCTTCTCTCCTCCTGTCTCACCTGTCCAGCTTCTGGTCGGGCCTGGCTACTCTCTGACCTGAGCCCTGCTGACACCCACTGGGCCCACATGCTGCCTCTGGAGTCCTTCTGTCATTTTCTTCCTGGTTTCCTGCTGATTCTCTAATACTGTCCCTTGTCATTGACTCTCCTGGCACTCTGTACTTCTCCTTTATAGTAACCACAAGGATAATTACCTGTTCAATTAGGAGTTTAATATCTGTGCCCCCTACTCTAGCCTGTAAACTCCATGAGAAAGAGATCTTGACTTCTTCTCTGCTGTGTCTCTGGTGCTTGGTACTCAATAAATATCTGTTGAATTAATAGATAATGAACAGTTAGGTGTATTTGCTTCTAAGTCCATGCTCCTTGAAGGCAGGGGCTGTTTGATCCATTTCCTCTGCACCCTGCAAAGAACTATATGGGCAGAGTACTGAATAGGCAGCAAAAATATTTGCGAGTAAAACAAAAGAATGAATAAGAATGAATGAAATGAGAATTAATCCTATTTCTCTTTCCCTTTTACCTGCATCACACCTCCGACCAAGTCTCCCCATCTGTGTAAATGGTCTCTTGGTCTTGACCAGCTCCTGTCTTGTAGCTTCCCGTGACCAGTAAGGATGGTAGATAAGAAGAGAGAGGCTTTCCACATTTGTAGGGAATTCTCATTTGAAAAATGTTTTCATCAAGTCTGCACGGGTCCTTTCCACCCCAGTTCCTGCAGAGGACACACCTACCTGATCAAAATCCCTGCCTGGTCTAAATTGGTGGCTTTACTCCAGGAGATGGGACACAAATGCATACAGGACCACTTTTTGGCCCAGTGCATTTACCCTCCCAATTTTCATAAATGCCATTAATTGCAAAGTTTCATACACTCATTCATAGTGCAGTAGGCAGTGTTGAGTTCTAGTAAGAGAATAGAGGAGTCTTAAGAGTTGCTATGGATACACAGCATTTTTTTTTTACTTTTTCTTATCTGAAAATGTAGCTTAATATTACTGAATTTCCTCTTTTAATAAAGGACACATTCTTGTTCACATTTAAACATCGCTGGAATCAGAAGGAATCTTAGAATTAATGCATATATTTAATCCAGTTGTGCTTTTTTGCCCCAAATGTGGTCCAACAAGTTCAGAGTGTATCTCAGAATCAACAGCATTCTTGGAAGCTATCTCTTAAGGTGGACTGTTGTAACTCCCATCACATTTTCTCAGAAGCACTGACTTTAGTCAGACAGTAAAGTGAAGATGTCTGCAAAGATCTAGCCTGGTTTAAAAAGGTGACTTTGTGCTCTAAGTGTTATAAACCAGGCATAAACCCGCTGGGCACGCCTTCGATTTCAATGAAGTGAGCAAACTGCACGTAAAGAGCATTCACGCTGCCTCATGTGTTTAATGTAAAGCCAACATCCTGTCCATCAAACATGAGACCAGAAACATCACTCGCCTTTACTCAGAGACAGAGGGCTTTGCAGGTTGACTTTGATGACCAAGACTCTTCAAAATAGGTGCCTGGGGAGATGGAACCTTTTTCCCCTAAGTAAGTTTCCCTAGAGCAAATAGTTCCACTGACCTTAGACATGACTTTAGCACTTTCTTGAGAGCTGTTAAAAAATAAAAGTCATGACATCCTATTGTTTGAAAGCCTTGATAAAGATTTCAAATATGAGGATGTGGAAAGGGATGTGTCTCTTTAATCTCTCTCTCCTTGCTTCTGATTAGTCTTTAGTCCTTTCCTCCTTATAATCAGAATGGAGGGGAGCCCTTTGGGAACACAGTGTCTGTGGGCAGTGTGGAATGGTTCCAGGCTTTGTGGAGGAGGGAGGATGTCCCACTTTGTTTCTTCCTTTTCGTCAACTTTAATTAGGTATTAGGAGTTTGACCAACATATACACATGTTAACTGCCACGGTCTTTGCTTTTTGGGCTTTTGCTAAGCACCAACAAGGGTTCTCAGCATCTGGCTTTTGATCCTGCCTCCTAGGGGCCCCATGCATCCTCGCCTTGCTTGTGTTTGCTGCAGAAATCAGTGACTGAGGGAATTGCAGGAGGAGAGGTGAGATCACCGGCCATGCTCAGAGCAGACCAGCTGAGCAGTGGAGGCACACAATGCCTGAGACCCTGTTATAGTATTACTGTCACATATGTATTCATGCAGCAAATATTTATTGCGTGCTAATTAAGTGCCAAACATTGCTCTAGGTGCTGGAGATATAGCAGTAGATGGAAAAAAAAAGTCCCTGCTCTTCAGGAAGTATTTCCCTATAAGGGAAAGAGAGGCATAAACTAACAAGACATAGTGCATTTGGTGGGGAGAAGGGCTATGGAGAAAACAAACAGGGAAGGGGAAAGGGGAGAAGACAGTATGTCACCCAGTGACAGAGTTTCACCCTGTTTTGAAATGCTTACCTTACTTGTGTATCAGCAAGAGGATGAGTGTTCACAGCTGCAGGGCAAGCAGGGGCTCTGGTGCCATTACCTGCCTTCCTGACCTTAATCTACTTCCTCCCTAGTGACATTGAGCTGGGGTTTGCCTGAGCCCTGTGTACCCGCCCTGCTCTGATCTAACCTCTGCTGGGCTCCTCTAGGATTTGCTCGTCACTAGCTCTGTGTCCCCTCTGTCCCCTCGCCTCAGCTCTATTGTCCAGTCCACCATCCCTGGTCCAGAACTGAGCTTTGTTTTCAGATTCACTGAAAATATTGAATTACGAAGACCTGACTAATTTCACTGCATTTCCAAGATTGGACCACATGGTAAAAACTGAGACTCCAGGCAAGTAAATCATACTCTTTGAACCTTGGTTTTCTCATCTGTAAAGTGGGCATGGTAATAGTATCTGCCCCAGATGGTTGTGATGAGACAAGGAGATAACAGAGGTAAAGTGGTTTCAGGGCCTTGTCATCAGTCCTTAATAGGACCTCTTCACACAGGAGGGACTGAACTAGTGACAGTAATGCAGGTGCACCCTAGCCTTGCCTTCCCTCCCCTCCTCCCGCCTAACTCTTATTTGACTCTCTCATTCTCAGCTCCTCTTTCATCACGGAGCTTAGTAGCTCGGTGGAATCTTTGCCTCTGGGCACTTAATGAGAAAACTCTTCAACTGATCTGCTCACTCCCACTCTCAGGCCTGAAGAAGTGTCTGTTCAAAGAGGATGAAGCCTTCCTTGTCAGTCAAGACTCAGAAAACTAGGGTGTCTTGGCCCTTTCTTTATTTCTAATAATCTGGTTTTAAGACAACATTTATCTCTTCTCTGAAAATAAAC
The DNA here is from genome assembly GCA_032199065.1 of Smutsia gigantea. Lineage (NCBI taxonomy): Eukaryota > Metazoa > Chordata > Mammalia > Pholidota > Manidae > Smutsia > Smutsia gigantea. Next base: position 69,611 of record JAVSCE010021418.1, on the reverse strand, counting down.
AGCCTTTTGGAAGTCCCAGAAACCTTGGCACTCGCCGCCAAACTAGCCAGAGGGTTAGATTTGTCCAGGGCACTTCTCTGCACCCATCCCTTCTCTTGGCTGGAAGCAAAGTGCCTTTGCTGTCTGCCAGCATGGAAAGCTGGCTTAGCTGACAATTTATACTGTAACACTTTCTATTTCTTAGCCTACCCTCAGTACTCACAAGACATTCAGATAAGTGAATAACCTCTGTCTACCCAGTCTCCTCTTCCTTTAGCCTTCTTCTCATTTCTTTTCCTGGAGTTCCCTGAGTTTGGTGAAACTGGACATGCTCATCTACTTTGGCTTCCAACTCCTGATTGAGCAATAAATGAAGGATACAGTTTGTACAGTCAAAGCTCAGTTAACAAAGTTAAGATGCTTGACCTCCCTGAACTTCAGTCTCCTCATCTGTAAAATGGAGATAATAAGTGTTCTGATCTCAAAGGGATCTGGGGAGTAGTACAATGAGATAATCATTGTAACAGCACTTTGCAAAGCACCTTGTGTGTGATAAACATGCAAAGCCAGTGGTTCCTATGTCCACATTGGGCTCTGTTAGGATGAATCCTATTTTCCTGCTGAGGCTTCTCTATTGCCTCCAACTATCTGGGAGCCATCACACTGCGCCCTGGGCGTCTGCTAACTTGCCTGTCAGGCATAAGCAGCTTAACGACAGGGATCTTGTCTTGCTGTCTTGCAATTCTTAGAAGTTACCAGCATTTCCTGTTGTCAGGGGCTTCCTGTGACTTGAGAGCAGGGACTGTGTCTTGTTTCTCACTGCAGTTGCTGCGCCCAGCAGCAAAGGCAAGGGATCAATTAATGTTTTTAAAAAAGGAACCAAGGAAGCACAAAAAGATATCAGGCTCCAGCTGGCTCCCACTAGGATTAAATGGCTCAGAACTAGGGAATACTGAGTCCCAGCATCGCCCTGCATGGGCAGCATTGCTGCCGTCCTGACCATTGGCAGACCACTCCCTACCGTGCCAGCCCTCCTCAGTCCTCCTCCCAACTTCCTCTCAAACTGCTGCTCACCATGCCTTCCCACAGAGAGCTGGAAAAGGGGCAGTGTACCTCTAAGAAGTGAACAACAAACAGCACTGCCCCAGAGACTAAGAGCAGTGTGTGTTCCCTCTCCCAGACGGAGAGTCTATGGTCGCCTAAAACAACCTCTCTTCCATCAACACATCTACAATCTGGTACCAACAATGTGTTCTAGAAGACCACCCACGGGACAACCATTCCTTTCAAAAAACATGTGGAGCTACATCGCTAATCATCAGAGAAATGCAGATTAAAACCACAATGAGATATCACCTCACACCAGTGAGGATGGCCAACATCCAAAACACAAACAACAACAAATGTTGGCGAGGATGTGGAGAAAAGGGAACCCTTCTACACTGCTGGTGGGACTGCAAATTAATTCAACCATTGTGGAAAGCAGTATGGAGGTTCCTCAAGAAACTCAAAATAGAAATACCATTTGACCCAGGAATTCCACTCCTAGGAATTTACCCTAAGAATGCAGCAGCCCAATTGAAAAGGACAGATGCACCCCTATGTTTATTGCAGCACTATTTACAATAGCCAAGAAATGGAAGCAACCTAAGTGTCCATCAGTAGATGAATGGATAAAGAAGATGTGGTACATATACACAATGGAATATTATTCAGCCATAAGAAGAAAACAAATCCTACCATTTGCAACAACATGGATGGAGCTAGAGGGTATTATGCTCAGTGAAATAAGCCAAGCCGAAAAAGACAAGTATCAAATGATTTCACTCATATGTGGAGTATAAGAACAAAGAAAAAAACTGAAGGAACAAAACAGCAGCAGACTCACAGAACCCAAGAAAGGACTAATAGTTACCAAAGGGAAAGGGACTGGGGAAAATGGGCGGGAAGGGAGGGATAAGAGGGAAAAAGGGGCATTACGATTAGCAGATGTAATGTTGGGGGGGCACGGGGAGGGCAGTACAACTCAGAGAAGACAAGTAGTGATTCTATAGCATCTCACTACACTGATGGACAGTGACTGTAATGGGGTTGCTGGGGGGGACCTGATGAAGGGGTAGTTTAATAATCGTAATATTGCACATGTAATTGTAAATTAATGATAATAAAATTAAAAAAAAAAACATGTGGAGCTCTTCTCTAAGTTTTGTTGACACTTCAGCCTCTACATTCCTCTCCCAGTTAAACTGCCCCAGCAGAATCGCCCTTTTGAATTCTAAAGCACACTCCAAAGACAGCCCGACCTGAGCCATGTATATGGTGAGACCCAGAAACTACCATGAAAGAATTGGAGGCAAAAGTCTAAGCATGACTCTTTCTTTGCTCAGTAGAGCTCAAGCCATATTGTTGGCCCAAGAATCTCTCCAAATACCCATCATTTTCCTTGCTTGTGTCACATGACATGCAATTTCTAGAAGGGCATGCTATTTCTAGCAGGATGGGGATCAGGGATGACATTCTCACTCATCGCTGAAGCGGGTTGCTGGGGAGTATGATCTGTTAACAAGCAAGCCAATTAGAAACAAGAATGGGAAACTACAAACACGTGCCACAACGTGGATAGAGCTCAGAACGTAACACTGAGCTAATGGAGCCGGACTCTAGACTATGTGCTGTACGATCTCATTTATATAAAGTTCAGACGCAGGCAAAAGTAATTTGTGGATGCTACTGGTCAGGGCTGATTACACTTGGAAAGAGAAATGAGGGGAATTTTGAGCCCTGTGTCTTTTGATCTGGGTTCATGCTGTGAAAATTCATTGAGCTCTACATTTATGATTTGTACTTCTGTGCTTGAACATACTTCAGTTATAAAAAAAAAGTATGTGGAGAGCAGGAAATCCTCAGGACTGAATCACACAATGATAATGCAAGCTTTTGTGTAAATTTAAGTTTAACTCACAGAACTATAAAAAGAGCATGCCCAGCCCAGGTCTCTTGTCTATAGGGGCCGTTAAACTCTACCAAGCGAAAGCTTTCCTTTCCTAGCCAACAGGGAAGTAACTTTTCATCCAGAGTCTATTCCTTGATCACTGTCTGTACAAGTTCTATAAGTACCTCTGACGAAGGCCAGGGGTCAGAACCTGCTACAGAGTGCAGCTGTTGTCTGGAGAAAATCTTTAAGAACATGTAACAGCTTCTGCCTGGAGCAGATAGGGGTCATATATGGGGAAGGGCTCCCAACCATGGATTCTGATGCTGCCCTTCCATCCCACGGAATTCCCCCCAAGTGCCACTCTGATCATCAGAGGACAAGCTGCCTCCCAGGCATTCTGTAGAGTAACAAGTTGACTTTCATCCTGCCCAAGGCAGGGGAGTTCTCTGGGGTCCAGACTTCTGAAAGGAGCAGTTTGTGACACTGATAAGATTACCCAAAGCACAAGGAAGAAACAGTTTTTTTAAAGTTAGCCAAGCTAGTCATTTTTCTACGTTTAAAAAGACAAGACAGCTGAATTATCAGCAGCCTCCATCTGCAAAGAGAGTGGGAGGCTGGGAGGAGCAGAAGCAGCTCCGCATGCATGTGACCTGGTTTGAGACCAGCACTCAGTTCCTGACCCCAGGCACCAGGTGGTGACAGCTGCTCACAGGCTGGGGAAGGTACAGCAGGGTCCTCAGTGAGTCAGCACCTTTCAGTCCCAAGGAAGGGAGCGTCCTGAACATGGCCAAGCCGACCTTCTACACTCAGTGAGTGAGATGTGAAGCAGTTCCTGGCTGGGGTGACTAAATTTACAAGAGGGAACAGAACTAATAATAGTACAGTCCCGTACATGTTCGGCCCTTGGAGAGCAGGAATTTGATGTCTGTTAATCTCAGTGAGCATCCCCAGACTCCCACCTTACTACTGCCACACTCAAGGCTTCCCAAAGAATATAGGGAACTGTTCTGACTTCGACTGGGCAAACTTGTTGGGTGCCAGGCTCCATGCTGCACGAAACACAGCAATGGGATAAACACAGACACAGGTAGGTCTTGACACCCTCTCGTCCTCACAGAACTTGGCAGTGTGCCTACCAATGTGCCTGCACGAATGACACAACCTAAGCTTTATGGGGGCCCTAAGAAAGGCTAGATGGTGCTGAGCTGGGAAGAACAGGGTAAGTTTCTATGAGAAGGGGGTGTTGGAGATGGCCTTGACTCTGGGCAGAAGAAGACAAAGTGGGCATCCTTGGCACAGGGAACATTAGTAATGCTCATGGTTACAGGGAATTGATAGCAAGTTCAAGGAATATGGGATGGTGGGAGAGCAGAATAAGTAGGATGGAGAGAGAGGGGAAGCAAACGGGAAAGAAACCCTGGGCCTACAGTCTGGAGAGTTTGGGCCTGCTTTGGCAGGCATTGGGGAACCCCTGGAGGTTTCAGGTCAGCTTGGTGACATGATGGAAGAGTAAGGCTGACAGGTGTGTATAGGATGACATGGACTGGGAAGCCCAGGCTGGTGCAATGACCTAGATGAGAGATGATGAGGACAGGGGTGATAGCCACCTTGCAGTCTGTAAAGAATGGATTTAATTGAGTGTGTATGGGGATGGTTCTTAAGATTCCCTGCTAGCTGCCCTTCCCCTCGTGACCTGGGGAGAAGAGGGTGAGTGTTGCCCATTCGTGAGGACATTGGTAGGGCAATTTTTGAATTACATAAAGGAATTGCTAATTGGAATTTGGCTGGCATACATGACGGAGGGTGTGTGACCAGTGTCAGAGGCAAAAATCCTGTGGCAGAACACCAAGTTTAGAGATGTTCCTGCAATTCTTGCTCTCAGATGGCCCTGCCTAGGTTAATGGTAGCCCCTGTTAGGCTATTAGGAGTCCAGCTTGCCCCATTCTATTACTGACTTTGAACGTGGCCTACCTGAGCTTGCGGTGGCTCCTCCCTCCAGGCACCTCTTCCACACCCAGGAGGCCACACTGGCAACCCTATTATCTGTCACTCAGCCCATGCAAGGAGTGCCAAGTAAACACCCATCCTAGATCATTTATCATTCCATCAGGCTAGTCCTGACAGCCCCGACCACTGCCTACGAAATCAAGTCCACGCTCCTCAGCCTGCGATCTGTGGGCCTTCCTGACTTGGCCAACAACAAGGTGTGACTGCCGTGAGCTAGGACTCCAGTCAGAAGACCTAGTTTGCAGTTCTGGCTCTACCACTTACTTAACCTCTCAGAGCCTCAGTTTTCCCTCACCTTTCAAGATGGCTTATGTGAAGATCTAGAGATATTATTTGTAGAGAATGTGGCATGGAGCCTGGCATACCACAGGTGCTCAGTGGTTGGCATCCATCACCATAGCACCGACGTGGCCCTCAGACCTACCTCTCCTACAGTATTTTCACAGCCTTTTCACATTTCTCCTCCTCCCTGCCTTTCTTCATACTTTTCCCTCTGGGTATGTTGGCCTCTTCCACACTCTGATCCAGCTTCATAGGTCAGAATTCCACCCATCCACCCTGCTCAGATGCTGACGGTACCAGGAAGGCTTCCCGCATGCCCCTTCCCATCCTGTTCCTAAAGGGCTCTGTCGGACTTCTCATGAGTGTTAGAGGTCTCAGTTTTGCTGTGAACTGTGGGAGAGTGTGGATTTTTGTTTTATTTATTGGCATCTCCCCAGCACCTAGAACAGCATGCAGTATCAGGCTCTTATATTTTGTTTTAAAGCATGACTCTGCCTACTGGATAATGCTCTTGTTGAGAGCCTGTTACTGATTTATTCTTTAGCTTTTAAATGGTCCTTGTGAATTCAATGCCTTAAATTATGGCAGACGAACTATGAGAAAAAGGTTCTGCTAGAAAAGGAGAAATGGGAAAATCTTGGGAGGCAGAAATAGGAATCATTTATGGGGAAGTTTTGCCCCCTTTGACTCTGGCGATGGCAGTGGTGAGTTAACTGAAAACCCAGAAAACCAAGCGAGATTGAGGGCTGCTATATATATAACTGTTATAGGAAATGGCCGTAACGTGGGTCTCGGCCTACAGGTGAATTAAGCTCAGTGGCTTGGACCACATTCACAGCTAAGGGTGTCCCAGTTACCATCCACAGGTAGGTTTGTTTGAGACATGTTCTCTCACAGTTGATGGTTAAATCTTATTCATAAGGTTTTGCCAATTATGTGACACAGACAGCAAAGGCCCTATCCCAAAATGCCAATTTCTTTGTCTCCTGGACTGCTTTTCACAATCTCTTAAGATAGGGAGACCCAGCCAGGGTCAAAGCTGGTGGTCTGTAAGTATTTGTTAACTAAATGAGTACGTGAATGAACAAGAATAGATCCTGGAAGGATATAGAGCCACTTTTGAGATCTCCCATATATCTGTGCTAATACTTTTCAACTATATACTTTTAAGAGTAAACATACATGCATTTAAGCGTTTACTAAATTCATACTCATGTTTTGTGATAGGGAATTTTTGTTGATCGACTATTATCACATGCATGGCGGGGGCAGGGCTCTGCAAAATTTTCTAGTATTCGAAAATGATCCTTCTACTTGAAAATATTGGAAACATGCCCCGAGATGCTTCTGAAATCATTTCCAGCAGGGCTGCTTAACACCTTCTTGGCAGAGCTCCTGTGTGAGTCACAAGCTCCCTGCTGCCCTTTCCACTTTCAGATAGTCAGAAAAGTCTGCCCTGCTCCCTCAGCAGACTGACACAACACAAACTGTTTTTATTGCACACAATTCCCTCAGTTGTCTAGCCCAGATTCTGAGTCTCCCAAGTACAACATTCTACTACTACTTAAAGCTCAGGTCAGCACATCATATTTTGAATGTTGCCCAGAAGCAACTTTTGTCCCTTAATCAATTGCCACAGATTTCAGTATTAGATGGCACTAAATATAACCTGTAACCATCTGTTTTAAATTGGGCCAAAATCTCACTGAAAACATGCCCCCTTCTAGAACAAGGTTCTCAGCAGAAATTAACAACAAAAAAGTCACTTGTCTTCACTTATAGACCTAGTATATTTAAAAGGAGTGTGGCAATTCATTCTGCTTCCAAAACAAGTTGGCAACTGTAATTTATTTCACTGACATTCTGGTTTGGGCTTTTCTCTACCAGATATCATTTTTTTGATAAATCCCATTGCCTTCCTCTGCCTGACTACTTAATAAACCAGCACCCAATACTGCGGCTAGGTACCTGCTCAGATATAAAATCTTTCATTTGGGTTGGGAAAGAGGACCTCTTCTCATCTAACTGGCAACAGTCACTTAGGTGACATTCTGTTCAGAAGTCTTTGTCGAAGCAAAAAATCCATGGTTGTAACTGGTAGATAAAGACTGAACAGTGAATCTACATTTATTATTATTTTTAAAATTGATTAATATTTACTGACTGTGGATCAAGATTGTGCCAGGAATGGCCACTCAGAGACAATTCAGACAGAGCTCCCGTTTCTGCGTTCACTGTCTAGCAGGGGGCATGACCACGTGTGAAGGACGATGGTGTATTTACAATACAATACTGTGACAAATGTTAGGGCAAAACGAAGTTCAAAATGAAATGGAATCACTGGAAGTGCGTGAATAATTTTCAGGGTTTTCAGGGGTGCTCAGGGAAGGCATCACAAAGATTATTTTTGCAGAGCCTGGAACAATGAAGAGGAGTTTTCCAGAGGTTAAGGAGGGGTGGATGGAGAAGAGAAGTACTCAAGGCCAGGAAAATCATCCACACGAGGACAAAGAGAAGCCTATGGAGAGCAGCCAGGGCTCTAGTGGGGATTGGCAGATAAAAATGTTCAAACAGGCTAATGTCAGATTGGGGTCTTGGATGCCAAGCTAAATTCCCATCAGGTGGATAGCAGGAGGTCACTGGATTATATCTGCTTAGGAAGGAGAAGGGCTGGAGCAGTGAAGTGGTTAGGAGACCATGTTAGGAGTGGAGGCTGTGGTGAGAGAGTGGCTATCCTGGAGGCTGATGGGAACAGGGTGGGCCAGAGTGGGGCCCACCAACCTAGAGATAAGCAGGTGCTACTGGTGCTGAGACCTACAATCTCCTGGAGATAAACTCCAGAGCAGTGGTCAGGGGGCCCAGATACACCCTTGGCCTTTGGAACCCCTCTCTAGATTATTTATGTTCAAAATGCAACACCCAGAGCACCAGCAGGCAGAGTGGGGTTTCCTCTGGATGTCCTGAACCCTTGGACAGACAGTCACTGGACAGCAACAGGGGCACATGTGGCTCAGTTGAGCCCAGGACTCGGGCTGCCTGGGTTTGAATCCTGACTGCCGTCAGTGCCCTCCTGCTAGACAGGAATGGCACTAGCAACTCCTTTGAGGAGTTAATCCACAGAAAGTGCAGAGAACAGTGTGGAACACAGTAGGCCCTGGTTAATGTAGGCCTTGTGAAGGAGCAGTTGGTCAGTGAAATTAAAGCTGCTCTGGTTGGAAGGGGATGAGGGTGAGGCCGTGCTCCTTTTCCCTGCCCCTTGCTTAGAGTTGGCCTTGATGAACTTTTTAGCAGCTTGAAAGATCATTAGACTCTCCCTCCATTCCTGGGATTAATTTCTACATGCATATCCTGAACTCAAGGAGTTCAAGTAGGGCTAGCTGCTAATGCCCGGCCTGGAATAGCCTCTGCATGGGGTCTCTAGTTCTCCAAAAAGAGCAAAGTGCAAGACCCTGAGGGGTACCTGCAGAGTCACCTGCCACCTAAGGGCACCCGAAGGATAAATCTGGCCTAGGTCTGTGCTCCCCAGCATCAGAAGCCATGCTCAGTGCCCCAGAGGAGGAAAGGGGCAACTGGGTGGATCTCACCCGCAGACACTGACATTCCTGCTGCCCCAGAAGTAAAGGCTTAGAGTGGGGTTTCCCTGAGAGGGAAAATCATTTCCCCAAAGAATACAAAGCTGACATCCTTTCCTGCTTCATGAGGTGGCCTGGAATAAAATTCTACCTCATGGGACGGTTATGAGGAGTAAACTAGTTAATGCAAGTTAGGTACTCAGCACATACAGAGCACGCAACAACCTTCACTTAGAGTTGTTATTTTTAGCCTGTAATCCCATTTCTTCTTACACCTATTAAAGTAGATATGGTGTTCAGTGGGTTGAGTGAGTGTTCAGAGCCCAAATATACAGAACTGCAGTAAAAAATCTCTGCACCTTCATATTGTGAGCAGACAAAGGTATTTCACACATGATGATGCACGATATAAATGAGGTAAAAATTAATCCTGTCTAGTTTAATTCAAGGTCACCATTGCCATTTTAAACCTTCCAATTCCTAAGCCAGATCCTGCAAGAATTCTTGCAGCATTTGCTGATTTGGCATCCATCCAACATGAGGGTTGTGCTGGATGGCTGAGATCTTTGCAGAGAACCCTAACAAGTTAGATTTTATCACAGTCTCGCTGACCCCCAAATTAACATGATGAGCAGTTCTAGAAGCAGACTTTAGCTTCCAATAATAAAGGTTAACTCTTGTTACATTAGGCAGACCAGTATACTCTAGGGAGTAACTAGTATCTTATTAAGTTATAAATATATTTAATGGCTTTGGTACTGGTTTCTTATTTTGGAAATGGAGGAAGAAAAAAATTAGAACTCCTAATCACTAGAGTCTAAGTAAAATGCCCCTATTTTTTTTGAATGTGTATTTACCTACACTACTACTTGTGAATTACCTTGTTTTTATAGAGACCACACACATACTCCCTCAAAGGACAGCTGTTGTTCTTGCAGTGGTACAAGAAAGTGGTAGATTATAAAATCAAATGGGGTGATTCACACCAGTCTAACTAGTTCAGCAAAAAACTATGAGACTTCTCTCCCCATTTGCCCTTCCCTTTTGGTTTCTCATTAAGGGGAAAATGTCACTTGTGCCCATCTTCATTCACTGAACTCTATTAAAGACTGAACACTGACCAGTTTTCTTAAAAACACAATGGAGTTGGAAGGGCAGAGTTCTCGGCTTTCACTTTCTGTCCTGAGAAAGAACATATTTAAAATCATTTACCAGGTAATACATGACTGTTATATCAAGTTTAAGCTTACCTCATTTCCTGCAGCTGACCTGCTAACTGGTCCATTGACTGTGGACAAAGTCTAGAGCTGTGTGCCCTCCAAGATGCCCCAGCCTGGGGACTGTCTTCAGGAATGCTCCAGAGGCTCGGTGGGAAGCAGTCCCTGAATTAACTGAGGAAATCTAAATAAACGCACAGGTGTTACATGCTCCATCTGGGTAACTCCCCTCACATCCCACCCCCATTCTGTTCCCAAATACAAATGAGCCACTTCATCTTTTCCCTTCTCCTGGTGAGGAACAGTGCTTCTCATCTCACTCCCAAGAGGTCCCCACCCCTGTGGGAGCCATGTGGGGAAACCTGCTTCTTAGGTGGGCTGGACTGCTGGTAGCTGGAGGCTTCAGCAGTGCACCCCAGAGGGGTAAAAGGGAAGCTTGGAATGGTCACCATACTGCAAGGGCCTGAGCTGTTTGCCTTGGTCAGAATGGACAGGTCCCACCTCAGAGAGTGGAAACGTTCTGATGGATTTCTTCCCATACAGAGACTGTCTGAGCTCGCTGAGGCAATCTGTAGTTGGCTTCAAAATCAGCAACAGGGAGGGGAAAAAAGCCTCATAACAAACAGTGGTAACAGAAGGTTTGTGTGGGAAGATGGTTAAGTTTGGCTTAAAACAAGCAGTATCTCTGGTAATGAGATGTTGTTAGGAAATAGTGAGGCCCTCAGAGCCTGCAGCGCTTTTAAAGAGCAGTTTTCCATTTCTTGAGGGTTCTTTTTTTTCTGGCGGGGCAGGGAGTCAGGGCCAATTGAGGTGAGGCAGAGAGACCCAACTAAAGGGCATGGAGGCATTACCGGGGCAAAGGAAAAAGCTGCCTCTATGAATTGGAGCTGTGACGTGCCCCATTTGCACCCCAGCTCCACTCTTTGGTGGTACCACCTTTGGTAGCCCATCTACCTTCTCTGAATCACAGCAGGCTCACGTGTCAAGTAAGGGTACCTAAGGCATTAGCAGGGTCCTGGCATGAAACAGATGGCATATTCAGCTGGGGTGACTGAGGAGAGTTTCATAAGGGGACTATTTACAAAGGGTGTGGGCAGGGTTCAGGAACTCCTATGAGGACAGCGAAGCTCCTGACGGCTGCAAAACAAGGAGTCAGGACCAATCCCCAGCTAGAAAGGACAGGACTGGGTGTGGTCCCCAAACCCTGACATTGCCTAACAGGAGCTGTGGCCCTTGGCAGATAAGCCCAGCCACTGTCAACTCACACCTGACAGGAAGGAGCCAGGGGAGTGAATCCTCCCACTTCTCTTTCATCTGCCAAGCTCCTTCCAGCGTGTCTCTACCAGATCCTGACCAGAAGCCAGAAGGACAGGTCTGCAGAGATCAGCCTCCAGAGTGAACCATGGGGACAAAGGGGGTCTGGAGGGGCAAAGAGAATACCCAACACACCTAAATACCTGATGGAGCTGGCGGGGGGTTAAATGAGATCATGAATGCCTGGCACAGCAAATGGTCACTCAGTATCCATTCAGTTAACTATCTATTTGGCACTTACTATTGAAAGGCCACTATAATTTTTATTCTCAGTGGCAAAAGCCAGAATGAAAAGAGACATGTGATCATATACTCAGAGTGAAAAACAAAACTTTTACAAAGTTGACAGGTAACATTTATTAAAACATGTCATACAAAAGGGCATGGACTCTTCTATAAGAAGAAAATATTAAACAGTAACATTCAATTAAGTAAAACCATGCTGTACACTGAAGACAGCAATATATAAAGACAAAACTATTCAACTTTTGCAATACAGGCATAACATTTCACAAAATATCAATAAGATATGCACCTAATGATAATCTGTTTATCATCAAATGATTCTGTGGTCTAAGAGTCACCTGACTTGCATAAAGTAACTTTCTGGAAGAAACATTGGGAACCTCTTAAAGGAAAGAAGGCAGCAGCAACTGACATTATGACACAGGCTTCAAGCAACACTAAAAAAAAAAAAAAAAAGTCACATTTGCAAAATGTGTTCCAGCATCTTCCCATAGGGCATTATCAGTAGAGATCTGAAGTAAGAAACAGGTACCTTTAAATATATAAGTAGCAAAGAAAAAAACCCAAACAAACCCTGGTTTCACTGAACAAAGTTAGTTCCCATGAGAGCAATTAAATCACAAAATTAGTGTGACACGCTGGGGCTGGGATATGTTGCTTGGCTTCCAGCATTCCTAAATCATCAGAGATCTTATGAAAGCAGACTCCTGGATTTGGTGGGATGGAGCCCTTTCCACCCTCACTAAAGGGCTGCAGCAAATCTCCTTTCCTAGGAAAGCTGCTTCTGCTCTGCCTCAGCCTCACACTCGCAGCAGCTTGGGATGTGTGTGCCTCTGCAGGAGGAGCCAAGACTAAGCAGCTTTCCCGAACAGCTAGAAGTCGGCCTAGGGCCCCTTTGATCTGGCAAATGCCCACTGAAACAGAGGGGACTCTTTCACGTACTCTCTGTAATAAGGAGTGGCCAGGAGAAGGGCCTGGAGGAAGGTGAGATCTAGAGACCAGAATCGGGCTGGGGCCCAGGAGCGCCTGAGGGTAATAACCCTCAGTACCTGAGGAAAGGCTCTCTCAGGCCTTCCTTAGACAGTGATTCCTACTTTACCAAGTGGATTATTACAATGTGTATGTCTAAATTAAAGGCATGGTGTAAGTACTAATATTGAATACCACTGGTGGTGCCTTGAAGCCCTTTCCAACTGGGATTGGAGAAAAACCATATTTAAGACTCAAAGCAGGGGACAAATACCTTGGTTGCAGGCCACTGACAATCCCTGAAAGGCTGTTTGGAAAATGTTACCCACAACTATCCAAACTCTTTTGGAAGGCTAAAGATTTTCTAAAGCTGCACTGAGGCTAAGGAGAGAGACTAATCTATCCAACCCAGGGTAGGCAGGAAAAAAATGATCCCCTAATCTTAAAAAGCAAGGCTATAAAAATTCACTTTTAATATCCACACTAAGGCCATCCCTTCCCCCAGTCTCTCTGAACATGGGCAGCATTTTGATGCCCAACCATCTCACAGGGTCTAGCTGACCCAACATGGAAACCCCAATTATCATAAAAAATTTTAAACAGCAACACTTTTAAATTCCACATTTAGTAGCTGATGTGCATGTAAGGATTTCAAGAAAAGAATACACCTTTCTTCACAACATATTAAACAAGTCCCAACAGAACTGAATGCTCCCAGACTGCCACCCAAGGGCTGGCTGAGTGAGAGCTCACCATCATTACGTGACAAGGGTGCTGTGCTAACTGCAGTGTAACTGCAGGACGATGATTTTTCCAGAGTATTTTTATTTTCTCCCCAAATGTCCCAATGCTCATTTGGTTATAATCTTCAGTGGGAAACACCACAACAAACCTTCCAAACAGGCAGAAAATGGTTTGCCAATACCATGGGAGAGGGTGATCAGCTTTTGGCAGAACAAAATGGCTTCACTGCCTTAGCACTAAAATTATTAGGAGTAACAGAACAATTTCCCTCATATGTAATTGGCTAGGATCATACCTAAAACCCACTGACTTCTAACATGAAAACAAGAAAAGGAGCAACTGAGCTTGACTGTACAGTCACCTCTATACACTTCTGTGAGGTACACAGAGAAAGGACTGTTAACTGGTGAAATTTCAACACTAAGAAGAGGATGTTAATGTGGCAAACAACCAGGAGGTGATATCTAGTTTCCAGGTTAAAAAAAATCAATATATATATATATTTTTTATAAAGTTTTTAATACAAAGTGCTTTTTATATATCAAGAATGATACAGTGTTAGTGAACAGATATCCCTGTTTTGTAATCTTGATTACAAGAGCAACTGGTGATTAAGTACTTCCCTTCCCCCTTCCAGAAGTTCAACAAATAAATGCCTTGGTGGTTGGAGCTTGAGAATCCCAGGCCATTGCCAACAGTGTCTATCACACACAAGCAAAGCCAAACTTTAAAACAAAATTTCACCTCAAATCCAAGAATAGTTTTTATTTTCAGGAAAAAAAGTTTTCCGGTTGGAAGTAATAGATCAGTAAGTTTATGGAGAGTTGACATAATAGTAGCACCCTGTCCTACCCTGGTGATAACTTAGGTATATTACACAGCTTAAAAACATCCAGAATATGCTTCTTTTTTAACCTAAAACATCTGACTGATCTGCAGAAAAGGTCTCAGAATAGCTGCTTTTTTTTTTGGTAGGTATAGCTATGTGAACTTGTAAATATATTCAGTTTTGTAATCTGGGAGCATGAATCTGTAGACTGCTTTCTAAAATTAGGACTCCTTTTCCCCTTTTAAAACATACCCTAGCACACCTGAAGAACTGGCACCATTAGCTCAGTGCACCCCTCTATGAATATCTCCCCACCAGTGTATTTTCAAGATTCCTCTTGTCTTAGGCAGTTGGCTTTTACCCTCAACTATAACCTGCCACTCAAAATTCTGCTACTCAGCAATTCTCCCTCTGACAGTTGACAGTTGGAGTGTCACTGTAGCACTCTATTGACTCCTGAAGTTCACAGGTAACTCTCAGCCCTGACTTCTGGCTCCTCCCCACTAACTGTGGTCACTCTTTGAGAAGCACCACTGCCTAAGAGTGAAATGGCTGGAGCAGCCAATAGTACCACAGTCAGAGTCAAAGTGGATAGACATCTACTAGCCACAGAGCAGGTCCCACTGTGTAGACGCTACAATTAAATGGGATTTGGGACAGCAAACCAATTAGAAATACCCATCTCTGGCGCCCGAGAGAATTACAATTAGATATACTTGTTCAAACTAAATGTTAATACTAAAACATAAAACTTTGCCTTATTAAGAGTCTGAAACACACTGTGACAGTGGCATCCTACAGAAATTGAAGCTTGTACCATAAGTTATTTGTTTCATACTTAGAATGTCACCCTCTTAGTATTTCCACAGTTTTTGTTAAAATACCCTTTAGAAAGAATAAAACCAGATAGGAGAACTCTGTTAATCAATTTAGCATCCTAGAAATCACATTATTTGTAGCTTTTACATAAGTAGCATTTCATTCAGTGAAGCAGCTACCAAAACAAATCCGCCTTACCTAAGTATCATAGTAAAAGCAAAATAAAACCCCAACATGACCTTGTAGTCATGAGTGATCAAAAACTCCTGTCACCTGAAATGGAACTGGCAGGCTGAGGAGTCCAGTTCCAAGTGCGGGTGCCCTACCACCACGCCCACCCGCCTCGAATCACAACGGGCCTGAAGGTTTACCTTGCCAGCTGGGAGGTGGGTTAACTTAGCCCCATTACTCACTCCAGGCCTGGACAGGAATACACAAATCTGAGGAATTAGATTTTTTAACTGGCCTACTTAGAGCTGGTCTTTCAGAAATATCTCCTTTTTTTTAGGCTTCTCTCATAATAGCAAGTAGCACGCATCATCTGTGCCCAGATTTGCATAATTACCATAGTTTATTTTTATGCCTGCCACTCAAGGGCCAGATCCTATTTTTAGTTAGCCTCAGTCGTATTCTGCTCAGCCTTTGCAGCTTCGTAGGACTTGGTACAAGAAGTCACATGCCTGTGGAAACTGTCCCTCCACATAAATCTCTTTGCACAGATATTACACTCATACGGCTTTATGCCTGTGTGAATTTTCATGTGGCCCACAAGATGATGCTTCATTTTGAATTTCTTACCACAGACACCACAGCCATAAGGCCGAAGACCAAGGTGCATGCTCATGTGTCGATCTCTCTGACTCTTGTGAGTGAAACTTTTCCCACACTGACAAGGATACAGCTTGTCAGTGGCTGAGAATCCTAAATGGGAAGCTTCCTCTTTAATCCCTGTTACCATTTCAATATTCTCACTGTAGCCTCCTGCTAGGGCAGCCTCCTGTCTGTGTCCAATTAGATTCCCATCTGACCTCTCTCCAGAAAACTCTTCCATGGAAGAGCCGTAGAAATCCACCTGCTCGTCGTAATTGCCTTCATCAGCCTGTTCATCAAACTCTGCTTCCACTTTTTTTTCCCCAATGTGAAAGTCTTCCTCTACTCCTGAAGGCTGGACTGAGTGCTCCGTCTGCATGGTGTTGATGGACTCAGTGACTTGCTGCTCATCATAGGGTGCATGCACATCCATGCCCTCGCAAGCTTGTTCGAAGCGTTCAGGCTTCACATGGACCCAGCGTTTGTGAGCCATTATACTGGGCTTGCTGTACATGGGCCGGGTGTAGTGGAACTCTGCGCTGTCACTGGCCCCTTCCTCCCCGTCCTGGCTAGCCATTTCAGTGCTCAGCCGGTCATGCTCTGTGGATGAGTTGCTGGGAAGGTATTCATGCTCAGTGAGCTGAGATGACAGCTCATCTTTGGTGCTCTCCTCTTCATTCTCCCCATCCCTCAGTTCTTGGGCTTTGGGAAAATCAGTATGGCTTCCAGAACCCAGCTCAAAGCTCTCTACCAAACCATTATAATTACTGCTGCTTGGAGATTGGTGGTCACTGCCATGATTTAGCTTCTGACAGAGGACTGTAGGGTTTCCCTCTAAAACCTCAGTGCATTTGTCTACCACATGCCACATCTGAAGGAAGCTTGCTGCTGTTAAGTAACTAACAATTTCTGGAGCAGGCATTACTAGACGTCCTGTGTAACTAGATAGGAGAATATTCTCAAACACTCTTGGGTTCATCACATCAGGCAAAACAATCCTCCTGCTGTTTTTCAGGAGTACCTGGTCACAAAAGTAGGGTGAACTGGCAGCAAGAACAGCTTTGTGTGCCCGGAAAATGTGGCCTTGGACAACAATGGAGACATCACATAATTGTCCTTGCTGGCGCTGCTGGTTCAGTTTCTGCAGAATGGTGCTGGAAAAATCAGGAAATTCTACTCGAAAAGAATTTGTTCCAGGCTCCATTTCATCACAAATCTTGATCGGTGCTACAAGAGAAAAAAAATTAGTACTAATTCCAGCCCATAATTATTCTAATACTAATTCCATAAACTAAGACAAGTTCCAGGGTCCCTTGAAGTCCCCTGGCCTGCGCGCATAGTGAGTTGAGCACTCCTCCCCCAGAGCCCGGCCTGCAGGTGCGAGTGTGCTCGAGGCAGAAACCGCCCACCAGTCTGCAGGCTATTAACTCTCAGTTTTTACTGTAACTGTGAGTGAGAACAGAATCCAGAGATAAGATTGGTAAACTACAGAAATCCCCTAAATAAAAGTAAGTAAATATTTCTAGTCAAAATAAACATGATACCTATCAAAATGACAGAATTTTTAAGAGGCCTCAGATTAAAGCTACATTTGCTAAACTGGGGTTGAGAAAGTGAAGATGGAATTGTGGGAAGGGAGAGGCATACATAAGGCTTAGAGGCAGCAATGAATCGGCAACTGCAAGGAACTGAAGGACCATTAGGCTAGAATCCAGGAAGGGAGTGAGGAGCGGGCAAGAGGGCTGAAGTGGTGGGACCAAACGATGGTGCCTTTGGCCCTTCGGCACCCCAGGGGTGAGCCTGCTGAAGCCCTGAACACGTTTCTCTAGTTTCTGTCAGGATTTTAGCCCTTCAGGAGCTTCTGATAATGTGAACCAGAATGAAATGGCAAGGAAAGGTATTCCTTCTGTCTAGTGGTCTTCAAACTGTTTAAAGTTATAGACCAAAGAAGATAGCAAATATCCCTGTTACTGAATGAACTCAATTTGAAAATAGTTATAAAGAATAAGGGATTACCTGTGTTGTTAATACAAGTATATTTTAGCAAATACTTACATATAAACATTATATTTATAAATATTATTTATATTTAGTATATACGTAATATAAGCCAGTCAGGCATTAGAAATAATTTGTAACAGCAACAAAGAAGATGAACTCTGTTAGAGGTCTGGCTCATGCCTCATAATTCCTTAATAATGAGAGCAAACTAAAAAACCCAACAGATTTATCAGTGCTATATATATCTATAATCTGGCTTTAATACTATATTCAAACATTGCTAAATACCAGGTTTTCTATGTATGAGATAAAGTAATCAGACCACCAAAGACTGAAAGTCATCTTTGAGAAAGATGCCAAGAGAAGAAACTAATGTTTCTTGAGTAATTACTATATACCACGAACTGTACACCTTTTTTCACTTAATCTTGATAATGACTCTGTAAATGTAGGGATTGATATTCTCAAGTTCAGCTATTTCTTTCACAAGGTAAAAATAAAAGCTAGTTTTTATTAAGTTGGGATTTGAATCTAGGTTTCTATGACTCCAAAGCCTATGTTATTCTCCTACTACATCACTCTAAGATGCCAAAACAGATTAGTCATTAATAATTTAAAATAAAAAATATATTTGAAAAAAAGGGGGTAGGGAACAATATAAACATGCAAACAAAAATTGCAGAAAGCTGAAAAACAACAACAAAAAACAAAAACCACATGCCAACTCTCCATTTACCCACACAAAGGAAACCACCATTAACACACTCCTAAGTCTATGTCTAGAAACTTCTCTGTGCATATATTAAAATAAATCATATTTAACCTTTAAATATTCCTACTAAAATGGGTCATTACCAACATTTTATTCTGCATTTAGCTTTTATCACTTAATGTACATTGCAGATCTTCTGATATGCTCTACAATGTTGTGCTCCCCAAATTTCACGTTGAAACCTATTTCCCCAATGGACAGTATTTGGATGTGGGGCCTTGGGATGTGATGAGGTCATCAGCGCAGAGTCCTCATGAATGGTATTAGTGCTTTTGTAAAAGAAACACCAGAGAATTCCTTTGCCCCCTTTGGCCATGTGAGGTTAAACTGAAAAGATGGTTGTCTAAGAAGCAGGGAGCAGGCCCTCACTAGACAAGAATCTACCAGTGCCTTGGACTTCCCAGCCTTCAGAACTCTGGGAAATAAATTTGTCGTGTGTTTATAAACCACCCAGTCTATGGTATTTTGTTATAATAGCCAAATGGACCAACATACCTCATTAGCACAAAAAGAGGTAACTTACTCTGTTTAATGGCTATACAATTTATCCTAACTTAAGCAGTTCTCTTTCCAATTTCAGTTGGGTTTTTGAAATTATGAGTAATGCTATAACAGACAACTATACATAGCTATTTTGGCATATCTTTGGAATATCTGGGTCAAAGGGCTTTTGACATTCTGATACATGTATTACCAAACTGCTTTCCAGAAAGGCTGCACCAAATCACATGCCTACCAACAGTAAAAGAGTGTCCACTCCCCCACACCCTTACCAACACCAGACATTATTATCAAACAAGGGGAAAAACTTTTTTGCCAATCTCATAAGTGAATAATCCATGATTCATTTTTGTCTTGGTCAACATTTCTTTAATTATGAATAAGACTCATGATACTCTACTCGTGTTACTGGCCATTTGTTTTTCCTGTAACATATCAGTCATACCCTTTGCTCAAATAAATTAGGCAATTCATTTTATTGATTTCTAGTTTTTTGTTTAATTCAGGAAATTAACTTTGAAATTTATGTAAATTACCCAATCTTTGCTTGTATGGCTCCAGGGTTTTGTGTTAGACAAAGAAAGGTATTTCCAGCTCCAAGATCATTTTTAAAAAGTAAAAAGAATTATCTAGGTTTTTTCATGATGCCATTAAAAAAAAAAGTATTCGAATGTCTAATATACAATGAGTTTATTTTGGCATAAGGAGTAAGGTTAGGATCCAGCCCTTTCACTCCAAAATAGCTAGCCTATTTTCCGAACACTATTTATTGAATACTCATCCTCTGAAGACTGTAAATATCTGTTGTGGAATTTTAAATGAGAATAAGACTTTTAAAAACAGTTCTACAAAAATAAATATCAAAGTGATGTTACAGAAAATGGTGGACTAGGAAGCTCGAGGGGTCACTCCCTCTGCCAAAACAATCAGTTAGCTGTTAAAGTGATCACAATCAACTATTTTGGAGCTCTGGAAACTGATTAGGCACTTACGGCAACTAAGGCAATACTTGATGAAGGGAGAGGCTGCAAAACCTAAGAGAGCAGTGTGAACAAACTAGCTATCATGCCCATTTCTCAGCCCTGCCACAGCCTCTGCTGGGACGGTGACCCACATTACTAGAGTGGCTAGTTGATGCCAAGTGGATAAAAAGTGCCATGTCTTCCAAAAGTTGGGGGCTATGCATTCTGGCCAATCTGATGTATTCCTGCAGCTTTGTTTGGCTTCTCAGGCTGCACTGGCTACCCAAGCAGCATCCATCCTAAGACTTTACAGGACAAACACACTCCCCTACAAACCTCCAGTCACAGCATTTGAGGCAACGTCAGGTCACGGGGCTGACCACATACAAAAAGCAGCAGAAACTTCAGTTACTACATGCAACAAGGAATACAAACTTTACAAAACAGTTTGGAAAAATCACCAGACAAATGCAGCCCTCAACACGTAAAACAAAAGAAATCCCCAAGAAGGGGAAGAATCTCATTTCAAGAGAAAAGTTACCACATTAGAATACTCAAAATGTTCCAATTCTCAAATCAACCAGTATACAAAGGAAAAGGAAAATGTGGCACATTAGCAGGAAAAGGAGAATCATACAGACACTATCATGAGAATCCCAGACACTGGGGTGGTTAGTCAAATATGCTAACTCAACGTCTTGCATGTGCTCAAATTGCTCAAGAAAACTATGGACAAAGAACCAAAGGAAATTAAGAGAATAACATCAATAAAGAGATAGAAACTATAAAAAGGAACCAAATGGAAATTCTGGAGCTGAAAAGTAAAATACCATGTTATGGGCCAAATTGTAAAAACTCCCCAATTCATATGGTGAAGCCCTAACCGCGACATGCCCCAGAATGTGTTTTATCTAGTCATAAATCCTTTGAAGAGATGATTAAATTCAAATGGGGTGGTTAGGGTGGGCTTAATCCAGCCTAACTAGTGTTCTAGTTAAGAGATGAAACTTGGACACACAGAGATACATCAGGGTGTACACTAAGTGAAGAAGTGGTGAAAAGATGGCCACCTGCAAGCCAAGGAAAAGGGCCTCAGAAGAAACTATACCTATTGGACACCATAATCTTGGACTTCCAGCTTCTAGAATTGTGAAAAATACATTTCTGTTGTTCAAACCATCTACTCTGTGTTGTTTTGTTATGGCACACCTAGGAAACAAATACAAGTTGAAATGAAAAAATTCACAAGAGGAGTTCAATGGCATATTTAAGCAGGTAGCTCCCCTCCATCTCCCCCCCGCAATATCATAGTTAGAACAACTGAAATTAACCAATCTGAGGAGTAGAAGAATGAAGGAAAATGAACACGCATTCTGAGGTGTCTGTGAGACAATATCAAATGTACCAACATGTACCCTATTAGAGTCTCAGAAGGGTGGAAAGTTATTAAAAGAAATAGTGGTTGCCCGGAGAGTGACTGCATTGGGGTATGGGTGGGGACTTGATAATGTGGGTAAATGTAGTAACCACATTGTTTTTTCATGTGAAACCTTCATAAGAGTATATATCAATAATACCTTAATAAAAAAAAAAGAAATAGTGGTTGAAAACTTCCCAAATCTGATAAAAGACAAACCTACACATCCAAGAAGCTCAAGCCAAGCAGGATGAAGTTAGAGATCCATGAGACACATTCTAAATCAAAACAGTAGAAAGCCAAAGCCAAGGGATAATATTAGAGCAGCAAGAAAGAAGCAACTTATGTAAAAAGAGACTTTCATTAAGATTAAGAGCTAGTTTCTCAGCAGAAGCCATGGAGGCCAGAAGGCAGCAGTGTAATATATTTAAAGTGCTAGGAAAAAAGTCTGTCAACGAAGAATTCCACATCTGGAAAAACTATCCTTCAAGAACGAAGGAAAAGTTAAGCCATTCTCATATAACAAAAGCTATGGGTGTTCTTTACCAGTAACCCTCCTCCATAAAAAGTGATGAAAGGGTCCTTTAGGCTAAGATCAAAGAACACTAGATAGCAATTCAGAGCCATAAGGAGGAATAAAGACTACTGGTAGAAGTAACAACATAGGTAAACATAAAAGCTGACATTATTATACTTTGGTTTCTTAACTCATTTGTTACTATGTAATCTAAAAGGCAAATGCAAAAAAGCAGTAACTATAAATCTGTTATTAGGTACACAATGTATTAAGATGTCATCTATGATAGTAACAGTATGAAGGGGATGGACACACATATACAGGAAAAGAGTGTTTATATACAATTAAAACTAAGTTTGAATTAGTCAAACCTGGTTGTTATAGATGTTAACTGTAACCTCAAGGTAACTAATAGAAAAAAAAAACAAAATACATGTGAAAAGCACAGAAAGGAATCAAAGTGGCATACCAAATAAATATTTTAAAAAGATAGTCATAGAGGAATTGAGGAACAAAAAACATACAAAGCACACAGAAAATAGTGAAATGGTAGAAGTAAATCCTTACCAGCAACTGCTTTAAATGTAAATGGATTAAATTCTCCAATTAAGAGGTGGAGACTGGCAGAATGGATTGAAAAACATGACTTATTTATATGTTATCTATACGAAACCTACTTTAGGTAAAAGGCACAAAGAGGTTGAAAGTAAAATGATGAAAAAGATATCCCATGCAAAGGGTAGCCAAGACAAATGGGGTAGCTTATATTATCATCAGAGAAAATATATTTTAAGTCAAAAAGGTTATAAGAGCAAACAGTATTTTATGTTGATAAAAGGCTCAATCTATCAAGAAGATAAAACAATTATAAACATATATACACCTAAAAAGAAAAAAAAATGAAGCATTATGTACGAAACACAATGGACAGAATCAAGACAGAAATAGATGGATCTACAGTAGCAGTTGGACACTTCAATATCTTACTTTCAAAAATGGACAGAAAAACCAGAAAAAAGATCTAGAAGGAAATAGAGGACATGAATACCATAAAGCAATCATAGCTAAAAGACATACACAGAACACGAACAAAAATGAAGTTTTGATACACATCACAACACTGATGAATAGTGAGAACACTGTGCTAAACATTAATGTCTACAAGCCAGACACAAAAGGGCAAATGCTGTGTAATTCCACTTATGTGAAATATCTAGAATAGGCAAATTCATAGAGACAGAAAATAGGTCAGAGATTACTATGGACTTGGGGAATGAGGAATGAGTTACTGCTTAATGGGTAGATCTACTGTTCAGAATGATAAACAAAAATTTGGAAATACAAAGTGGTGCTGGTTGTACAACACTGCAAATATAATTAATGACACCAAACTGTACACTTGAAAATGGTTAAAATAGCAAACTGAATGATTATTTACCACACATTAAAAAAAAATGGAAAAAAGTCACGTAGCTTTATTTTTAACTGTCGAGGTGGAATTAGTCCTTCTAATAAGTGTCTGACCTCTGTCCTTTGAGTGAGTGTGACATATGTATATTCAAGAATACCTCAGAGATACTGTGGGTTTGGTTCCAGACCACTGCAATAATGTGAGTTAAATAAATTTTTTGGTCCCCCAGTGCTTATAAAAGTCACATTTACACTATACTGTAGTCTGTCAAGTGTGCAACATTATGTCTAAAAACAGCAATGTACACACTTTAATTAAAAGACACCTTATTGCTAAAAAATGCTAACCATCACCTGTGCTTTCAGCAAGTCATAATCTTTTTGCTGGTGGAGGGTCTTGCCTTGATACTGACGGCTGCTGACTGATCAGGGTGGCAGCTGCTCAAAGCTGGCGTGGCTGTGGCAATTTCTTAAAGACAAACATAACCCCATCAATTTGACTCTTCTTTTCCTGATGATTTCTTTGTAGCATGTGATGCTGTTTGATAACATTTTACTCACTTTAAAGGAGTTTTTAAGAACTTCTCTGAAAATTGGAGCTGATCCTCTCAGACCTTGCCAGTGCCATACAACTAAGCTAACTGAATATTCTAATGGTCATTTCAACAATCTTCACAGATTCTTCACCAGGAGTAGTTTCCATCTAAAAAAAAAAAAACACTTTTATTGCTTACCCGTAGGAAGTAATTCCTCATCTATTCAAGTTTTATTGTGAGATTGCTGCAATTCAGTCACTTCTTCAGATTCCATCTCTAATTCTAACTCTTGCTGTTTCAATCACGTCCAGTTACTTCCTTCACAGATATCTTGAACCCCTCCAAAATCATCCATGCAGGTTGGAATCAACTTCTTCCAAACTCTAGTTCATGTTGATA
Source organism: Smutsia gigantea (assembly GCA_032199065.1). Lineage (NCBI taxonomy): Eukaryota > Metazoa > Chordata > Mammalia > Pholidota > Manidae > Smutsia > Smutsia gigantea. Next base: position 45,373 of record JAVSCE010021418.1, on the reverse strand, counting down.
TTTTGACCTCTTCCCATGAATCACAAATGTTCTTACTGGTATCTAGAATTGTGAATCCTTCCCAGAACGTTTCAGTTTACTTTTCCCAGAACCATCAGAGAAATCACTATCTATCAGTTATAGTCTTAAAAAACAATTTCTTAAAACAAGACTTGAAAGCCCAATTACTTCTTAATCCATGGGATGCAGTACGGACGTTGTAGTAGCAGGCATTAAAACAGTATTTATCTTGTCCATCTCCATCAGAGCTCTTGGGTGACCATATGCACTGTCAATGAACAGTAATATTTTGAGAGGAATCTTTTTTACGTAGCAGATCTCAACAGAAGGCTTAAAATGGCCAGCAAACCATGTCGTAAACAGATGTGCTGTTATCCAGGCTTTGTTGTTCCATTTATAGAGCACAGGCAGTGTAGATTTAGCATAATTCTTAAGGGCCCTAGGACCTTCAGAAAGGTAAATGAGCACTGGTTTCAATCTGCCTCAGTGTTGATGGCTGCATTAGCTCCTAACAAGAGAGGTAGCCTGTCCTTCGCAGCCAGGTACTTACTTCTCTAGCTATATAAGTCCTAGATGGCATCATTCTTCCAACAGTAAACTGTTTTGTCTATACTGAAAATCTGTTGTTTGGTGTAGCCACCTTCACTAATTATCCCAGCCAGATCTTCAGGGTGACTTGCTCCTTCACCTTGCACTTTTATGTTATAAAGACTGCTTCTTTCCTTAAATCTCATGATCCAACCTCTGCTAGCTTCGAACTTTTCTCCTGCAGCTTCCTCACCTTTCTCAGCCTTCATAGAATTGAAGAGAGTTAGGACCTTGCTCTGGAGTAGGTGCTGGCTTAAAGAGTTATGGCTAATTTAGCCTATCGAGACCAACTAAAACTTTCTCCATATCAACAATAAAACTGTTTTGCTTTTTTATCATTTGTGTGTTCACTTGAGCGGCACTTAATTTCTTTCAAGATTTTTTCCTTTGCATTCACAGTTTGGCTAACTGGCACAAGAGCCCTAGCTTTAGCCTACCTCAGCTTTTGACATGCCATCCTCACTAAGCTCAATAATTTCTAGTTTTTGAATGAAAGTGAGAGACATGTAACTCTTTTTCTCAGAGCACTTAAAGAGACCATTGTAGGGTTATTAACTGGCCTAATTTCAGTACTGCTGTGTCTCAGGGAATAGGGAGGCTCAAGGAGAGGGAGAAAGATGAGGGAATGACTGACTGGTCAAGGGAGCAGTCAGAACATATTTATTAAGTACACCACCTTATATGGGCCATGTTCAAGGTGTCCCCACAACAGTAGCATCAAAGATGACTGATCACACATCACCATAAAAAATAACAATAAGAAAAAAGTTTGAAATATTGCAAGAATTATAAAAATGTGATACAGAGATAAGAAGTGAGGAAGTTGGAAAATGGCATCGACTGACTTGCTTGACAGAGGGTTGCCACAAACCTCCAATTTATTAAAAAAGCATTACCTGTGAGGTGAACTAAAGCAAAGTACAATAAAAAGAGGTTGCCCATATTCCATTACCTTAGTAGTATGCAAAGCCTGAAACTCTCCCACTGGTTTTCCTGCTACATAACCAATATTTACAAACATACAGGCAGTTGTGGTTTATATTAATAGTAGAGTTGTTATTTTGATTGTTTAAAAGACTTCCATAAAATTAGGTCACTAACCCCCCACTATCCTAACATAAAACACTATATGCAAGGTTCTGTGGGGATTTCTAAGATGATCAAGGAATCTCACATCTGGAGTTCATAAACTGGTAGAAGAGATTAAAAAAACAAACAAGCACACGACCCTGCTATTTAAGGCAAAGCCTGAGAAAAGCAAAAGACAATTACAAACCCAGGAGTAATTCAGAAGAGGGGACCTGTATACCCTATAGTCATATAACCTGTCACTATAAATTTTGGTGTCACCTGTGTAGAAGAAAGACTTGAGGGCAGCATATACTTCTTCCCATCTACCACATCATAACCAAAATAATCTAAGAAATGGAAAAATTGATCTAAGTCCTGGAAACAAGGACCAGGGTTTTCTATATGCTACAAATTTCTATTAAGGATATAGTGGAGATGGGGCCAGACTGAAGGGAGACATGGCCCCTGCGACTCCACCTACTCTATCAGGCAGTCCTGGTTTAGTATACCAGGCAATCTGGACAGAGGACCACTAGTGTCAGTGCATCTGTAAGATCTGGAGCTAAAAAGCCAGGGTGGACCATGGGACAGGTCCTGCAGATTGGCAGCATTCAGAGATGACTGCAGTGAGATACCTAAGGTCACACATTAACTCAACAGATCTTTTTTTTAAAACCTGGCATGGGGCTGGGACTCAGTAATAGCCCCAAGAATGAGGTAAAGGCATAACCCATATTTGCCAGCTGGGCCAAAAAAACTAATGTAGAACTTAGGTATCACATTTTTACCAACACAGAAGAAAGTGCTTAGAGCTTAAGCTCTCCGAGAATGCCTAACACCCAGCCTCCAAGCTCCAACCACTCCACTTAAACTAACCCTTGGTGTCAGTATGGTTCAGCATGTCTTCCAGTGAAAAAGCTAAGAGTTGATTTTAACAGGATTCAAGTATATGGTGGAGGGCAAAAAACAAAAACAAAAACAAAAAACAACCTTTTACAAAGGAGGAAATATCTGACCTGAGCAGAATATTTCCCTCTAAATAAGCAGAATAAAACCATGTTGGTTTTATTCTGTAAGTAAATGGGGGTCTGTAAATAGATTCTACAATAATAAAAAAAAGTAAATACCAAGGAATAAACAAAGAATGAAGTTTTAGATAGCATTTTTAAACTGTTTCCACAAACTTATGAAAACATCGTCCTATGAATGAAGTATAAGGAAGATGAGACAAAACAGCAGAACGATATGAAAAAAAGCTGACTTACTTAAAGAAACTAGTAATATAAACAGGTAATAAGAATAACAACAGGCAATAACAGAATCACAGCAGTGGAAAATGGGAGTCAATCATGTGTAAGGCACTTTGGAAAACTGCTATCAGAATTCAGGAGGAAGATAAAAATATGAAAACATCAAGAGAGAAGATGATAGAGCAGGAGATCAGAGAATACAGATCCAACATCATCTGGCTGATAAGTGTCCTTGAGAGAACAAAATGAATGGAGCAGAAGGAATAATCACATAAAATATTTAATAGAAGAAAACTTCCCTTAATTGAAAACCTTTGAGTATTCAGAAGAGTCTTGTCTCAGTAGTAGAGACAAATTAATTTCAGACAAAATACAGTTCTGGCCCTTTTAAACAGCTTAAACACAAGCCACAAAAAAATCAAACTATTTCCACTTAATGGTTCCAGAATAAAGTTTGAGAATATTTATGTAACACAAAAATATCCAGAACCCAACAAGGTAAAATTCATGCCTGGTATCCAATACAAAATCACCAGGCATGCAAAAAAGCAGAAAAATATAACCCATAATAAAGAGAGGAAAAAAAAGTCCATCAATGGGAACAGATCCAGATATGAGATTTATACAATAGGCAGAAAATTCTGTATTCTGTATGTTCAAGAACATAGAGGAAAATTAAGCAGATGAGGTAGACAGGGAAGCTATAAAAAAGACCCAAATCAAACTCATACAGAATAAAAACAAAAATGGGATGGGAATAACAACAGAACTAAACTATGGAAGAAAAGATTAGTGAAATTGAAAACACAGCAATAAAAAACCTAAAATAAAAGAGAGAAAAAGGACACAAAAAGAGGTACAGGGGAACAGAGTATCATTGAGTTGTGGTGGCAACTTCAAGGTGCCTCACTAGAGTCCCTGGAATAGGGGACAGACAGGGTGGGTACAGAAGCCAAAATCTGTTTGAAGAAATAACAAGAACCTCTCCAAATTTGATGAAAACAATAAACCCACAGATCCAAGAAACTCACACACCCCAAGCACAAAAGCCTGAAGAAATGTACACCACGGCATATCAAAATAAAATCATTTAAAACCAGTGCTAAAGCAAAAATCTTAAGAGCAGAAGAGAACATAGCATCTTATTAGGTTGACAGACAGTGACTGCAATAAAGGGGCTGAGGACTTGATAACGTGAGTGAATGTTGAAACCACAATGTTGTTTATGTGAAACCTTCATAAGATCATTTATCAGTGATACTTTAATAATAATAATAATAAAAAGCAGCAGAGAAAAAAGACCAATTGTGTAGAGAGGACCAAAGATAAGGTGGCAAACCTCTTGACAGCACCAATGCTAGCTACCAGACAGGAGACACCTTTAAAATACTGAGAGAGGAAAAAAAAAATCCATGGACCTAGAATTCTATATCCAAACTGAGTATCTTTCAAAATGAAGGTAAAATATTTTTTTCAGACAGAAAAGCTAATAGAATTCATCACCAGAAAGGTGAAAAGTTGAAAAAAAAAAAAAAGAAGAAAGAAAACAAAAGTAAGTCAGGCAACAATACTAATATCAAAGTTAAATTCAATGCAAAAAGCATCAAAAGGAATGAAAGCTTATTGTTAATTGATTAGTTCTCTAATTCACAACATTGGTAGGTGACTTTGTGAACTTGTATGTGTAAAGTAGTATGGTCTTCAAAAAAGAGTGACAAAAACAATTGTATTGAGAAATATAAATATCCCTCTTTTAGTTGTTAATAAATCAAGTATGCAAAGAAAAACTAGGATCTAGCAGTTTTACTGGTATCACTGATAATGCTAATTTAACGGAAACATACAACCTCTGCTTCCTACAAATAACAGCTACTTTTTCAGTTTCCATAGGACATGTACACAGGAAGCATCAATAAATTCCCCAAAGCAGAAATATACAGAGAACATCTGATTACATGTTTATACAATATAACAAATCTAGAAATATTAAAAGTATAAATTTAAAAATACCCACTCAGTAATTCAACAAACTGAATTCTTAAAAACAATGAGGAAAACTGAAACTGCAATGTCAAATGCACAAAATTAGGGTAAGAAAAGGAATATAATCACATTATAGAATCTTTTAAAAATAGAAGCCAATTCCACAATAATTTTTTAAATTTCACTGCTAAAAAGTTTTAGAGAAAAATATAAATATTGGATTGAGAAAAAATCTAAACAGATCAGTAACTGGAGAAATTACAAAACACATCCAAATGGTTTCTAAAAGCACACTAGGGCCAGAATACTCTATGGGAAAATTCTGTAAAATTAATTTCTATGCTATAAAAACTGTTCCAAAGAGGGAAGGGTGGGGGGAGAGGGGGCAAACGAATAAGGGTGGGAGAAAATTATTTTGCTATAAAACCCTCACATCAAAATGGGGAAACAAAGAAAAAGTATACTCCTATCTCACTAAGAGAAAGAAAACTTGTAAATGGCATTCTGGTTTGTTTAATCTCTTGTGGGTTGGGAGCACTGTGAGTGTGACACACTGAAGAAATCAAGTTATCGGTCTCATCAAATGAAGGCAAGATCCTAGATGACGGTATAATTATTACCCTGGAACTATAGACCACCCCTGGTGATACAGTGATCCGTGCCTCTGTTTCCTTCTACAAGTGATAAGGAGTGGTGGAGATAAACCTGGAAAGGATATCAGGACTACCCTGCTGAAGGCTGAATTTGAGCTCTACATGCGGGCGCTGGGGGCAGCACTGAGAATTTCTAAGGGACCTGCTGTGCAATAAGGAATATTGTTCAGGAAGGTTAATCTGTTGATACACATAAAACAGGAGCCAGAGGCTAATTATAACATTTCAGCAAATATAGTCTAGGTTTGAGGCAATGAAAGTTAACAGTGATTACGGAAAACAGAGGTAGAACTGATGAGACTGAGTGAATTAGAAAGCAGGGAGGTGCAAGAGAAGTGCAAGATACAAAAATATCATTAATAAACTGAAAAGATAACCTAAAACATAGAAGAAAATATAAGCAAATCACATAACTGATAAGACTTGCATCCAGAATATATGAAGTACTCTTAAAATTCAACCCAATGAAAAGACAACCCAATTGAAAAATGGGCGATTTTAAAAGACATTTCTTCAATGATACACAAATGAACACACAAAAAATGCTCAGTATCATTATTCATTAGAGAAATGCAAACTGAAATTACAATGAGATATCACTTCCTACCCACTTGGATGGCTATGATAAACAAGACAGAAAATAACAAGTATTGATGATGATATGGAAGGGCCATGCATTGTTGGTGGGTATGTAAAATGGTGCAGCCACTTCAGAAAACAGTTCGGCAGCTCTTCAAAGAGTTAAACAGAGTTACCGTGTAACCCAACAATTCTACTCATAGGTGTATTATACCCAAGAAAAATGAAAACATGGTATTGACAAAAAACTTATACATCAATGTCCTTAACAGCACTATTTCTAATAGCCAAAAAAGTGGAAACCACCCAAATGTCCTCAACTGATGACTGGATAAATAGGTTGTATATCCTGACAATGGAGTATTATTCCATTTTATTATGTACTATGTATTAATGTCATTCTCTTGGCATTAAAAGAGAAATAAGTACTAATAGATGCAATAACATGGCTGAACCTTGAAAACATTATGTCAAAATCAAAGTTAAACACAAAAGGCTACATCTTGCATGATTCCATATATATGAAATGTCCAGAATAGGGAAATCCAGACAAAATGTATCAGTGGCTGCCAGGAACCACAAGAGGAGGAAATGGAGAATGACTGCTAATTGGTTTTTCTGAAGGGGAGGATGAAAATTCTAAAATTAGATTGTGGTGATAGACATACAAACTATTGAATATACTAAAACAACTCTTAATTGCATATGAATTATGTCTCAATAAAGCTGTTTTAAAAAAACAGAGTAATGCAAGATACACTCATTACCAATGCCAACTCGAAGTTTCCCAACTGGTAACTAGGAATATGCCGTAACTTAGTAGGAATAAGATTATCATCTATATTAAATGCATGCATTATTTATCAGTCTGTGCAAAGCACTTTATGTATTCTATCTCATTTCAACAACCTAACAACCATTAGACAGGTGTTTTTTTATTCTGATTGTAAAGAATAGGAAATACACAAAGAAGGGCTAAGTGACTTACTTGCCTGAGGTCATGTAACTAGTAAGTGGTGAAGTTGGGATTTAAATTCAAAACACTTGGCTCAAACCCATTATAGTCTGAGAGTTGAGACAATATAGAAGATAAAGGTGAATACTATTTTCACAAATAAACAGCTGAAATAATCTGTAATATATAATGCTTCCTAAACCACAGGGCAAATTATTTACCATCCACAGACTTAAGTATTAGCAATTTTAAATGACACCTAGCACGTAGTTAAAAAAAAAATCGAATAGTAACAGTTCTAAAACACACACACCAATCCCAGCTCTTTCCCTCCAGTTCATAGAGACTATCTGGCTTTTTTTAAAAGCAGAGGATGAAGGGCAAATATCGAAGAATCACTGAACCAGGTAACCTACCTCCAAGATCCCTTCCAACTCTGATGAGTTTAATAGTAGCCTATAGTTATTATCAGCCGAGAAACTATAAAGTTTTATATACAATTTAAACACCATTACATAGCCTAAAAACACAGGTGATAGCAATACAATAAGCAGACCCATCAGCTACTTGTCTTCAAGTCTTGCAGATTTCTTAATCAGAGCACATGGTAATTTGCATGCTTACTGTAAAGAACACATTTAAACACAGTAAATACTATTTTAGTAAATCTACAGACTGGCTCAAATGTACAAAAATACCAAAACCCCATGCCTACCAAAATTTTTTACTTTAGTCAAATGCTTTACAGTTCACTAAGTAGACTATGTAAACTTGAATCTTGCAATATCCCTGAATCATCACACTCATTTTAAAGATGAGTAAACTGAAGCTCAGGGAGCTTAAAAGACCTGCCCAAAGTCACGTATCTAAATGGTATGTCAGAATTCAAACTGAAGTGTTAATTGCAAATCCCATATTTTACTTAATTAAAAAAGTCACTTAGCAAAAACTTCTCTGAAGTTAAATGCTCCAGAGTACAACGCTTGGCAAATACTGGCCTAAAATGTGTAATAAGCTTCTCCTTAGAAGAGAAGGAGCACTCCTCTGGTCTAGGGCAATTAAATAGAAATACATTATTTTTGCTGGAGAAAAAACAAAACATTTTAGTAAATAATTCTAAAAATTGTACATTTACCAAGTTCATAGCTTACCTAATGCAAAGTTGTATTTCTGGGATAAAGTTCCTTATGCCATGGCCATCAAAAAGCAGTATGAATGAATGAGCAAAAGGAACCCATTTCTCAGTTTTGCTTCAAATTAAAATCTCACTTCTGAAAGAGAAAATCATGTTGAAAATGTAAGAGACACTGATGCCATTCACTGTGTACATGTGTTTGCTAATAAATACATGTGGGAGCAGCAGAAAGAAAACTAACCAAGATCGGTATTTTGGGTTATATTCTATTCCACACCTACGTAGCTTCTGCTTCTGTATTTTTTAGGTAAACTTAAAAAAAAATTTATTTTGGTATCATTAATCTACAATTACATGTGCAATATTATGGTGATTAAACGACCCCCTTCATCAGGTCCCCCCCACCAACCCCATTACAGTCACTGTCCATCAGCATAGTGAGATGCTATAGAGTCACTACTTGTTTTCTGAGTTGTACAGCCCTCCCTGTGCCCCCCCAACATTACATCTGCTAATTGTAATGCCCCTTTTTCCCCCTTGTCCCTCCCTTCCCACCCATCCTTCCCAGTCCCTTTCTCTTTGGTAACTATTAGTCCGTTCTTGGGTTCTGTGAGTCTGCTGCTGTTTTGTTCCTTCAGTTTAGGTAAACTTTTGATTCTGGAAACATCTTAGGTTTACAGAAAAGTTGTAAAGAATGCCGAGAGTTCCCATCTGACCCTCACTCAGTTTCCTTTAATGTTGCCTTACATTACCACGGAAGATTTGCAAAAAAATAGGAAACCAACACTGGCCAGTGCCTATGCAATGTAAATACACAGGGTATCTAATAACTAAAATATCTTTTGGAAAAGTGTTTGGGGTCTCCAGACATACCACTGTCAATCAGCGCCCCTATATTTTCTTCTATTTGGAACACTTTTTCATAATTGGAACACTTGTAGCCAAAGAACTTAGTAAAACCTATCTTATGATTAAAAAAAAACACATCAGGATACAAAATTAATACACAAAAATCTGTTGCATTCCTATACACAAACGATGAACTAGCAGAAAGAGAAATTAGGAAAACAATTCCATTCACAATTGCATCAAAAAGAATAAAATACCTAGGAATAAACCTTATCAAGGAAGTGAAAGACCTATACCCTGAAAACTACAAGACACTCCTAAGAGAAATTAAAGAGAAACTAATAAATGGAAATTCATCCCATGCTCTTGGGTAGGAAGAATTAATATTGTCAAAATGGCCATCCTGCCTAAAGCATTCTACAGAGTCATGCAATTCCTATCAAAATACCAACAGCATTCTTCAACAAACTGGAACAAATAGTTTTAAAATTCATATGGAACTACAAAAGACCCCAAACAGCCAAAGCAATCCTGAGAAGGAAGAATAAAACAGGGGGGATCTAGTTTCCCAACTTCAAGCTCTACTACAAAGCCACAGTAATCAGACAATTTGGTATGGGCACAGGAACAGACACATAGACCAGTGGAACAGAACAGAGAGTCCAGATATTAACCCAAGCATACATGGTCAATTAATATAAGATAAAGGAGCCATGGATATACAATAAGGAAATATGACAGCCTCTTCAACAGCTGGTGTTGGCAAAATTAGACAGCTACCTTTAAGAGAATGAAACTGGATTACTGTCTAACTCCATACACAAGTAAACTTGAAATGGATCAAAGACCTGAATGTAAGTCATGAAACCATAAAACTCTTAGAAGAAAACATAGGCAAAACTCTCTTGAATAAAAACATGAACTTCTTCATGAACATACCTCCATGGACAAGGGAAACAAAAGCAAAAATGAACACATGGACTATATCAAACTAAAAAGCTTCTGTACAGCACAGGACACCATCAGTAGAACAAAAAGGCATCCTACAGTATGGGAGAATGTATTCATAAATGACATATCTGATAAGGGATTGACATCCAAAATATACAAAGAGCTCATGCACCTCAACAAACAAAAAGCAAATAAGCCAATTAAAAAATGGGCAGAGGAGCTGAGCAGGCACTTCGAAGAAGAAATTCAGATGGCCAACAGGCACAAGAAAAGATGCTCCACATCGCTAATCATCAGAGAAATGCAAATTAAAACCACAATGAGATATCACCTCACACCAGTTAGGATGGCCAACATCCAAAAGACAAACAACAACAAATATTGGCAAGGATGTGGAGAAAAGGGAACCCTCCTACACTGCTGGTGGGAATGTAAATTAGTTCAACCATTGTGGAAAGCAGTATGGAGGTTCCTCAAAAAACTCAAAATAAATATACCATTTGACCCAGGAATTCCACTCCTAGGAATTTACCCTAAGAATGCAGGAGCCCATTTTCAAAAAGACATATGCACCCCTATGTTTATTGCAGCACTATTTACAACAGCCAAGAAATGGAAGCAACCGAAGTGTCCATCAGTAGATGAATGGATAAAGAAGATGTGGTACATCATATACACAATGGAATATTATTCAGCCATAAGAAGAAAACAAATCCTACCATTTGCAACAACAAGGGTGGAGCTAGAGGGTATTATGCTCAGTGAAATAAGCCAGGCGGAGAAAGACAAGTAAGTATCAAATGATTTCACTCATCTGTGGAGTATAAGAACAAAGCAAAAACTGAAGGAACAAAACAGCAGCGGACTCACAGAACCCAAGAATGGACTAACAGTTAAAAAAGGGAAAGGGACTGGGGAGGATGGGGGAGAAGGGAGGGATAAGGGGAAGAAGGGGCATTATGATTAGCACACATAATGTGGGGGGGAGGTGAATGGGAAAGGCACTATAGCAGAGAAGACAAGTAGTGATTCTATAGCATCTTACTATGCTGATGGACAGTGACTGTAATGGGATATGTGGTGGGGACTTGATAATGCGGGGGAATCTGGTAACCACAATGTTGCTCATGTAAGTGTATATTAATGATACCAAAATAAAAATAAATAAATAAACAAACAAAAAAACCCACACCACCTACTTTATGAAGTTGGATTCCGGTTTCCCTTTAATTTTAGGCCACAGCTAAACGTTTTACTAAAAACTTCAGGGCAATCATTTTATTGTGGTAAACTCTGAGATTCAAAAGAGAAGGTATTATTCTAGCCACTAACTCCCCACTTATGTCACCCTGCAATCATTACATTACAATAAAGCCAAGGAAATGTTTTTAACTGCACCTTCACATTCATTAGAATTCACGATAGGAAGTTCAAATTAGGCAAGCAGAAGGCAGAAACAGCATTCATTTCATGAAAGCTAATTACGTACTGACAAAAGTTCTTTCTCATAATGTTAGAAAGACAAAAATCTTACTATTTGAATTGAGAATAAATAAGGTAAAAAGGAAAAGCTCATTTAAATAGTATAGAGCATATTCAATTGCTTTTTAAGAGGCAAGAGGCATTGTTTTCATTTTTCATTTTTAAATTTCTGAAATCAGGATGTGATGGCCAGGTGGCAATGTTGATAGTTGTCACTGCCTGAGACAATGATGGCACAAAGGGTGACACTGAAAAAAGCATGGATGCAACTGAATTGAAAAGTATTCAAAAGAGCAGGAATGTTGAGAGGTTTAAATGCTTTAATCAATTTATTTCACTTATTTTTTCTTTTAATACAAACATTAGAATGATATTTTAAAATACCTAAGTTTAAAAATGTGTTCAGTAAGTATTTTTAAAAGCCTAAATGATGAGAGAGCATTTATCATAGCTGAATTGGCAGTGTTTTCTTTTGGTGGTATGTAAAATAATCAATGGTAACTAAGATTCATTACAGTAGCTCTCAGTTGCTACATTTTATAAGAAAGTCTGAAAAATCACCTTACTGGTAAACTGATAGCTTAAATAATATTAAACAAAGACCTCCCCCATCAGAAAAAACAACGCATGATTTTGCATTACTATAATAAAAGGGCTATTTTTCCAACCCTAAGAGTTTTCTTCATGTGAAAAGTAAAATCTTCCTCAGTATTTCCCACTTATGCAGCAGATTCCTGCACTGAATCCAAGGAATATGGAGGGAAGAGAACCAGGGCAGTAACCTGCTCCAAGTAGAAAACTTGAGGACGATTTTAACCAAATTCTGGAAGAAATCAGGCATCAATAAACATAACTTCAACTATGTACCTAAAAGCTACAAAATGAATTTTTAATTATACTTTCAAAAATAATTAGTTCCACACATCTCCAGTGAGCAAAAAAATATTTTTTTTTTGTATTGTGGTAAAATATACTGAAGACAAAATTTGCCATTTTAAACCATCCTAAACTAAAACTTTGTATCCATTTAATAACAGTTAACTCTCCATTCCCTCCTCCCCCTGCCCATTTCTGTTTCTATGAATTTGCCTATTTTAGATATATCATACTTGTTCTTTTGTGTCTGGCTTATTTCTCCAGAGAGTACTTGAATGAACTCACCAAGAAATATGGAGGAGGAGTTCATCCAAGGAATATGGAGGGAGGAGAATTTGAACCCCAAATTATTTACTCTACATACTGACATTCTCTGAATTAAGCTACAGCTCTCTCAGAAATCCTACTACAGTTCCATGAGCCCCAAGGTGCAGAGGACGTCAGGCTGACCCTTCCTTAGCTTGTAGACAGGCCTGGTTAAGCAGCTGGAAAAGAGCTGTTTCTTGAGAGCCTTGGAGGGAGCAAAGGGAAGAAGGGAGCTGTGCAGGCCTGAAAACCCATGGGTAGGGCAAAGATTCAAGCTACTCTGGCCTTGAGATGGCCTTCTGCCTGCCTGCCAGGAGCTCCAGCACCCTGGCACTTAAGACTGGGCGACACCTGTCAGAGTTGAGGCCAGACTGTAGTCTACTCACTGATAATGTCACCGATACACGAAGCTTCACAGGGTCATGAGTCACCTAACCTGGCGCAGAGGTCCGGGCAGCCCTACCCCGCCCCGCCCAGTCAAACCCAGTTAGGAGAGGGCAGAAATCAGAAAGTGAGACACACAAAACTTGCAGAGAAACACAGCCAAAGAACTAGACTGACAGGCAGGCCCTGAAAAAGAGTAAGGACTGAAAGCTAAACAATTGAGAAACACAGAAGCAAGGCAGAGACAGAAATAAACACAGGATCCAGATAATCAAAGATGGGCTGGAGAGAGACCAAGTGGAGAGAAATACACAGTTGACAAGGGCTGAATTAAGAGGCAAGAAGGGAGAGTGACAAGGGGTGCCAGAGACGACAGAGATGAAATAGAGGTAACAGAGACAGATATCTGCAAAGTCCGGGAGTAGCTTTTTCCCCGGCCTTGGCTAGAACCCGAAGCCGCCAAACCGCACCCACTCGGCGTCCTCGAAAGGCCAGCGGACCGACGGGGCCGGGATCTCTAAGCGCTCTGGCCCGCCGAGGTCCGCCGCCGAGGGGTGACCTTGGGCAAGACGCTGCCTCGGGGGCGTCAGTGTCGCGGTCCGCGCTCCGGGCAGGCTGGAGACCGCGGCAGTTACAACCCGGGCGCCGGGACTCCAACCGCCCGTGCGCGGCTTAAGCATCCCGGTCGGCGGGACGGGCCTGGAGGGGCCGGCGGCGCGAGAGCTGAAACATGAAGAGAACCCCTTAAACCCCTCCGCTTCCCTCCGTACCCCCTCGCTACCCGCTGTCCCGACTCCGCCGTACCGGCCAAGGGCTCCGCGCTCACATAGCCCGCCTGCGAGACACTTCCCGCAGCCGGCGCCAGGCCCGTTCAACCCGTCGCCGCCGTGACCGCCTCAACCTGTGCCTCCCGCCCCCGGAAACGCTTTCCGGTCCCGTCCCCGAAACTGCCAGTGCTTCCGGGGATGCGTCAGATAGAAGACGGTGTGCGCATGCGGAACTGTTGTTTCGTGAGTAGGGCAACAGGAGAACGCCGATGTAGCCGGCGCCTGCGCACTGTAACCTGGAGCAGGTCAATCAGCCTTAGGGACTCTGAGGTAGCTACTGGGAACTGGGGAGCTGATCCAGAGTCCTAATCCTTTTAAAACTTTGACTTGACCCAGCCTGCCTAGCAGATATTGTGTCAAATTATTTTCTCCTCCCGCAATGTCTTTGGCAACTCGTAAATGATTGCTTGTAAATGTTCAGTGAAAAGCCGGGTCCCTTCTGTGTGGCAGGCGTTGTGCTGGGCCTCCTAGGAAAAACCATCTTATTCAGGTGCCAGAGGAGATCCTTTGACCTTGGGGAGACAGACCTTCACCCAAACTGGAGGGAATGACTCATAATTGGTCTAAACTATTCATGGTAATCTCATTCTTATTACCCAGTAGTTGGACTAGGCACAGTTATGTGACCAATTTCTAAAGCCCATAATACTGAATATAGAAAAAGAATGGGATTCCTGGATAAGTTTTTTTTTTAACAACACTAGGACTTCACGCTGCAAGTATGCTCCTTGAGGGCTTTGCCACTTTTATGTTCTTCCTGCCTCTAAACCTGCAGGCTGGAAGTTGAGTGACCATCAGGTAACAAGCAAAAATTAAAGCTGGCAAAGCAGAAAGATTGAGAGGTCCTAGGTCTCACTGACATGAAGTTACAGTCCTACATTTGGACTGCTTACTTCTGGATGTTTTGTTGTATGAGCCTAATAAGCTTACTCGGACTTTTATTTCGAGCAATATTCTACACTACATATCTCTAAATATAACAGTAAAAAAATAAAATTGCCAGGAGAAATATTGAAAACACTGAAAATATTGAAATATGCATGGATAAGCTTTCAAGAAAGTCAGGAAAATCATCTGAGGCCAGGAGAAAAGCAGAAACAAACTTAGGCAGTTCAGAGTTTGATGTTCAGAAGTTGTGAACAGGGACAGTCTGCATCTGTTCTGGTTGGTTGGTGCATATGCTATAATGACAAACATTTTGAAAATAATCTCTGGAGGTAGGTAAACAATGATGCTGATATCAGCTGTAGGGGCATCTACCTGGGTCCAGGCAAGATGATAGCCAAATTGAAACATGTTTGGGACCCAAGAAGGAATATATCTTCAGAAGAGGGAAAAACTACAGAAAACAAATACAAAAATGAAAAACCTCCCCTACAGAGGCAGGCAGCAAAGAAAGTTGTCTCTGTTTGCCTTGGCTCTAGACAGAAGGATAAAACATTTTACCCTAGTGGATGCATGGCCAAAGTGTGGTCATCATGTGGCCATATGGTTTGCATAGTCCAAAATTCCACAATTTTTGAATATTTAAATATTTAAGTTTAAAATGGACTTGGCTATAGTACCTATGGTACTTGGTCAAAGTGAGACAGGGACCATGAGTATAGTCAGAGTAGGGTGAGGGCCTCCAGAAAAAGCAGGGCGGGATATTTATAGTCAGCAATATAACAATGGGCAAAGAAGTCCCTTTTGAAACTCTGTGTTAAGCATTATGCAAAGTCAAGGTCACACTAATTCTCTAGGATCAAGATACCAGACTAAGAATATAGACGTCTTCTGTGAGGTCAGTTAAAAGTCAAAAGGCCAGGAGCAACTGGGCCTAGAATGCTTGAGTGTTTTACAAAGAAGGTATCTCAGTATAACCCGTGACTTCACTGTAAACAGCCCTAGCAAGCAGAGAACAACCCAGCCCACCTTGAGGGCAGGGCAGGTGGTACAAGTCTACACCCCTAAGCCTTTTTCTTCATGTTCTTGAAAAATCCTCATCTGCCTATAAAACCCCTAGACAATGCACCACACCAGACTCTCTTGTCCCGGGAGCTCTGTCCTTTCACTTTATTTCTAAATAAAAGCCTGTAGCTTGCTCTCCTACTTTGGGTGTTTGCTAAGCTCATTCTTCGGCTTCCTGAACAAGTACCCCGGCATCAAAAGCAAACATGAGTTCTCTGGAAGGTCTGTCAACCCAGGTCTCAAAGAATTCCCATAGTAGGCTTCCAAGTAAATATGAACTCACAACCATAAACCACAAAACCCATGAGGAAATAGGCAGAGAAGACAAACAGCAGAGGCAGATCCATTTAAAATTATTTAAATGTATCCATTGGAAGGGTTAAATACCAAATTGCATATAGTGAAGAGAAATTAGTGAACTCAGGATAAGTTTGAAGAAAATAACTCAAAAGGCATCCCAGAGAGATAAGAAAGTGGGAAAGAGTGAGAAGGTTCATCATATGCTTATCAGTTATGTTAGAAGGAGATAATAAAACAGGTGAGCAAGACAATTGTCAAATAATGATGGTTCAGAATTTTCCAGAATTGATGAAAGATAAGAAACCTCAGAAACACAATGAATCCCAAGTAGGATAGGAAAAAGAAAACCTAGACCTAGTCTGGTGAAACTGTAGAACACAAGAGGTGATTTTAAAAGCAGACAGAGAAGAAAGCCAATCTACAAAAGAATGGCAGTGATACCAACTCCTGACTATTCAATGACAATAATGGGAAATATGATAATAATAGCATGAAGTAATATCATTAATGAAATAACAGCCTTAACGTAATGAGAGAAAATAGCTGTCTACCTAGAATTGTATATTTAGCAAACAATCTTTCAAGAATGAAAATGCAGCACTTTCTAAATCAGCAAAGACTAAGAGTCACTAACCAACAGAACTTCACTGAAGGATCTCCTAGAGCATGTATTTCAGATGATCCCAGGAGGAAGATCTGAGGAACAATAAAGGATTGTTCCTTTATTGAGCAAATAAAGTGACAAAAAGGTAAATATAAACAACACTGGGGCAAAATACAAGAACAATTTATAATTTGTGGAATTAAAAAGGCAAAACCAAAATAATGGAATGAAAGTATATAAAGTATAAAATACTGTAATAACTTTGTGTGGTGACAGATGGTAACTACATTTACGATGGTGAGCATTTCATAATATATGTAATTGTACATTCTGTTATTGAGTCCAAGCTCATGCCTCTCACTGCACCACGTGCCAATAAGTTGAGAGACAAGGTGTTGAGGCAAGGGAAGCAGCTTTATTGGGAAAGCTAGCAGACTGAGAAGATGGCAGACTCATGTCCTGAAGCACCATCTTAACTTGGGGCTGACTGCAAGTTTCTTTTATGCTAGGAAAGGGGGAGCAGGTTAGGGGGTGACTGCAGGCTGCAGACATCTGGGCACCAGTGAGGTCCCAGGAGAGCTGAGAAACTCCGTGTTCTTGGTTAGGTGACACTCGCCTACCTTATGTCTGGTCACGATGTTCCTAAAACTCTTTGACAAGGAAATTACTATTTTCATGCATATTTCCCTATCTCTTGGAGGAAGCAAACTCTGGGTAAAGAGCAATTGGCACAAATCTCAAACTGTAAACAGAATTCCTTTTGATGATCAATAAGCCTGTGTGCAGAGCTACAGGGCTGACCAGAAGCATTTTTCCTTTTTTTTTTCCTTCTGGCCCAAAGGTTAAGGCAGTAAAGGAGAAACATACAGTATGGAGGTACATATGCCATTTCTTCACTTGGTTACAGTCTGAAACTAAAATAATATCGTTTACCAACTGTATACTGTAGATTTTTTTATGCTATATACTTCAGATAAAAATATAAGGTATAAGAGGATTACTGAAGTTTAAACATTATAAAGTGTGTGTCAATTATCTATTGCATAACACAAAACTTCAGAAGGATACAGCTGTATCTGTTTTTTGCCCAGGTGTTTCATGATGGCTGGGGGTGGGTTAGGAAGCTCTGCTGAGTTTGGCTAGGATGGTCTTGGTGAGGGACCTTGACTGTGTTCCATGTGTCTCACTCACCAGCCAGGTACTTGGGACGAGTTCTCTTGGCAATGGCAGGGACACAAAAGAGGGCAATGGAAATATACAAGTACATTTGCAAGATTCTTCTTACATCTCATTCGCCAAAGCAAGCTATATGATTGAGTCCAGAGTTGTAGCAGGAGGTAGCTATGAAGGATTATGGTAAAGGGTTTGCATGTAGAGAAAGAGGAGGATTGGAGACAACATTAGTTCAATCAGTCCAAGGTCTTTGCACTGTCCATAAAAATATTGATTAGCATCATATTTGTAATTAAATATGAACATTAAAATTTTGAGGCTTATCATTGAAAGTATACAAATAGAGTTATAGACCAAACCAGAAGAAGGAAAATAACATTTTAAAAAAGAAGAAATGGAAGTAAAAAAAGAAAAGCAGGCAGAAACAAAAAGACATAAAAAATGGAAAAAATACAAAGAAAAAAATAATGTGGAAAAATAAATAAATGTATCAAAAATCAATGTACATATATTTTTAAAAACCTAAGGCTTCTAGTTAAAAGATTGTAACACCAGATTTTTAAAAATTAAAAAAATTATTTTTAATTAAAAACAAAAAAAAACAAAACCCCGTTTAAAACACAGAGAAAATTTGACTTAAAAGAACCGCAAGAGAGTCTTTGGTGAGTCTGTTAACTACAGTAACATTGGACAAAGTAGACTCTAAGACAAAAAGCACTGCTGGAAATAGTGTGGTGGATTATATTATTGTTCTCAATAATCTGCTGCCCCTCCCTGTAAGGGTTCTGTACTTCCCACCCCATGGGACTTCAAGCTTGGTCACTGAAAGGTGAATGGAAGTTCTGTGTGTACTTCTGAGCAAAGCTTAAGAGCCATTATTCTTTCCCTCTGCCACAAGAAGATCACAGAGTGAAGATAACATAGAATGAAGAGTAGGTAGTGCTCTAAGTGACCCATGAAGTCATATAACAAGAGTGAGAAATTAACCTTTATCATTGTAAGCCACTGAGATTTTGAAGTTAGGTATGGTCATATGGCTTTGACAAATGTACTATGAAACATGCCACTTTCAGGTGGGTGCTGTAAGAGTGAGTGCATGATTCATGCTACTATCATGCTGTTACTGCAGCCTAATTTAGCAAAAGATGACTAATAAATTAGGCTATTTTATAATGAGCAAGGTTCAACTCACCAGAAGTGCATAATCATTCTAAGTTGTATGTACATAGTATTGTAGCTTCAGACTATGGTATAGAGTAAAAATTGATAGAACTATAAAAAGAAATTGACAAATTCACTGTCATAGTGGAGATTGTGGAATTCACTAATTCAGTGCAACAAATATTTCCAGTCTTTCGCCTGTCCTTGAACATAGATATAGCTATGTGGCTTTCTTTGAACAGTGAAAAAGGAATTGAAATGACATGAGTCACTTGCAGCTTTAAAAGCCATGATTTCCCTCTTCCCATCTTTCTCTCTGCCATGGAGACCAGCAATGCTTCAGAGGGTGGCTGCCCCATTAGAATGAGTCCTCAAGTGAAAATAACATGAAGCAGAGCCCCAAGCTGACCAGAAAGAGAAACATAATGATAAAGAAAGATGCTTTTGATGTTCTAAGCTTCTGAGATTTTGGAGGTGGGTATTTGTTATTTTAGCATAACCTAGGCTATCATGACTAGTGCAGATATTTTTTACATTTTTTAATTAAGGTAAAACTTACATACAGTAAAATTCACCCTCCTTGATGTATAGTTCTCTGATTTTTGACAAACACATACAGTCATGTAACCAGCATCACAATCAATTTATAAAACTGCTCCCTTAGCTCCAGAAATTCCCTAGCTCCCCTTTGTTGCCAACCCCTCATTCCTGGCAACCACTGATCTGTTTTCTGACTCTATGGTTTTGCCTTTTCCAGAATGAAATCATATATAATATAGTATGTAGCCTTTTGAGTCCTTCACTTAGCATAATGCATTTGAGATTAATCCATGTGGTAACAGTAGTTTATTCCTTTTTATTGCAGACTAGTATTCCATTGTATGGATATACCACAGTATGTCTATTTCCCAGTTGGAGAACATTTGAGTTGTTTCCAGTTTTTGGTAATTAAGCATAAAGCCACTATAAATATTCATGTACAGGTTTTAAGTTTTCATTTTACTTGCATGAATACATAGTAGTGGGGTTAATGGGTTGTAGCCTAAGTATATGCTTAATGTTTTAAGAAACTGCCAAATTGTTTCCACAGTGATTCTATCATTTTACATTCCTGTAAGCAATGTAGGAGGATTCCATTTCTCCACATCTTTAATACTTTAATACTTGTATTGACAATTTTTTTTAAAAGCCATCTTAATAAATATGAAGTACTATCTCATCGTGGTTTATTTCATATTTTCCTAATGACTAACAATGTTGAACATCTTTTCATGTGTGTATTTTCCATCTACATATCTTCTTTGGTGAAGTGTTTGTGTAAATCTTTCACCCTTTCTCCCCCACCTTTCTAAAAATAGGATCATTTCCTTTCTTACAGTTGAGCTTTGAGGTGTTAATATACTATGGATATAAGTTCTTTGTCAGATACATGATTTGCAAATATTTTCTCCTACTCTGTGGATTACTTTTTCATTTTCTTTTTTTTTAAACCCATTCCCCCACCCTCTTCCTCTATGGTAGCCACTATCATGTTCTCTGGGTTTATGAATCTATTTTTATTTTATTTGTTTGTTGTGTTTTTTTAGATTCCACCTGTAAGTGAAATCATTTCTCTGATTTATTTCACTTAGCATAATATCCTCTAGGTCCATCCATGTTGACACAAATGACAATATTTCATTCTTTTTATGGTTAAGTAATATTTCATTGTATGTATATACCACATCTTTTTTATCCAGTCATCTAACAATGGACATTTAGGTTGTTTCCATATTTTGGCTATTGTAAATAATGCTATGATAAACATAGGAATATATATATGTATTTTGGATTAGTGACTTTGTGTTCTTTGGGTAAATTCCCAGAAGTGGAATTGCTGGGTCATATGGTATTTCTTTTCTTAGTTTTTTGAGAAACCTCCATACTGCATTCCATAGTGGCTGCACCCATTTGGAATCCCATCAGCAGTGTATGAGGGTTCCCTTTTCTCCACATCCTCCCCAACACTTGTTATTTCTTGTCTTGTTGATATCAGCCATTCTGACTGATACAAGTGATAGCTCATTGTGGTTTTGATTTACATTTCCCTCATGATTAGTGATGTTGAGCATTTTTTCATGTGTCTGTTGGTTAGAAATCTGTATGTTCTTTGGGAAAAATGTCTATTGAGGACCTCTGGCCACTTTTTAATTGGATTATTTTTTTTTTTTTTTGGTGTGGGGTACCTTTTCATTTTCTTAATAGTATATTTCAAAGAGAAGTTCTTAAATTTGATGCAGTCCAGTTATCACTTTTTTCTCTTATGGATTGCACTTTTGGAATTCTATCTAATTTTTGCCTAACCCAATGCCAGAAAGATTTTCCCCATGTTTTCTTCTAGGTTTTAAATTTAGGTCTAAGATTAATTTTCAGTTAATATTTGTACATGGTACAAGGTATTACTGAGGTTTATTACTATTATTTTTGCATTTGGATATCCTGTTGTTCCAGCACCATTGGTGAGAAGACAAGTTTTGTTTTTTTATTAAATCACACCTTTCTCAGTAACTGACATATCAAACAAACATCAAACATGATCTTAATATAGTGGACATATATAGAAATCTGCACACAGGAGTTGGAGAATGTACATCATTTTGTGACATGTTTAGAACATTATAAAAATTGGCTATGCACTAGGCCATACAGCACACTTTAGTAAATTTCAGAGAAGTGAAATCATATAAACTATGTCTTTTTGTTGTTCTTTTTTCTTTTATTTTGGTATCATTAATATACAATTACATGAGCAACATTGTGGTTACTAGATTCCCCCCATTATCAAGTCCCCACCACATCCTTCCCCATGCCCCCCCCCCCACATTATGTGTGCTGATCGTAATGCTCCTTTTTCCCCTTATTTCTCCCTTCCCACCCATCCTCCCCAGTCCCTTTCCCTTTGGTAACTGTTAGTCAATTCTTGGGTTCTGTGAGTCTGCTGCTATTTTGTTCCTTCAGTTTTTGCTTTGTTCTTATATTCCACAGATGAGTGAAATCATCTGATATTTGTCTTTCTCTGCCTGGCTTATTTCACTGAGCATAATACCCTCTAGCTCCATCCATGTTGTTGCAAATGGTAGGATTTGTTTTCTTCTTATGGATGAATAATATTCCATTGTGTATATGTACCACATCTTCTTTATCCATTCATCTACTGATGGACACTTAGGTTGCTTCCATTTCTTGGCTATTGTAAATAGTGCTGCGATAAACATAGGGGTACATATGTGTTTTTAAAACTGGGCTCCTGCATTCTTAAACTATGTCTTTGACCTCAATGGAATTAAGGGAATTGATGACAAAAAAAAATACTCTCTATATTCTGATATTTGAAAGTGTATGTGAAAACAATTAACATTAAAAAAGAGATCATAGTAAAAATTTAGAAATATTTAGAATTGACAGGTAATGAAAATACTGCTTTCCAAATCCATGTTATCAGCAAAAAGTTTTTAGAGGGAAGTTTATCCTCCAATTCTTTAATTCTTATAAAAGAAGAAAGGTGTAAAATTAATGAGTTCATCACTTAAAAGGTTGGAAAAAAGAAACAAACCCAAGGAAAATAAAAGGAAGCACATGAAAAAATAAGATTGTAAATTCATTAAATAGAAAACAGAGAAACAATGAGGAAGATCATTAAAGTTAAAGCTAGATTTTTGAAAAGACTAATAAAACTAACATATATCTGGCAAGATTGATAAGACAGTGCATATATGGGGAGAGAGAGAGAAGAAAAAAGGCATAGAGACAGAGAGGATAAATAAACCCCTTATTTGTTAAGCCACTGTTCTGGGGATTTTCTTTTATTTGTAGCCAAATATGTTTCCAGTAGATAAACCAATCATAACAGAAAATAAAATATTGTGATTTAAAACTATGACCACCTACGATGGAGGGTAGAACTTGGTAGAGAAATTAATCTTAGAAAGGCTCTTCTACTTAGCTAAGAAGCTTAATGTATTTTTGATAAGCAAGGATCATCCCAGAGCAGAGGTTAGTTGGGGACGCAGAGGCAAAAGGCAGGTGTATCAGTTGGCTATTGTTGAATACTAAATAACCCTCAACTTGTTGGAATAAAATAATGATTTGTTTTTTCTCTGCTTTAAATGGTATCTCTTGCTGAGCTTGGCTTCTCCCTGTAGGTTGGGATCAGGTCTGCTCCACATGTACTCATCCCGGCTCAGACTAAGGGGACAGAAGCCACCCCAGGGAAGCTTGTTTCATGATGATATCAGAGGGGCTGAAGAGGAAACCAGACCATGCAAGCACATCTTATACCTTCATTTGTCTTATTTGCTAGCATTCTACTGGCCGACACAAGCCACATGATAACCCCAAAGCCAAGGGGTGGGGAGGTGCATTCTACGTCCAAAGGGAGAAACTATAAAGTCACATGACAAAAGGCATGGAAATGGGGAAGAGGGGAGGATTGGTAAGAGTAATCAATCAGCGAGAGTCTGCCATCTCACTCACAATTATTCAAATTCCTCCCACACATAGAACACATTTGCCCCAACCCCAAGACCCTCCATAGTCTCATCCAGGTTCAAAAGCCTCATCAAAGTCATAGTCTCACGATTTACATCAGGTCTGGATGTAACTCTCTGGATTCTGGATTCCAAGGTCTATGAAGTAATAAGGCAAGTTGTCTACCTCCTCATCCCACAACATACAATGTGGAACAGGGATAACATAACTTCAACAAACCCTCCCATTTGGAAAGGGGAAGAATGGGAGGCATGTCACAGTTACTGGCACCATAGCAATTCTGAAATCCCACTGGACAAATGCTGCCCGGTCTCCTCATCCTGTGATTCATGCATGCTCCTTGATTAAGCTCCCGACTGCTCTCTGGGAGTGGCCCCCAAGTCCATTGGTCTCAATGGCTCTTGATTCTGCCTTCTTTTTCCAACATCTCCCTTGGTTAATTCTGAAGAGTATCTTGAAAAGGGTGTTGAAGAATATACACTTTTTGGTGGCTGATCAGCTTTCTCAACTTGGTACGTTCCCATAGACAGTTGGGCGTACCTTTGCCTCTTTTAATCCAGGCTAGCAGCACTTTTGCCAATATGAAGCTCTCAGAAACATTTTGGGTCTCCTCTGTATGTGATTTCAGTCAATTCCAGGTGACAACAGCCATATTCAACAATTCTTTTTGACATGCGCCTCTTTCTACAGGCTCAATTAATTTGCTGATACTTTGGGGACATCAGGATTTCATGGGGACATACTCTTAATCTTTCTAGGAGCACTTTTGTCAGCCAAAGAGCCCACACTCTTGGTTTTGACTTAAGAATCTTTTCCCGGCTGGAAAGGTTGGAGATGAGAGGTTTTATTTTTCAGCCTAGCAAATTCTGGACTCTATATTCTCCCTAACTATTGCTTGCAAAACTGGCTAGTTCTTTTCTGAGTGTATCTCTTTCTTGTAGTAGTACTTTTTCAAATTTATCTAGTAGTGAGAAAGCCGTATTTTCAACATTTTGCCTCTAGACATCTTCCTTCGACTCTAAAAACTCATTAGACAAATTTTTTGCTATTCGTATTTTCATACATAACTGTTTTATTGATGTTTCCCACTACTTAATGCAGGGTGTCTTTTTTCCTACCTATGAGAGTTTCCCCACTTTTTCCAGCTTCCTGTAAATGTTTCCTTGCTGCTTATTCCCTGGTCCCAAACCCTCGGATCTGAGGTTTTGGTGATGGAAACCCCTCCCTTCCAGCACTAATTACTGTATTGGTCTGCCATTACTGCAAAACAATCCACCCCAAAACTCAGTGGCTTAAAAACAACAATTATTTATTCCCCTTCATGTGTCTGCAGGTCAGCTAAGGGTTGGCTGATTTACACTGGGCTCAACTGGGCGACTGCTTCCAGCTGAGGGTCCAGCTGGGCCTGGGTCCTCACTGCAGGCTGGGCTCAGGTCTGCCTATGTGTTTTCATGCTGGGGCCCCATGAAAGAGACCGAAGGGGAAACACTTCTCAAGCAATACTGAGGTGTAAGAGGTCAAGGGTTACTGTGCAAGCATTTTTGTGTTTTTGCTTCTGTTGTTTCTGTTAATATCTCACTGGTCAAAGCACATAATATAGCTGATCCCACAGTCAAGCGGTAGGAAAGTGCACCTCACTTCTAGTGAGGGGAACTGCAGAGTCACCTGGCCAGAGGATTCAGGGAATGGTGAAGAATTAGGCCTCGCCACATCACTAGTCCTCTGGGAAATGGAGTGAGAAGGATTCTGGGTATTGGAGTGAGAAGGATCCTGGGTACTGGAGTGAGAAGGATTCAGAGGGCCCCATCCAGGAGAGGGTGCGGGGAGGAGGAAGGGTGAAAGGGATAGAGAGGCCAGTAAGATGGTGAGTCCAGGGGGCTTTGTTGTGTGGCTGGTGGGAAATTTCTGATGCAGGAAGCAACGAAAGTTCATTTCAGATAAAGGACATTTAATATGTGAATTTGAGGAGCTTTTGCTTGGATTCTTATGATGTTAAAGCCCCTCTGTCATCCTAGACTTTCAATAAAGGCTGTTAGACCCACAAAGGCTCTGTAGGAGTAGGGGTGTGTGTGTGTGTGTGTGTGTGTGTGCCCATGTGTACATCAGAGGAAGGAGCAAGTTCCTTTGGAGACAATGAAGTATAGGGACAGGAACTGAACAAATGCAGCATAAACTGGCACTTAGATCCAGGGGTGACCAGTGAGAGGTGTACTGTGGCTGCTTGCAGGCATCGTGGAAGCACACTGAGTCTCCACAGGAGAAGAGGTGGTGGTTTTAGCCCATCATATTTGTATTTTAAAGGGCTGAGAGTCTAGCTGAAACCTGGGTTATAACAAGGAGGATCAATTTCTCATCCAAGAGAAGTTGAACCCACATCCCTGCTGTTCTGCCTGGTATTTTAATTCTTCCTCCTGCCTCTTCACTGCCCTGAAGAGGTCTACTTTGATGCTTACTTTGGTGCAGAGGGCCTGCCTTTGCTTCCTTGCATCCCCTAGGTCCCACACCCGCCCTGTGGACCACCAGCCTAGCTCCTCCACCTTCCTGGCAGCAGGCAGCAGACCCTGTGCCATGCATGACTCTCTAGCTGCGGGTGGCCTGCCTCCCTCCAGGCTTGCTTCTCCATCTTGCCGGTTTTTTCAGTACTGTTTACTCATTCATATTGAGACAGGGACCGTGGTGTAGTCAGAGTAGGGTGAGGGCCTCTGGAAAAAGCAGGGCGGGATATTTACAGTCAGAGCAATATAACAATGCACAAAGAAGTCCCTACTGAAACTCTGTGTTAAGCATTATGCAAAGTCAAGGTCACACTAATTCTCTAGGGTAAAGATACCAGACTAAGAATATAGACATCTTCAGTTAGATCAGGTAAAGGTCAAAAGGCCAAGAGCAACTTGGCTTGGAATGCTTGAGTGTTTCACAAATAAAGAAGGGTATCTCAGCATAACCCATGACTTCACTGTAAACAGCCCTGGCAAGCAGAGAACAACCCAGCCCACCTTGAGGGCAGGGCAGATGGTACAAGTCCACACCCCTAAGCCTTTTTTTCATGTTCTCAAAAAATCCTCACCTGCCTATAAAACCCCCTAGATAATGCACCACCCCGGGCTCTCTTGTCCCCTCTTGGTGTGAACCAGCAGCTCTGTCCTTTCACTTTATCTCTAAATAAAAGCCTGTACCTTGCTCTCCTACCTTGAGTGTTTGTGAAGCTCATTCTTTGGCTTCGTGAACAAGAACCCCGGCATCAATATGATGGGTAGAATAATGACTCCTCAAAGATGTCCACTTCCCAATCCCTAGAACCTGTGAATATGTTACTTGGCATGGAAAAAGGGATTTTGCTGATGAGAGTAAGGTTACAGGTCCAGAGGAATGGAGATTATCCTAAATTATCCGGGTGGATCCAATTTAATCACTCCATCCTTAAAAGTGAAAAACTTTTCCCGCCTGAGAGGAGATGGAAGAAGGAGGAAGCTAGAAGGGAAGCACTAGAGGGACTCAAACAGCTGTTATTGGCTTTGAATTTGGAGGAAAGCAGCCACAAGCCAAGGAATGTAGGTGGCCTCTGAAGCTGGCAATTGTCCTCGGCTGACAGCCAGCAAGGAAACTGTCAGCTCCACAACATGCAAGGAATTGAGTGCTGCCAGTAACCTAAATGAGCAACGTCCAGTAGAGGTGAGAGCCATGTCAAACTTTTGACGTTTATCCCCTTTCTGCAAGATGGCCCTACAGGACTGCAAAATAATAAACTTGTGTTGTTTAAGCTGCTGAATTTATAGTAATTTGGCATGGCAGCAATAGGAAACCAATAGCACAGGTTTTTTTTTAGTTTATTTTGATATCATTAATCTACAATTATATGAGTAATATTATGGTGACTACACTACCCCCTTCATCAGGTTCCCCCCCCAACCCCATTGCAGTCACTGTCCATCAGTGTAGTGAGATGCCATAGAGTCACTACTTGTCCTTTCTGGGTTGTACAGCCTTCCCCGTGCCCCCCCAACATTACATCTGCTAATCGTAATGTCCCTTCTTCCCCCTTGCCCCTCCCTTCCCACCCATCCTCCCCAGTCCCTTTCCCTTTGGTAACTATTAGTCCGTTCTTGGGTTCTGTGAGTCTGCTGCTGTTTTGTTCCTTCAGTTTTTTTCTTTGTTCTTATACTCCACATATGAGTGAAATCATTTGGTACTTGTCTTTTTCGGCTTGGCTTATTTCACTGAGCATAATACCCTCTAGCTCCATCCATGTTGTTGCAAATGGTAGGATTTGTTTTCTTCTTATGGCTGAATAATATTCCATTGTGTATATGTACCACTTCTTCTTTATCCATTCATCTACTGATGGACACTTAGGTTGCTTCCATTTCTTGGCTATTGTAAATAGTGCTGCGATAAACACAGGGGTGCATCTGTCTTTTTCAAACTGGGCTGCTGCATTCTTAGGGTAAATTCCTAGGAGTGGAATTCCTGGGTCAAATGGTATTTCGATTTTGAGTTTTCTGAGGAACCTCCATACTACTTTCCACAATGGTTGAACTAATTTGCAGTCCCACCAGCAGTGTAGGAGGGTTCCCTTTTCTCCACATCCTCGCCAACATTTGTTGTTTGTGTTTTGGATGTTGACCATCCTCACTGGTGTGAGGTGATATCTCATTGTGGTTTTAATCTGCATTTCTCTAATGATTAGTGATGTGGAGCATCTTTTGATGTGCCTGTTGGCCATCTGAATTTCTTCTTTGGAGAAGTGTCTATTCATGTCCTCTGCCCATTTCTTAAATGGATTATTTGCTTTTTGTTTGTTGAGGTGCGTGAGTTCTTTATATATTTTGGATGTCAACCCCTTATCGGATACGTCATTTATGAATATATTCTCCCATACTGTAGGAAGTCTTTTTGTTCTACTGATGGTGTCCTTTGCTGTACAGAAGCTTTTCAGCTTCATATAGTCCCACTTGTTCATTTTTGCTTTTGTTTCCCTTGCTCGGGGAGACATGTTCATGAAGAAGTCACTCATGTTTATGTCCAAGAGCTTTTTGCCTATGTTTTTTTCTAAGAGTTTTATAGTTTCATGACTTACATTCAGGTCTTTGATCCACCTTTGTTTACCTTTGTGTATGGGGTTAGACAGTAGTACAATTTCATTCTCTTACATGTAGCTGTCCAGTTTTTCCAACACCAGCTGCTGAAGAGGCCGTCATCTCCCCAATGTATATCCAAGGCTCCCTTATCAAATTTTAATTGATTGTATGTGTCTGGGTTGATGTTTGGATTTTCTATTCTATTCCACTGATCTGTGGGTCTGTTTTTGTGCCAATACCAAATTGTCTTGATTACTGTGGCTTTGTAGTAGAGCTTGAAGTCAGGGAGTGCAATTCCCCCTTGTTTTATTCCTCCTTCTCAGGATTGATTTGGTTATTCGGGGTCTTTTGTGGTGCCATATGAATTTTAGAATTATTTGTTCGTGTTCATTGAAGAAAGCTGTTGGTAGTTTGATAGGGATTGCATTGAATCTGTAGATTGCTTTGGGTAGTATAGCCATTTTGACAATATTTACTCTTCCTAGCCAAGAGCATGGGATGCATTTCCATTTGTTAGTGTCCTCTTTAATTTCTCTTAGGAGTGTCTTGTAGTTTTCAGAGTACAGGTCTTTCACTTCCTTCGTTAGGTTTATTCCTAGGTATTTTATTCTTTTTGATGCAATTGTGAATGGAATTGTTTTTCTGATTTCTCTTTCTGTTAGTTCATCATTAGTGTATAGGAAAGCAACAGATTTCGGTGTGTTAATTTTGTATCCTGCAACTTTGCTGAATTCAGATATTAGTTCTAGTAGTTTTGGAATGGAGTCTTTAGGGTTTTTTATGTACAGTATCATGTCATCTGCAAATAGTGACAATTTGACTTCTTCTTTACCAATCTGGATGCCTTGTATGTCTTTGTTTTGTCTGATTGCCGTGGCTAGGACCTCCAGTACTATGTTGAATAACAGTGGAGAGAGTGGGCATCCTTGTCTTGTTCCCGAATCTTAGATGAAACGCTTTCAGCTTCTCGCCGTTAAGTATGATGTTAGCTGTGGGTTTGTCATATATGGCCTTTATGATGTTGAGGTACTTGCCCTCTATACCCATTTTGTTGAGAGTTTTAATCATGAATGGATGCTGAATTTTATCAAATGCTTTTTCAGCATCTATGGAGATGATCATGTGGTTTTTGTTCTTCTTTTGTTGATGTGGTGGATGATGTTGATGGATTTTCGAATGTTGTACCATCCTTGCATCCCTGGGATGAATCCCACTTGATCATGGTGTATGATCCTCTTGATGTATTTTTGAATTCGGTTTGCTAATATTTTGTTGAGTATTTTTGCATCCATGTTCATCAGGGATATTGGTCTATAGTTTTCTTTTTTGGTGAGGTCTTTGCCTGGTTTTGGTATTAGAGTGATGCTGGCTTCATAGAATGAGTTTGGAAGTATTCCCTCTTCTTCTATTTTTTGGAAAACTTTAAGGAGAATGGGTGTTATTTCTTCTCTATAAGTCTGGTAGAACTCAGAGGTGAATCCATCTGGTCCAGGGGTTTTGTTCTTGGGTAGTTTTTTGATTACTGCTTCTATTTCGTTGCTGGTGATTGGTCTGTTTAGTTTTTCTGTTTCTTGTTTGGTCAGTCTTGGAAGGTTGTATTTTTCTAAGAAGTTGTCCATTTCTTCTAGGTTTTCCAGCTTGTTAGCATATAGATTCTCATAATATTCTCTTATGATTCTTTGTATTTCTGTGGGGTCCGTCGTGATTTTTCCTTTCTCATTTCTGATTGTGTTTATGTGTGTAGATTCTCTTTTTCTCTTAATGAGTCTGGCTAGGGGTTTATCTATTTTGTTTATTTTTTCAAAGAACCAGCTCTTGGTTTCATTGATTTTTTTCTATTGTTTTGTTCTTCTCAATTTTATTTATTTCTTCTCTGATCTTTATTATGTCCCTCCTTCTGGTGACTTTGGGTCTCATTTGTTGTTCTTTTTCCAATTTTAGTAATTGTGTCTTTAGACTATTCATTTGGGAATGTTCTTCTTTCTTTAGATAAGCCTGGATTGCAATATACTTTCCTCTTAGAACTGCCTTTGCTGCGTCCCACAGAAGCTGTGGCTTTGTGTTGTTGTTGTCATTTGTCTCCATATACTCTTTGATTTCTGTTTTGATTTGGTCATTGACCCATTGATTAATTAGGAGAATGTTGTTAAGTCTCCATGTATTTGTGAGCCTTTTTGTTTTCTTTCTAAAGTTTAATTCTAGTTTAATACCTTTATGATCCGAGAAGTTGGTTGGTAGAATTTCAATATTTTTTATTTTACTGAGGTTCTTTTTGTGGCCTAGTATGTGGTCTATTCTGGAAAATGTTCCATGTGCACTTGAGAAGAATGTGTATCCCGTTGCTTTTGGGTGTAGAGTTCTATAGATGTCTGTTAGGTCCATCTGTTCTAGTGTGTTGTTCAGTGCCTCTGTGTCTCTACTTATTTTCTGTCTGGTTGATCTGTCCCTTGGAGTGAGTGGTGTGTTGAAGTCACCTAAGATGAATGCATTGCTGTCTATTTCCTCCTTTAATTCTGTTAGTATTTGTTTCACAAATGCTGGCGCCCCTGTGTTGGGTGCATATATATTTAAAATGGTTATATCTTCTTGTTGGATTGACCCCTTCATCATTATGTAATGTCCTTCTTTATCTCTTGCTACTTTCTTCGTTTTGAAGTCTATTTTGTCTGATACAAGTACTGCAACACCTGCTTTTTTCTCCTTGTTATTTGCATGAAATATCTTTTTCCATCCCTTCACTTTTAATCTGGGGTATCTTTGCGTTTGAGGTGAGTTTCTTGTAGGCAGCATATAGATGGGTCTTGCTTTTTTATCCATTCTGTTACTCTGTGTCTTTTGATTGGTGCATTCAGTCCATTTACGTTTAGGGTGATTATTGAAAGATATGTACTTATTGCCATTGCTGGCTTTAGATTCGTGGTTACCAAAGGTTCAAGGGTTGCTTCTTTACTATCTAACAATCTAACTTAACTTTCTTGTTAAGTTATTGTAAACACAGTCTGATGTTTCTTTATTTCTCTCCCTTCTTATTCTTCCTCCTCCATTCTTTATATACTACGTGTTTTATTCTTTGCCTTTAGTTAGTTTTGGGTGGTCTGCTTTCTTTGCTATGATTTTATTTTCTCTGGTGACAGCTTTTTAGCCTTAGGAGTGCTTCCCTCTAGAGCAGTTCCTTTAAGATGTCCTGTAGAGGTGGTTTGTGGGAGGCAAATTCTCTCAGCTTTTGCTTGTCTGGAAATTGTTTAATCCTGCCGTCATATTTAAATGATAATCATGCTGGATACAGTATTCCTGGTTCGAGGCCCTTCTGTTTCATTGCGTTAAATATATCATGCCATTCTCTTCTAGCCTGTAAGGTTTCTGTTGAGAAGTCTGAGGTTAGTCTGATGGGTTTCCCTTTGAAGGTGATCTTTTTTCTCTCTCTAGCTGCCTTTAACACTCTGTCCTTATCTTTTATCTTTGCCATTTTAATTATTATGTGTCTTGGTGTTGTCTTCCTGGGGTCCCTTGTGTTAGGAGATCTGTGGGCTTCCATGGACTGCGAGACTATTTCCTTCCCCAGCATGGGGAAGTTATCAGCAATTATTTCTTCAAAGACACTTTCTATCCCTTTTTCTCTCTCTTCTTCCTCTGGTACTCCTATAATGCGAATATTGTTCCTTTTGGATTGGTCACACAGTTCTCTTAATATTCTTTCATTCCTAGAGATCCTTTTATCTCTCTCTGCCTCAGCTGCTCTGTATTTCTGTTCTCTGATTTCTATTCCATTAAGAGTCTCTTGCATCTCATCCAGTCTGCTGCTAAGCCCGTCGATGGCTTGTCTCATTTCTGCATCATCTTTCCTGACTTCCCTCACTTCCTCCCTTAGCTCTTGCACATTTCTCTGTAGATCCATCACCATGGTTATGACTTATTCTGAATTCTTTTTCAGGAAGGTGCTGCATTTCCATCTCTTCAGATTCCTTCTCAGAGGGCCTCTGAATCTTGGTGATCTTTGTCTGTATCATATTCTTCTGTCTTGTCATGTTAGCAGGAGTGGTTGCTGGTAGGTACCACATATGTCAGCTGGGCTCTTTAAGGTTTAAAAAGAAAAGAGAAAAAAAAAAAAAAGCACCACCAAAAAAACCAAGCAAGCAAAAAAAAAAAGGAAAGAAAGAAAGAAAGAGAGAAAGAAATGAAAGAAAAGGAAGGTGAAAAAAGAAAAAAAAGGGCAAGAAATAAAACAGTCGAGCAAAAAAAAAAAAGCAAGAAATAACACAAACAAGAAAAAAAAAAGCCCAGCTGGAGTGGATTCTGTACGCGTGCTGTAGGTGTCACTGTTGCTCCACTAATTCGCAGCCGCAGCCGTGCCGCTTTTTTTGTAGGTAGGAATGAATGGGACGCTATTCTTTTCTGTATAAAGTTCCAGCGTGGTTGCTCCCTTCTTTCTGTCACTAGCAAAGGGGACCGAAGTTCCCCAGGACTTCCAGCCTGCAGGGCTGAGCCCGCCGGTGCGATGGTGTTCCCTCGCTGGGCCCCCCGCCTCTCCGAGACCGCTACAAACGGCGCGCACTTTTCTCTTGTCCCTGGGCGCTGGCTGCACTAGCGAAGCGGACCGAAGTTCCCCAGGACTTCCAGCCTGCAGGGCTGAGCCCGCCGGGGCGATGGTGTTCCCTCGCTGGGCCCCCTGCCTTTCCGAGACCACTACAAATGGCACACACTTTTCTCTTGTCCCTGGGTGCTGGCTGCATGGTCCCGGCGCCTTCCCGGCTCAAAATCTGCACCTTCTGCCTCTCCAATGTCTGATGCACCACGCGATGTGTGTCAGTGCTCCCGGTGCTCCGGTGCAGACCACCGGGGCTGGTTATTTCGCGGACCTGCTCTTCCACTCCCTCCCGGCTCCGAATCCTCTCCTCCCGCCGGCGCGCTGGGCTGGGTGAGTGTTCGGGTGCCGCCGGGTTGTGGCTCTGTATCTTACCCGCCTCGCGGGGTGCTGAGTCCTCCCAGGTGTGGCTGCACGCTGTGCACTTTCCTGTGTGCTCTGATTTCTATTTTAGGAATAGTTGTATTTGCTGTGTTTTCATAGATTTATATAGTTTTGGGAGGAGATTTCTGCCGCCCTGCTCACACCGCCATCTTCCCGGAAGCTCCACAGGTTTTTGAGGGCCTGCAGTACATCAGGCCCTGTGCCAGCCTGTGGGATTCAGTGGAGGATGAAACAGTCAGTTCCTGCCCTTACAGAGTTCACAGTGTAGCAAGGAAAGATGTAAAGAGGCCATTTCAATGCCGGAGGGCTTCCTGGAAGTAACATCCAAGTGAAGAGATGGGACAAGTGTATTCCCAGCAGAGGGGACAGGCAAAGATCCAGAGATGACAGCAGGCATGGTAGGTTTAAGGATCCCAAAGTAGTTCCCTCTGGTGGAAGCAGGCAATTAGAGAAAGGAGTGGTGGAAGCGAGATTGGAGGTGAGGGCAGGAATCTGAGTACTGTAGGCTGGGTTAGCCCCATGGGGAGCTTGACCTTGATTGTGAGGACAAGGGGAAGGTTCAGGGGTGGGGTAGTTTCTGCTGGGAATAATGGGTTTAAGGCTGTTTTGAAAGAGCGTACCGGCTACCCTGTGGAGCTTGGAATGGAGGGAAGTGAGCCTGGGGGCCGAGAGACCAATGAGGAGGTCGGTCCGGCTGCCCAGCCTCGGCTGACTGGGGTGGGGTTGTGTGTATGGGCGGGGTTGCCTGCAGGAGACTGAGGTGGCTCTCACTCTCAGGCAAGCAGAGGCCTGAACCTGGCCTATTACAACAGCCTTCACACTCCCTCTTTGGGCATTTTCACTGTAGAAGGTGCTGGCTAAAGCACTTCACATTTATTAGTCACAACATTTTCTGCATGTTTACAACAACTCCATGCAGTTGGTGCTGCTATCCTTACTTGGCAGATGAAGAATCTAGGGTTCTGGCAGGAGCACAGGCCAGATTTCATGGTCCGGGAGAGGGAGCTCCGAAATTGTTCTGCCCCTAGGAGCCCAGGGCAGGGTCCGGTGTGTGGGGCTGAGAGCAGGACGCTGCCACTGGCCAGCGGGGCCAAGCTGCCCTTTGACTACCGCTCAATGGCTCAAGCTCTGCCGATGGTGACTTAGCAGCCTGATGAGCGGACAAGCCCAACTCCCCACAGCCCTTGCCTATAAGGTCTCTTTGTCCTGCTCTGCAAATGGTCACCATGTCTGCAAGTAGCCATAGAAACGGTAGAAGGAGCGCCCACTTTTGGAGAATGTGCCCTCCAGCTATGCAGCTGGGCTCAAAGAAGTGAAGTGACTCACCCAAGGTCACACAACTGGTACATGGCGAGGAGTTGGGGTGGGAGCCTGGCAGGAATGACCCTCCCCCTTCCCAGAATGGCTTGTTTCTTCCAAGTTTTTGGACTCGGTATTACTCAGCTCGGTAGCCATAACAAACTGCCACAGACCGGGCAGCTTAGACAGCAGAGATGTATTTTCTCACAGCTCAGGAGGCCGGAAGTCCAAAGTCAAGGTGTCAGTGGCTTTACCGATGGCCACCTTCTGGCTGTCCTCACATGGCCTTTTCTCTGTGGGCTCACATAGGCTCCTGGTGTCTCTCTGTGTGTCCTAACGTTGTCTTCTTGCAGGGACACTGGTCAGAATCGATGAGGGCCCACCCTAATGGCCCCATTTAAACTTAATCACCTCTTTAAAGCCTTGTCTCCAAACAGAGTCACATTCTGAGTTCCTGGGGGTTAGGGCTTCAACACAGGAATTTGGGAGGGATACAAGTCAGTCCATACAGCCAGTGACTTGAGGTAACACTGCCATGGCCTCCGAGACCCACAGACCCGAAGAATGGCAGGGCTGCAAGGACGCCAGCACGACCCCTCTCCCTCCACCTCGGTATTGACCCGGCCACCGACGCATGAAGAGGAAAGGCCCAGGTTCACAGGGGCAGGCGGAGCAGAGCTGAGACCTCACCCAGATATCTGAGTCCCCTAAGGGTGCCCAGCATCCGCCCCCTCTTCCCACCAACAGTAAGCTGACTTCCCTTGGGGGCTTCACCCCCAGCCCTGTTTGCTCCCTGTGCTTCGAGGAAATTCAGCTCCAGAGATGGGCCTTGAATAGCTTAAGCCAATCAGCTGATCCGGTTTTCCTGCCACCATGGTAAGTGCAGGGATGGGCATGGGACCCCACCTGCACACCCCAGGATTTGTGGGGGAGCTACCGGAAGAGACCCTCTTTCGTAGGATGGTGTGGGACGAGGTGAGGTGGAGAAGGGTTGGAGTCATTTTGTCGGTATCAGAGGAGGGCCTGCAGTTGTATGGGGCCGTACTATGGGCTGAAAATGAACTTGACAGCAAGAAAGATGTAAAAGAGAGCCGGAGGAAAATCAGTTTTTCGGTGCGAGTCTGCACCTAGCCTCACCTGACCGGGCTCATGTGAACCAACATATTCTCTATATTGTTGGTCAGCTTGAGGGTTTGCTTTTGTTTTGTTTTGCTTTTTTATAATCAAGGTCGTCTTAACTGGCACACAGTCTGTGAGGTGCTTGCTGGGGACGTCATATGCTGTCTCTTTTCTCTAGGGGTCTGGCTCTTGGGGTAGGTGTGCACATGTATCCACAGGAGTTCAAAGTTGTGCAGAACAAAATTGGAGT
Source organism: Smutsia gigantea (assembly GCA_032199065.1). Classification (NCBI taxonomy): domain Eukaryota; kingdom Metazoa; phylum Chordata; class Mammalia; order Pholidota; family Manidae; genus Smutsia; species Smutsia gigantea. The sequence continues at coordinate 9,057 of JAVSCE010021418.1, read as the reverse complement.
CTGGCTGATTTCTGCAGAAAAGACATTCGTTAAAAGGGTGTTGGTGGCTCACCCAGTCCCTGGAAGGACTGGAAAATTGGGCTCCCTGACTCTGCAGCCACACCCACAATCAGGTCACAGAACTGGAGAGGCCAGGAGGCTGTGGCCACCACCAGCCATGGCCCAGTCTGCACTGTTGCTGCCCCCTGCTGCCTCGGGAGCCTATCTTGCTGCAAACGCTGCCACTTCCCTTAGCCCCTGGTTACTGATTCAAAGTCCTTTGGCTGGGGGAGCCTGGTCCCCTGCCTGCTTCCTCGCTGCAAGGGAGGGTAGGAAAGCAACCACCTGGCCTTTTGGGCTTCTACAGTGGGAGGTGGGTTCCATGTCCCTCCAAGGCTTATCAAGTCAGGAATTCTTCCATGCTGGGCAGTCCAAAAATAAACCAAATATTCAATACAGGGCAAAAGGAACCAAGATCAAATAGGACAATAGCTTCAGCTATATTAACGGCGAATCCGAATAGGAGTATACAGCTTGAACCTGGGGCTAAAATGGTGACTTCTCTGTGTCTGAGTTTCTCTTCCAGCTGTGGGGGAGCCATAGCCCAGGCAGCCCTTCCCCTAGGCAGGGAAGCTCTGCCTTGCCAGGCTGCTGCAGGCAGGGGGAGCAGAAACAAGCTGCTCTTGGGGGCAGGTCCAGAGGGAGGGCAGTGAGTGATCTGGGGCCTGCCTCCCCAGCACACAGAGGAGAGTGCAGAGGAGGAGAGGGGATGGCCTTCTTTCCAGGGCTGGTTCCTCTTTGGCGAGCGGATGGGAATCTCCTTCCCCAAATGGCAATAAAGCAAAACGAGTGTGGCGGGGTGGGAGGGGGCACAAGGGAGGGATAACTTTTTGGGTGTCGCTAATGCAGATGAGAGAGGTGGGCCGGGCGTTTGCGCACTAAATGGAGAAGAATACGTATGCTTAACTTCCGCATGAAGGTATATGCTCTTATTTTTCCTTAAACATTCGGTCCTCTGTGCATTTTTTTTTTTTTTGCCCCTTTTGATGGGTGGCTTTCTCCCACAGGGCCCTTCCCCCAGAGCCTCTCCATGCCTCCCTGCTTCCCACTTCTGTGTCCGGGGAGACTGACCTAGGCTGTCCTCTGCCTTCTGGCTGCCAGTTAGTGTGGCCCATGAGACCCCAGAGGAGCCTGAGGGGATGGGAGAGAGGACGCTCCCCGGGTCCTTGCCCAGCCTTGTTCACGTGGGTTGCCATGGATGGCTGCAGCCCTTCACCTGGCTCCATCTCTGTCACTAGCACTTTCTCTCCAGGCCCTCTCCCTGCAACCCTTCAGACCTCAGGTGGTAACTGCTCCCCAGGGTCAGGAGCCCTGAATGCTGCATCATTCCTTGTTGCTTTTCCTAAACCCTGCCTCTTTGTTAGTAACCCCATAACTCAATTCTCTGCAATTACCCAGCTTTGACTGGGCCACCTGCTTCCTGTTGACACCCTGAGTGATATATATGGAATCAGGGAATGTTTCTCTACCAGAAGAAAAACAATAGCACACACGCAACAACACACAGGGTGTGAGTGAGTCTTAAAAGTCCTGACTGCGAGGGAGACAGCAAGGACTGGCAGGGATTATGGCGGACTGTCACGGGACTTCTCAAACTGCCATGAAACATCAGTCCAATGTTGCTAGCTCTTCCCATTTTTCAAAGGTAGCAAAACATCCAGATTTTTAAGTGAGGGCTCCTAAATTTTAAATGTGGGCTTGTATTTTTAGAAATCATGATGTGAGCCATGTTAACAATTAGTTGGCTGAACTTGGTCCATCAAACACCAGTTTTCAGTCTCTGCTCTCAACACCCAGAGTCCTGTCAAGCCCCAAATCCTACACAGTAAGAAAAGCCCAGGGGGAGGCTTACTGCAAGCAGCCACTGGGAGACCCCCAGGACCTGGCCATTCCACCTCTTCCCAAAGGCTCAGCTGTGGAGCCCAAGAGCACACGTCTGTACCACGAAGCTCTGGAGCCTGCAACCTGGGTCCATCACGTCTAATATGGGTGCCAGCAGAAAGTAAATTAAATCAGCTAGACCATAATTTGCAAACGAAACATTTTGTGGAAGTAACTAAACAGAGCATTATGTTTTAATCAGCTTTTAAAAATGTTCTTTTAAAAATCATTTTACTGTGCAGAAGCTGGTATCCTAAGAGCTATAATTTCTTAACTAACTGTATGCTAATGCAATACCCTCTACTCTAGATGTTCTTAGCAGCCTGAGCATTTGTCTCGATACCCTGAAACCTACATATTTTCAGAGTAGAGGTGCTACACTGTCTTCTAGCCATTCAAATGGGGACTGCCTTTTGCCTTGGCTTTGAGAGATAAACAAAATGATTCAACTTTTACTTTGTTTTATATATCTGTCTATCATCCATCTATCTCATGTTATCTCTACCTTTTATCTATCTATCTATCTAATCAACAAACACTTGTATACTGCTAAGCATTTTTCAGATATTAGCCCAATGAATTCCCCTACTAGCCCCTTAAAGGAGGCGCTGTTCTTATCTCTTTTTTTAAAGACAAGCAAATTGAGGCCCAGAGAGGTGATTAACTTGTTGGTGGTCACACAGCTGGAAAGTGATGGAGAATGGGATGCTGTACTCTCAGCTACCTGCCATACTGCCTCTTCTGTCTGGAGCCTCTAGCTCATCCATCTTTCTGCTCTCTCTCCTGCTATTCCTCTCTCTCATCTAAATATTCATTTATTCCTTTGTTTTATGAACATGGAGTATCTGCTGTGTGCCAGGCCCTATGTTAAATGCCAGGGACCCCACAATGAGTTGGTCTGACATGGTCCCTGCCAATCGTGGCTCACAACTTAGCAGCCAAGTACCACCATCCCTTGAGATAAAAGAAACGCAGTTAACCCTGCAACAGTCTGTGAACACCTTTGTTAGAATTAGAAAAAGATGCTGGCTTCTCTAGTCATTTTACAGCCTTCCATGGGAAACAGTTATATAAAGATGTGTGTCTATGGTGACTGTGAACGGACTTTTTGCATGACCTCCACAACTTCACGTGGTGGGCCCCATAAAGTGGGCCATGGGTAGTTGGATGTCGGGCTCACCAAGTCTGGAGGAAGGGCAGAGAGACTTCCTGATGGAAGCTGAGATTGGAAGGTGGAGCAGGAAGGACTGGGGGCTGTGTTCCAGGCAGGGCGACACCACATTGTAAGGAGAGTGGTGGGTGGCTTTGTATGGTGTTGGCTCAGGGAACTACACTTCCTAGGAGGCCTTCCCTGTGTGCTCTGGGACAGGACTAGCCTCGAGGGAGCTTTGTGTCAAGTTAGGAAGGTGGAGGATGAAGGTGCAGCCAGGGTTAATTGCGGCTCACACATGTAGAGGTAGGGGCAACAGACTTAGAAAAACTGCTTACCCAGCTTCTGTGATCTAAGGTCAAATGCCAGTGTTAAATCCCTTTAAAAAAACCACTCCTAGAGTCCCTTCTTCTCTGAGCAAAGTGGTCAATGGAAGTAGTAGCAAGAGACAGAGCTGAAAGGGCGGGCAGGGGTTAGATCGTGAGGAGTCCTGGGGCCACTGAAGACATTTTAAAACAAAATTGAGATGTAAGTCATATATCATAAGCTTCTTCACTTTCTAATTCTAGAACATTTTCATCACCCCAAAAGAAACCCTGTACCATTAGCCATCACTCCCCATTATTTCCTGCCTTAGCCCCTGGAAACCATTAATCTACCTTCTGTCTCTGGATTTGCCTGTTCTGGACATTTCTAGGAAACCATTGCCTTATTCAAGGTCATGAAGATTGACCTGTTTTCTTCTAAGGGTTTTATAGTTTTAACTCTTCTATTTAGATCTTAGATCAATTTTGTGTTAAGTCTTGTACATGGTGTGAAGTAGGGGTCCAAACTCACTCTTTTGCATGTGTATATCCAGTTGTCCCAATGCTATTAGTTGAAAAGATTAAACTTTCCCCCGTTGAATGTCTTGGCACCCCTGTTGAAAATTAATTGGCCATACATCTGTATGTTTATTTCTGGACTCCTGAATCTATTCCACTGAACTATGTCTCTCACTATGCCAATAACTGAAGGGTTTTAGACAGAGAAGTGAGACACCTACTTTGTGTTTTAAGATTGAAGTGGGAAAGACCTATAAGCTGTCCATGTGAGAGATATTTAAGGGGGTGGCTGTGGAGATTTAGAGAAAGGGGCAGATTTGAGGGCTATTTAGGAGGAAGAATGAACAGGACTTGGGGACTCCTGGATATGGGAGTGAAGGAGGAGTCAAGGGTGACTCCTAGATCGTTGCCATTGGTGACTGGGTCAGCTGAGCAGGTCATGGTTCCATTCACTGGATGGGAACATAGGGTAAGGAGACCAGGCTTGAGGCTCAGGGGTGAGTTGGGTTTGAGACATGCTGAGTGTGAGGTGCTTATTTGATATCCAGGTGGCTATGTCTGGTAATGAGATTTTGGGGGTCAAAGAGCAGAGAGAGCTGGAGCTAGAGACGTGGGGCTCATGCAAACAGGTGACTAGGGAGGGGGACTGCAGTGACGGCAGAGAGGAGTGATCAAGTGGACCCGGAGAAGATAGGAAGGGGAGGGGTGCGCATGCAGAGAGAAGAGGAGGAGCCACTCATTTCCCATTGGATCTCTTAATTCCTGGCTTCAGGTCCTCGTGGGCCCTGGTGGCATTTCTAATTTTCAGTGTTTGAAATACAGAATTCCCACTTTGAGGCATTAGTCAGCTCAGGTGAGTTTCTGTTTTGTTCTTCACAGCTAGCCTACTTCCTGGTTTTCCACTTCATCCTGGAGTAGCATCGCACGCGAGGCCAGATTCTGATGTGACCCAGGCAGGGAAGGTGGAACTGGGCCACCTCCAAGGCCCTGTGAGGAGTGCCCGGGACATGGAGAGCTTTTAATTAGGGGAGAAGCAGTTAAGGGAACAGCATCTGGGGCAGAGTGAACAGTCTCTGCAAAAGGGCTGTGGTCAGAAAGAACTCAGCATATTTGAAGAATTGAGAGGCTCACTTGGCTGGAGTGCAGAGGGTGGACAGAGGGGCAATCTTGGTCACCAGTGAGGCTGGGGAGAACCCCCCTCCAGACCTTAAGGGCCTTTTTGAGTATGGCAAGGAGCTTAGATTGTATTTTAAAGACAGTGGGAGCGGAGCCATCAGTTTTGAGCAAGGGACAAGATAGGAACTGATTCTCATCTTCGGATCACATTGGCTTTTTGTGACGACTGGATTATAGAGCGCGAGGCCAGAGGCGCTGAGAGTCTTTTGGGGCCATCCTGGTGGCTGGGACAGAGGAGGTAATAATGACTTTGGGACAAGCGGGCTCAGGGTACGTCTTGGAGGGGGGAAGGAGAAGCCTGGCAGAATGACTGACTGTGCGGATGAGGGCAGGGGAGTAACCCGGCTTTGGGGGCCTGAGTGTTTTCATCTGTAAAATGGGCCTGCAGCATAATGGCGCCCACAGCAAGGTGATGACCGTGAAGCGGTGCTCGGCACGTGGCGAGCACAGCAACAGGTCCCCACAATCACCCAGCACAGCTGGGCTGGGTCCCCAGAGATCCAAGTCTGAATCTTATTTATCCCTCGATGCCGGAAAAGGGTGGAGTGAACAATTCACAAACCTTAATCGTGTTTTAAAAGTGTCCCCTGAAGCACCAGGCCGGATTTTCCCCGAACTCCCTTCTCTCCCCATGCCTGGAGCTCAGATTTGGTGTCTGGCTGGCCTCGGAGAGAGGTGCAGTTCAGCAGGCAGTCAGCAGATGGCGCCGGAAGCTAAGGGAAAAAAGATTTATATTTATAAACCGGTCAACTGCTGATGTTACCACTGAGCAAGAAGGCACCACGTAAGATGGACTTCCCTTCACCCCACAGATTCTCTTTCCTCCTTCCAAAAACTGAAATCTGAGTCCCCCATCGTTAAGGATCTTCAAAGCTGTGACTCTGAAGAATTTTAAAAATGACTTCCAGTTATTTCAAACTTAAAAAGGGCAGTTCTAGCTACTGACAGTGTATTTAAAGTCTCCCCCCGACACACACACACACACACACTCACTCACTCACTCACTCACTCACTCACTCACTCACGCACAGCCCTTAAGGAAAAAAGTTGAGGTCAAACTGTTTTCAAATACTGAAAATTACAGGTCTTGTTTTAGAAGAAGCAGAGGAGTTGAGGTTCTCCTAATCTGGCTGAACCACTCCTGGTAATCATTAACGTTCATATCAGTATGAACCAAAATAATTATCCATTGAGTAACTCTTTCCAAACTGAAGAAGAATGCAGTAGTCTGGCTTCAGTTTATAGCCACAGAATCTGGTCCTCATCTCTACGTGTTCTACCACCTCCTACGCCTTATTCCCTACGGCTGGCAGCTAAAGAGGACTCCTCCACTGCTGCCTCTGGAACAAAGGTTGGCAAACTCTAGCCCACCACTTTTTTTTTTTGGTAAATAAAGTTTTGCTGGAACACAGCCGTGAGCCTTCGTTTGCCTGTTGTCTGTGGCCGCTATCATGGCAAAGAGGAGTAGGCGTGACACACCAAATAGCCCACAAAGCCTAAAATATTTACTGTTTGGCAGAAAAAAAATCAGTAACCCCTGCTTTAGAGAATGAGAATATCAACAGAGATGATGCTTGGGGTAGGAAAGGAGTGGCTTCCAGTAACTGACTAATATTCTGGGCCTCCGGCGAGAGCATCTAACATTTCCAAGTGTTATTACCATGGTTTTTTTTGTTCACATCCATCCTTGCAAGGGTCATCCCATCAGGTGTACAGCCACTGCCCCTGCACAGCAGTTAGTCCTTCCACCTTTTAGCTCTAAGATCTCAACTCTAAAGAGTTTTTTGATTGCCAGGAAACAAAGCAATATCCAAATCTACTCAACTTTTGGTACGACTTTTATCCTGGGCCTACTGAAAAATCAGGTTTGGGGAAGTATTGAATTCTAGCCCAGGAAAATCTTTTTGACAGTGATGCCACAGAAAACTTTAGAATTCACTCATTTTCCTTGACTAGCTGTCTTCCTATAGTGAACAAAACTTATCAAATACTGCAGAAAAGGTACTATGTCTTGTTATTTGTTCTGAGATTAAGCTCAAAGAAATGCTTGAAGAAATCCCAGTTACTACAACCAAAGAGATTCAACATTTATTATCATAAAAGTCCAGCAAATAAAACTATATACAAGATCCATGCAAGGAATCCAGTTACACACAAGACACATTTAAAACCTGTAAGACACAGTCTTCACAACAGTAGGGAATAAAATCGGTAAGACCAAGTATCCTTAGTGAGAAACATAATCATGTTTGTATTTTGGATGCTGCTTGAATCCAGTTCTCTCCCCAACGATGAGGCACTGGATCACCCACTCCTGTGACACCACAGGCAGTTGCAGCGCTTCCGCACACTTCAGCACTGAGGCCGGGCACGAGGGGTCCGTCACCACCACGTCAAATACCCCTAAAGCAATATCTGCAGGGAGTGGGGCAAGGGGAACGAGGAAAGGAGACTCAGTTTAGCTAGCCTCCATGAAAAAGAGAGCTGTGCGCCTGAGCTGGTACATCCCACTCAGCCCAAAGCCAAGCCTCTGTCCCACCCAGAAGTGAACAGCTATGGCCACTGTAGCTGACCTGGTTGAAATGTTTAGCACATGGACCACTGGACACAAGCCAAAGCATAAGCAGGCCAGTGCTCACTCCCCTTGCTCACCTCTTACAATGGTGTTTCTTCTCTTGAAAACATGGGGAAGGTCAACCTATCAGGACTGAGACTTAGACCACAAGACGTAACGGCTATGGGTCTAAGGACATCCTTGGAGCAGTAACAACACACACACTTGCCAGGTACCTTTGTTATGGGCACTTGAATGGTGCTGCTTCACAGAGGCTGCGCCCCCAGTCATGAGGATCTCGGACCAGAGCTCCAGGAAATTCTGCTGTTGGTCTGATACCAAGAGTACCTTCAGATTCTGGAAAGGATTTTCACGGGGTTGCCTATGAAGAAGTCAGAAACATAGCACCTTGGAATTGAAAGGGACCTTAGCATGAAAATATACCAAAACAACCTTTCTACAAGGCTTCCGGAATGCTTTCAGAGGCTCAGCCTTAGGGCATCCCTCCTGCCCCTCTAATCCACCCCTCCTGATTTCAGTGTTCCTCTGGGGCCAGAAGCAGCCAAATCCCACTCCTGCATGCCCTGCTTAAAGCTTAGTCCCCTAAACCTTACACCTTGAGAATACCGAACCTATATGAAAATCCTCACATTTCCAAAGGTCTCAAACCAATATACCCTGGAGAAACAAGTAAGATGGACCATTAAAATAATTTCAAACCCATTCAAATTCTGTAATTTATCCTACAATCAATCTAGGTTCTGAAAATACTCTTTCACCTAGATTCTCCCGCTCAAAAGCTTGCTGCCCTCCCATCTACTGCACTAAATGGGCTCTCAGATACTCACCAATCCAGAACTCTTTGCTCTTCAAGGCTGTACCCAGCTGGCAGCAGATAATTGCGGTAATTTTGGAGCTGGTTGGCATGGCAACTATCATGGACCCAGACATGAGACACACAAGGAATCCCACTGGCAAGGCACAGAAAGTACTTCCGGGTTCGACAATGCTGATCCGCAATTAGGAGACACTGGTAGGCAGTGTTACACTGGAAGAAAAGGAATGGAACTAATGGGTCTGGTGACTTCTGTGGGAAGTCCCTGACTAGCAGCCCTACTGAGTCCTAGAGAAAACATCTGAACACTGACAAATACTATACAAAATGTAATGGAGCCTGTCCTGCCCAACGCCTTTTCTCGCTGAGAGGCCCACATGGCTTCCCCCTCTATCCTCACCTGCAGCAGCTTTCTGGAGGCCTAAATCCTCAAGGGATAACCAAACCCCATTTATTCAGCCTTTCAAGCTAAGAATCAGCAATACTGTAGTAGCAATTTCTAATGAACACAGATCTCAATATGCATTGAGATCCCAGCAACAGAATCACAGCCTTACTTCTCTTCCTTGTACAGAGTAAAAATTCTTTACTATTTCAT